>JAWLRI010000700.1:2146312-2158093 GCA_034781795.1 Crypturellus tataupa | reverse complement strand
CTTCATGACGGATGATCCAGGTATCATTCTCAGACATGCACTTGATTATCTTGGTCTACTTGATATTTTTCTCATGTGTGTTACTCTGAGCTCTTTCCATAATACTACCTCATACTTTTCCATATATTCCATATTAGTGATTCTAATGTTACATCCAGCAAATCCTAGGGGTAAGTGGGTACAACAGCTCAATTAAACTGATTCATGTCTTATAATGAGCTGTGCTATCAGAATAGGGATTGCGCTCAGGAATTGGATGCAGATGCTGAATCCCTAGATGTTGAATCACCACTGGTCCTCATTGAGTTTCAACAGAAAGCTTTAGAAATGTATTGCAGCTTTCAAGAATAGTCCTGAATTATAAAGATTAGAAAATATATTAGTTCTCATACTTGGCATACATATTCTGGTATTCCTTGATATAATTCTTCAGAAGTTAAAAATAAATGACTGGACATCGTCTGGTTTAACCCTGCCATGGTAAAAATAGGGTCACCTACAGTAGTTTGCTCAGGGCGGTGTCCCATTGGGTTTTGAATATCTCCAACGATGGAGACTCTGGGTAACCTGTTTCAGGGTTCAACCAGCCTCACAGTTAAAAAAAAAAAAAATATATATATATATATATATATATATATATATATATTTTATGTTCAGGTGGAGCTTCCTGCATTTTAATTTGTGCCTATTGCCTCTCTCCTGTTACTGAGCCACTGAGAAGTGTGTGACCCCATCCGCTTGATATCTTCCCTGCGGATATTTATAAACATGGACAAGATCCCACCTGAGTCTTCTCCAGACTAGTCTTGGTTCTCCTAGCCTCTCCTCACATGAGACAGGACCATCCCTTAATCATCTTACTGGCCTCTCTCCACTAGATTAATGTCCCCCTTGTCCTGGGGAACACAGGACCCAACTGGACACACAGAGCATGGTACTGAGTGGAGGGGGAAGGACCATCTCCCTTGACTTGCTGGTGATGATCTTCCTGATGCAGTTACCCTTCTTTGCTGTGGGGATGTGTTGTTGGCTAATGTCCAGCTTGACCATGCAGACACCCAAGGCATTTTGCAGTGCTGCTCTCTGACTGGTTGGTTCCCGTCCTGTACTTGGTGCCTGAGGTTATTCCTCTCCAGAGGCAGGACTTTCCCCTTCCCTCATGAGCTTCATGAGGTTCCGCTCTGCCCATTTCTCCAGATGGTCAATGTCCTAACAAAAAAACTCAACAACCCCTTTTGCCCAAATCTGAAACTTAATTGGTTAATTTATTCATTGTTTTGATTGCCATGATTAGTTTACAGATACATGAGACTGTTAGGTTTGAATCTTACAAATTGACTTTCCATCTGCTTTCTTTTGTTGAAACATGTGAGAAGTGTTTGGTTACCATACCAGTCAGTGGGTGCCTAGAATTATGGAAGGATCTTCTTGAACATTGTTCTTTTGTTTGTTTGCTTTTAAGGAGAAAGGTATTATGTTTATACAACTGTAGTTTGGAAGTTTTTGCAGGTGGATTAAACCTTAGAATGGCATAGAAGTAGACGGAAAGGATAGAGTGAATTCTGTAGATCTGCCAAAATTCAAGATCATTTTGTGGTGAAAATGCCTCTGCAAGTGTAGCCAGGTACTAATATTTGGACACTTCTAATGACTGCTTTTAAAAGACCATTGATTTCATTTGCACATGCTTTCTTTTCTTGCATAAGAAATTCAATGTAGTATTTATAGGTTTCAAGACAATTAGCAGTGAGAAGAGTGATGCAACCAATTTTACTATTGACTGCTCTACAATAAAAGTAGGTAAATTAGTATTTTCACCCTCTTTCTCACTATTGACTTGAGCCTTTTTGAATAACATCTGTGATTAGACCTCTGACGCATCATCAGTTTCGAAAAAGTCTCATAAAATACTACTAATGAAAGAATTGCTAAGACTGCTAGGTTTTTGCCCTCTCTCCCTTTTAGGATGTGCTGAGTCCCATGGGGTGGTCCTGCTGAAGCCTTTTCTCACCCTGTAGCTTCACTGCATCCCTTGGCTTGGAGCTTGTCTGATCCTGCAGTTAGTGACTTCAGGGAATTATTGCAAAACTGACCCTTCCTTTCCCTCAAATCTCCAGGGGAAATGAACAGTTTTTGGTACTTAAACTTCCCCAAAGGGTTGACTGCTGAGTCAGACAAGTACCCCTGTCAGTAAAAAAGGAGGGGAAAGGACTAGAGAAAAGTTGACTTACGACGATTAGAGGTCTGTACTCAGGCATTTGCAAAACTCTATTTTAATCAGAGAGTGCCAGAAGAGCTTTAGAGCCCTCAGGACCTATAATCTTCAAACTATTTGAACACTTACCCTTTGTAAAACTTTCCCATTCCCTAGAGTGTTCTATATTTCCTCATGTAACCGCATGCTGATGTTCTCTTGATTTGCAACAAAACTCTAATGGTGTCCTTAATATACCTTTGCCTTCCCTAATTATGAAAAATGCTTCAGGGTACCCCAAGGTATTACTGTTGACCCTTCCCTTGCATTTGCTGTGGCCATTTGCATGACAGTGGTAGATGGATTGATGGATTTTTTTTTTTTTTTTGCTAGAGGATGATGTTTCAGTAGACTTTTTTTTTTTTTTCCTTATCCTCACTGTATTGTGGTTTCCTGAGGGAACCTTCAAGGTTGTTTTATTACTTTTCTGTTATACAGAGTGTAATTAATCTAGTTTTACTGTAAGGGTTCCCAGAACTCAGAGGGGTATGCCTGTACTGGGAAAAAATGTGTGTCCTTTAATGTTAATGGAAAGAATTAATTACAACTTTCCTTTTTTTTTTTTTTTTTTTTTTTTTTTTTTTAACATCCTAGGCTTGTTTCAGATTCTCAAGTATGATTTTCAGAGCTCCCTACATATCTATTAGGTTATGATGTAATTTTCTTTCACTTGTAAATCATTTGTTAAGTAAATAAATGCATTACGAGTGTAGTGGCATTTGTTATGACAAAAAATTACTGTCTTTTACCAGTAAAGAACAATTCTTATTATTATTTATTATTATTATCATTTTTTTGTGTAAGCATGTAGGTGTTACTATACTTCTTGTAGCGGAAAGAAGCCTTTCATAGTTCTTATGCAATCTTTATAGCAAACTGCTGGCATGTACTTTTGCAGTTCCTGCACCATCAACAAAACCAATCTTTGATTTTAAGGGGAATTAAAAATAATTGAGCATGTTTGATAGTACTTTCTGAAGCTAAATATTATATACCTCTAGTAATATTTCTTATGATAAACTAATGCATTTGATTAAATGTCCAGTAAAAGAATAAAAATTCAGTAAAGCTATTTTAAGCAAATAGTTCCAATGATATGTGACTTTCTGGACTGAAGTACCTTCTCACTACCATTCAGCTTCCATGTCTTTACCTTATGCACCGTAACACCTTTCTTGCTTTTATTTTTTCCTTTTTTTCTTTCTTACTGTTTGTTTATTCATCTACACTTATGCAAGACTTATTTTCCAAATTCCACTTTTTTTTCTTCTATTTTGCCTTCAAGTTCTTACATTTTTCTGTCACTCTTGAATGAAATCATAAAGTATTTGGGGTTGGTTCAACCTCTTGGCTCAAGCAGGATTGGCTAGAGCAGTTTGCCCAAGGTCATGTTCCGTAGGTTCCATCCTCTCCAAGGATGACGGGACCCTAATATCTGGGCAACCGGTTCCAAGGTTCCAACCACCCTTGGAATAAAATTTTCTTGTGTTCAAGTGTAGTTTTCTGTAATTTGTGCCTGTTGCCTCTCTCCTGTCACGGGGCATCACTGAGAAGAGTCTGACCACGGCTTCTGGATACCCTCCCTGCAGCTCCCCGTAAACCTGGATAAGAAATTCCAGGCTAGCGTTCCTCTGGCACTGCCTGGGATGCCATTCGCCTCCTCAGCCGTGGGGGTGCGCTGCTGGCTCCTGTTTCAGTCAGACTCGCCAGGGCATTTTGCAAAGCTGCTCTCAGTTGATCCCTAGTGCATCTTGGTGCCTGGGGCTGTTTCTCCCTAAGGATGAGTCTTTGCCCATCCCTTTTCTTGAGTTCTCTGAGATTTCTCTTTCTTCTGTGTTTCTCCAGCCTGTCCAGCTCCCTCTGAATGACCATGTGATTCCCTCCATGAAGGAGTCTCTCCATGCCACTGATCTTCATCTTAATGTTTTGTCATGTGCTAGTGGAATTAAGAGTTTATCTGGTTGAGTTTTGTGTTCAAGCACCTGGAAGGGTCAGGATGCTGAAAGGCAAAAGGTCGTGGTTGTGAGGAGGGGAACTGAAGCGAGCTAGGTACCTCTCCGTGTCCTAGAAATGTAGTTGCCTCTAAAGGTTGCTGCCTTTAAGATTTTGGGATTCCCAATCAGAAGGCCCCTGTTGTGAAGATGTTGGTCATTTTTAGTTACAGAAGGCTAGTTCAGTCTTTCCTTTAAAAAAAAAAAAAAAAAAAAAAAAAGGAAGATCAGGAAGCACCTTAGAAAACCTGTCAAACTGTGTGCTTTTTTCTTGTTTTGTTTTTGGTTTTTGTGTTAGAATGAAAATGTTATATACTAGTATAGCATGATTACTGCTGAACTTTCTGGGACAGCAGAAATATTTGAAGCTAAGACTGCTAATAAGCAAAATGCACATCATTTTTAAAAGGAAGAGGGAGGGCTGACTAATCTCAGACTTAACTGTTGATTCATTGATTCTTATTACTTTGGAGAATTAAGGTAAGTTTTAGTTTTGAGTGTGGGTATAGAAAAACTGAAGAAGGCAGTTAATTTATGAAGGCTTTATTTTCTTTAATAGTGTTATTATAAAGCTGATGGCGGGGGGAACAAATGTTTTGCTCCCTGGAACTTCGACAAAATGTGTTGAAACCACAGAAGTATGAGGGATGCATCCATGAAGATTTCTTGAGTGAAAAGGATGTAATAGGGAAAAGAGAAATTTGTCCACAGTGATTTGTTAACTGTTGCTCAAGTCTTGTTTGAGGGCTGCAGCAGTAGTTCTTGTTTTCTGAAAACATTGATACTAGGTTTTTTTAGGTTGTGTAGTTAAAAAGGTAGTTTGAATCGATGCAATTAACTCTGGTTGAGAAGGAAATCACAGTTCAAACATAGAGGATTCATGAATCAGCAGTCTACTGAAATCATGAATGTTTTCCATCACTTTAGTAGAATTTATACTCAAAAAATATTTAAGAGTTCTGATAGTAGTTACTACTGCACTGGGAGCTTGACAGACACTTTATCACAAGAAAGTTTTTTACATTTGTGTGTGTGCGTTTTAATGATTTCTTCTTCTTACAGTTATATCCAGGTAGCATGTGGGATTTCCACATTATATAAGAATTCTTTATGCTGAATGCATATAAAAGCTATTTATCATCACTGTAGAAGGCCTTCAGTTTGAGGGGCAGGGGAAAGAGGGGGTAAAGAGCAGGAAGATGTGAATGCAACTAAATCAGCACTGTGTTTATGAAGTGCAGGCCATGAGCCTGGCAGATGTTTTGAAATTTTCTTTTGACTTCAAAATCCTTTTTTTTTTTTTCATTGATTCCGTTGTGTTTCTAGCTCTTTACCAGAAGAATATCAAGAGGGCAGGCTGTGCAGTCCCACCTGTAATATTTCTTCGCCTACCTCTACTGCAGCTGGTTACTGCAGCACTTTTCAGATTGAGCAGAAGTATCCTCCTCCAGAAAATGCAACATTTCTCCTTTGTCTCCACATCCCAACAGCATTAGCTGTAGTTGCTGTTTTCTTAACAATCACCTTGCTTGAGATGTGGAGGTATGTAGAACTGTCTTATAAAAGTATTACAAGAGTATTTGTATCAAGCCTTTCTAAAGGCATTATAAAGTTAGCCACCAATTGGTAGAATATCAGTCCTTTTAATTTAGTCTAACACTCTTACATTTAAACGAAAAAAGAAAAGCAAACCTGCGGTGTTATATCTCTTTTTCCTTTTCATTGCCACTTCTATTTAGTTGTTTTGGGTAGGAATTCATTGCCACTCTGTATTTTCGTGGCACCAAACGCACTGTGACTGTTCTTGGTTGTTGCCTTTGAAAGCAGTGTAAAAATATCTCTGTTGTCAGAGTGTGGTTGATACGCTGTTCTGTTTGATGCAAAGGCTACAAACTAGTCTTAGCTACCTTAGTGTCCATCAGCACATTGCTGCTAAGGGTGTTCATCCTAGCCCTGTAGCCTATGTTTTTACTTTTTCACTACTTTACATTGCTCCTTTGCCTGTTTTCATTCCTCATTGTTGCTGGACCACTGTGTTCACACTAACTTTTGGGTTTCAATGCTATGCAGGAAAAAGCCACGTTAGTCTTTTGAAATTATTTTTGGCCTTTGTACTGTAAAGCGATACATATTGGAGTAATAAAGTCCTGGTGTGTTGAAGCAGTAAGTTTTATGGTTGCAGTAACATTTCTCTCCAAGATGTTTCCTATGTGCATCCCAACTGTGGTCACATTAATTCTTAATGAACTGTTCTGCCATGCATACATTTTAAAATGGGGAAAAGATCCACCCCGATGTGCATTTCAAATCGATGAGGCTTAACCCAGCATATTATGCAACATCAGCACAAACTATGTAGTTGGCTACTGCCGAGAGCTGCCTGAAAAGAAAAGCTGCAATAATATTTTCTAAATAATAATTTAGTAAGAATCATCGATATAGCACAGTTCTGCAAACATGTATTAAGGTCAGCAGAGTGCTTACTACTGTAAGTAGTCCAAACTGACAGCAGTTAGAGTGCTTATAGGTTTTCATGTCATATGTTTTAGTGAGCAGGGGTCGCATTTTTTGTGGAAAAAATTTAGAACTGTTCTATATTTCTTAAAAGAAGCATCAGGAAAAGAGATGATGCGATTTTAACCATTAAAGCTAGAAAGATCTTCATGCAAATTTCTCAGCAGATGAAGAGGGATGTGATTAGGAGCAGTAGCATGGCCTTTCTCCAAGGCTAAAGCATACTTGACCAACCTGATTGCCTTCCCTGGTAAAACAGCTGGATTTGTGGATGAGGGGAGAGCAATGGGTGACGACTACCTTGACTTTAGCAAGGCTTTTGGCACACTTTTAACACTCCTCAGAATACTCTTGTATCCAGGTTAGGATAGACAGCTAGGCAGGTTGCGTGATTGGGCTCAAAGGCTAGTGGAGCAAGTTGTCCAGAAAGGGTGCAAAGGCTCCATCCTTTGGTCTTTTCAGGGCCTGGCTTAGTAAAGCCCCAGGTGCTCTGATCTGATCTCATCCTTGACCCTGCGTTGGACCAGCAGAACAGCTTGAGGGGTGACTCCTGAGCAAAGCATTTTTGTTGCTTTGACACACTGAGTTTGAGCTTTTCATGTCAGTCCTCAGAAAGATTTTTGTTTGTTTGGATATTGATTGAAAGATCAATGTAATATATGCATATCACTTGAGAAGAAAGAAAATAAGACTTAGGTATCTGCATGCAGATGCATGTAAAAAAATGTAAGAAATACTTTTTGGACAACTTGGTTGGCTCAGTAGCAATATTCTTAGCAGCAGTAAAAATATTAATTCACTTCCCATTCATTGTTTACTGTAAGAATTGCCTTAAAAGATAACGTTAGAATTCTAGGTATTATGGTAGTTTTATCCCTTTACTGTAGGATTAGTCCTCAGAGAATTGTCTGGAAATAGATTTGAAGGATTGTTGCAAGTCTGTTAGCTTATTACCTCAGCCCACCTCACGGAGCAGAGTTCCATTCTGTACAGTGTTTCTGTACGGAATTTACAGCTAGGCTTCTTGACCACCACATCAGGTGTAGCCGGCAGTCCTGGCAGTGACTGTGTTCGTAGGGAGCCAGAACAACTTTCCTGGCGGTGTGGGCTGAGGGGGAGTGGGACCCCATTCAGCTCAAGCAACAGGTAACACACGTTTGGGCTCCAGAACGCTTACAGTGAGAAAACTGTTCACTTTCTTTGGATCAGTTATGGAAAGGGGCAGGTATGTGTGTGTATAAGTGCTCGTGTATACAGGCATATGTGTATACATATGTATAAACACTTTGTATAGCTAACTGTATATACAATTATATCAAAATATAAGCCTTACAGATTTGTGTTATGAATCAGTTTTGTTTTTAATATGATTACACTTTAAGTCCTTTAAAATCCCAGATCTTCGGGCTGTAGAATCATAATGTAATGTAGAATCATGCTGCCTTTACTATATCATCTGGATTTTATGTCCAGACCCGTTAGGCAAAAGTATTTATGTTGTAAGGTCTTTTTTATTTCTAAAACGGATCTTGGAGCAAGGCCAAAGGTCAGAATTATGATGGGTAGTTGGGTATAAATGAAAGTGTGTTTAATTTTCTTTCTCTCCCCATCCCCTGCTGCAGTCAAGGCTTTCTCCCACTCTCTGCTCCTTCCCCTTTCTTTGAACTGTCTTCAGAGTTTTGATCTGGGTTTACTGAGGTGGTAGAAGGAGTTGTCAGGGAGAAGTACAGCAAGACTGACCTTTTTGGGAGAACAGATTTATGCCAGATTAAAGCACATTAAGACATCTAAGAAGAAATTAAGTTCTTTTTTCTGAAATTAAGTTCTTTTTCTGAGAGTTTTGCTCTTATTACAAGTTAATATGTGAATGCACAGTAAAAACTTCCGAAGAGCTTGATAGGCAGTGCATGACAACAGAACTACCTCTTAATATATGTTTGGATAAGGTATTTCACATAGAATATTAGTTTGGTTTCAGTTAACTCATTGGACAGTAATTACCTTTTAAACTTTTTTATGCCTTCATAATACTTTAGGTCTCAGTGTGCTATGCTCTTAGATTTTTTTAATATTTTCATAAAAGCTGTTCTTCCCTGCTGGTATTTTCTGTTTTAAGCACCCCGTTTTGGTTGTCTTCGTTAGAGATCAGCAGTGCTGTGTGCTCAGTGTTAGTCTCACTGCAGACTGGGAGCCCCAATGGCCCTGCCCGCGCTCTCCGCACCGGTGACGCCCTTCACGCGGCTCCCTGTGTTTTGAGGGAACTTGGCGCGAGCTTCGGCAGTTGCCGGCAGCCCTGAGCTGCGTCCGGCCCCTTCTTTGCCTTGGTGGGGGACGGTGCCAGAGCTGCGGCTCAGGAAGCACAAACGCTTCTGCCCGCGCTGAGCAAGGCAGGAATGGATTAAACGCCTCTGTTTTGTTTAACCTTTAGCAGGAAGACTGAGGTCTGCGCTCTGCCACTGTGGGTCGCTCACATAGCTAAAAGGTTGCCAAGTGCTTTGTGCAAAATTAAAAGGAATTTTTTTTGTTTGTTCCTTGCTGTTGATCTGCATGTTCACTGATTACAGAACTTTAATATGTTTTTCCTTCTATTATTTAGGAATTTTTTGTTAAGGATTTCTCTCAAGTGCCCTTCTTAAGTAATGGGATTAGACTTACTGTTTTTCTTTCCAAGTGGTTCTGTTTGACTAATGTGCCCTGTTGCCAGTGTTCCAGATAGGATTCTCTGCAGTTTTAATGCACTACTGTGATATGTACATTCCTTATATTTACAGTATCCTTATGAATCTTAACAAATGAGTGTAACCCTCATTGTCTCATCATGAGGAGCTGAGAAACCTTTTTTATGCGTTGAGCTTGTTGAGCTGTGGGTGATGAATTAATGTTTTTTGTTGTCATTGGTTTGTCTTTGTATCTTGATCTTCAGCTAACTTGGGAGTCTAGCATAGATATAACAATATAGTAGACTTGCAGGGTCCCTCTCTTTTCCCTTTTCTGGGAATTTAGTACTGCTAGAAGTAGGAATGACTTATTTTTTTTCTTTAGTGCATAAGAATGATCTTTTCTGCTGTTACGGAGCTTTAAGGAATGCATTTCTACTTTTTAATAATTGTGCTCCTAATTTCTACACTTCTACTTCTGGCAGAAGTAGATATTTTTTTATGTAGAAGTGGTAGTGAATTATCCGTTGAAGATTAGATCACAATTGCTTGTAAATTATAGGGCTAGGAACTATTCAGTTGTCTTGAGATGTATCTAGCCCCTCTTCCCTTCTATTCCTTCTCTTTGCAGCCTGGAAAAAGAAAAGGTGCTTGAGGACCTACATATGTGGTTCTCCAGAAATCCCACAACTCCAACAAGGCTGTGGGGTATCTGCAAACCTGGGACTAATTTGCTGCATGTGTGAAGTTCATCACTGTAGCACATGCACAGAGAGGCCAGGATATCTGGGATGCATTGGACCTAATGTGTCATAATATTTATGGGTCTGCACATGCTCAATAAATGTAATCCTCAGTGATTCATCTGACATATTGTTAGAATATTTCTTTCCAGGAAAGGCTGAAGAGAAATATGGGATCTTATTTTTACCCCCGTGTTTATGACATTTAGCATCAAAAAATACTTCTACACAACTTCATTTGTTATTAAAACATTCAAAGGAAACAGTAACTAATGGCATTTAGGAAAGTTGCCTTCTGCGGGTTTTATTATTTCCAAGCATATGTTCATTACAGCTAATCTAAACATGACTTCTTTTTTTTTTTTTTTTTAAGCGAGGAGGAAAGGTGAAGAGTTTTCAAAGCAATTATTAAAACTTTCCTGGGGCTTTTTTTTGAGTTATAATACTCTAATCTGCTTTCAATAAGTGCATGTTTCTATTAATATTTATAGAAATTTATAATTGTTTGCATGCATGTTTAGTGAAAATCAGATGTAACACAAACATTTTCAATATTTTTGCCAGCTTTAAGATTATTTTTGGGAGTCAGTATTTAAGATTATTTTTGAGAATCAGTTTTTTTGAGAGTCAGTTTTTGCAGTCTGTGAAGAACAAGGTCAAAAATGACCAACTTGAAATTTTAAAGCGAACACTTAAAATTTCTCTTCTGTAAGAGAGGGAAAATATATTCTGAGAACAAGGTTTTCTTTTTAAAGAAAACAGGCAGCTGTGCTGCAGTAACAGACATGCTTACAATGCAGCCTTGGCTGTGATCACTTCTTTAAAGGCAGTTACAATGTTAGGGAAGCGGCTGGGTGCAGTGGCAGTAGCGCTGCCACAATGTAGGCAGAGCAGTAGTGTAAAGCACAGCTGACCATCAAATGCATTTCGGTTCGAAGTCTGTTCCCTCGCGAGGAAGGGCACAGCGTGTCGCTGCTGATGTCAGTCCCGAGGTTCCAGAGCACTTGGAACTGCCCGAATGCTCTTATTTTCTTCTGTCATCAGCGCTTGGAGGAGGAGAAAAAGCTGCCAAAATGATGAATTGTGGATTGACCAGGAAAATGATTATAGATCTCTTGGATGGGGGCTTGGTAGGGGATGTTGAAGCTGACTTGCTAAGCTGCTCCGTTGCAAAACCCCTGGGCTGCAGTTCAGAAAGCCTTCGGAGCGCAGCTTGGAGATGCTGGTTTTGGAAAGACACGGGAGTATCTCGGCAGAGTTCAGTTATCAGGGTGGTCTTCCTGCTAACACATCGCTCTGGCAAAACATAGGTTGTAGCTGTGCGTTACACCAAGGTAAACCAGCTCTCAGAAGGAAACAGAGGTGAAAAAGTACATTCAGTGTCTGCCTTTGGCTTTGCTCTGGGATTATTTTAGTGGTTGAAGGCGCTGAAGCCCCTGCTGCAGTGAGTAGATGGAGCAGAGGTGGGGGTGATGCGGCAGTGGGAAGGGGGTGCCTCGTGGCTTGAGCTCGAACGTCCCTTGCGAGGGCATTCCCAGCGCTCCGGAGAGGTGACCCCGTGTATATCCGCTCGGGCTGCCTCGCTCCACGGCCCCTGAAGCGGCAGAGGCGACGCTGGGCCC
>JAWLRI010000700.1:2124737-2145990 GCA_034781795.1 Crypturellus tataupa | reverse complement strand
ACGCTGGGCCCGGGCGGCAGCGGGAGGCCGGGCAGCGCCGCGGCCTGCAGGAGCTGCTGCGCGTGGGCCCAGGCGTGGGCCGCAGAGCGACCGTGTCCCCACAGCCCGGCTGCTCTCCCTGCACGCCGTCCCGAATGACAGCGACGGCGATGGCGAGCGCTTCCCGCTTGCGCCTCTCCTCGGAGAGGAGATCCCCTCGCAGCCTGCGTGGGCGCTCTGGATTTTGATCAGTGTTCAGCAAGGAGCAGCCAGAGGTTCCACATTTGAGGGAGGGAATGTGTGCGGCGGCTCCTGAGCCCACACTGGCATCTTCTCGGATACGTTATTCATAAGTACTGCAACGTGCATGTGTTTCTGAGCATTTGCATTGCAGGAGGACCAGGTCTGAAGTTTGAAAAATAGGGAATGTTTTGAAGGCAGGGGAACCCTGAACCCGTACACAAATGCACAAGTGTTTCGTTGTGAGGAGCAAAATATTGAAAGATCATCCACTTCTCCAGCCAAACCAAATGCAGAGGGGAAAAAAAAAAAAAAAAAAAAAGCACTCTGACTCACCCTTTCAAAATAGGATATAATAGTCCATAATGTGCAATATGTTACACTGTGCTGACTTGACTTTACTATGTTTTCTCCAGTTCTTTGGCTATTTCCCATTAACTTTGCAAGGTCAGGTTCCTGTTACCAAAGCTGCCAGCAGCAGTTTGATGAGATATTTGGACTGTAGTGATGTTCTGTGTGTTGGGGTTTGGTTATCCTAGAGACGGAATGTTTGATACATTTGATTTGAAAGGGAAAAATGTTTGATAGTTTATTTTAAATAGGAAATTTGTTTTATAGAAGACAATTGATATCTGCAAGTAATCAGTAACAATGTTTATTTTTCCCTGTAGTTTGTGTAACAGTGACTTTTGAAACTCTCCCTTTTTAACCAATTACTCAGTTTCCAAGGAGTAACAGTAATTGAAATAAGAATAAACTAAAAATCTTGTGTGCCTACCTGGTAAGAGAACAAGTAGATAGCAGATAGTATGAATCAGAATATGAAGCAAAAGAAAGAAGCCAACTCCATGTAAATGTAAAGTCCATACCATGTAAAGCTTAGAAGAACAAAAATAAAGTAATAGTGTTGGTGAATGTAAATGGCAAGGTCACTGAAGTCCTGAAACATCTGATTTTTAACCTCAATTGTTTAATATTTTTATCCAAGTTATATAAAAAGTCGCTGTTAAAAAGTTGGATATAACAGTTGGAGAAATAAATAAAATTGACATGTGAAGGTAGGCTCATTTACAGAGCTGCATTCAGGCAAGCAGTGTGCTCTAAATGATGCAAAAATGTAATTGTATGTCTTGAAATGATGATTGTGGACTATATTTTCATCATTATTCCAGGAAGAAACTATTCTTAAAAAAAAAAAAAAAAAAAGGGCAAAAAAACCCCAACCCTGCCTCTATCTCAAAACTAGGAATCATAATCATCATTTGAACCTTAACTCATGTTGTTATGCTTGGGCCAAGTGGCCTCATGCATCCAAGAACTGCATCAACACAGAAGTACTGAATCTGTGCTTGGCGTTGTCCCGAAAATGACTGCAGTGCTCATCTTTTAGATGGACATACTTCAAAAAAGACATTGAAGATTGGAGATGATTCACAGAAGGGCTGTAAGAATGATTGAGGGGTTGGAAGCGTGCTCTGTGATGAAAGACTTGAGGAACTTGGTCTGCTTAATCTGCAAAATCATTGCTAAGGGAGCACTTAATTGCCATCTTGACATATTCTCGTGGGTAGCAGAAATGTGATAATAGATAGCTTCTCCACCTACCAAACAAGCAAAATAAGAGCCAACAGCTTAAGGTCAAAGTCATGCAAATTCAGTTTAAAGAATAAAATTCACAATTTTAAAAAGGGAGGTAGTTAAACACTGGAACAACTCCTCACTAACTGTGGTGCACTCACCCAAAATGCGGTGTTAATTAAGATTGCGTGTCTTCCTAAAAAATGTACTGTAGTTCATGAACAAGTGTTGAACAGAAAAGAGAAGATATGAATGCAGGGAAGTCTGTAGTACACAAGAACTGCAACACTCACATCTGTCCTTAAAATGCAGAGCTCATTTGTGATATAATGTGGTAGCTAGCTCATGCTCATTTTAATTCTGGTTTAACAGTTAGCAGAATATTTAAGGTATTTCTGCATGACACAGTGTGATGCCATGCAGAGGTATCCAGACGGGCTCCGAGGAAGCTGGCTTGGGTACCAAAAGCACCCGAGCAGTGCCAGCTATATTACTGGGGTAATATATAATGGCTCGTATGCAAAGATGTGTAAGCGCAACTGCTAAGGCACTTCTAGCATCATACAGACAACAAATTGTTGGAGATCTCTGAAATCTTGGATCAGATGTAAAAATACAGACTGCTTGAAGGAGTAGAGGTTTTCCAAAATGAGATTTGTCTTTGTATGAATTTAAGCTGAAGATCAGACACATTTGTGAAAGAAAAGTTATTAATTATAGAGAAAGCAAGAAACCATATTGAGCTTAGGAAATCTGTTGATGTGAAAACAGTTGGATGCCACAAAGTAGTTTAAGGACATAGCAAACCCCCTAATCTTACTCTTTTCTAAATTTCTATTTATCCCCCTTTTGATGACAGGATACTGGACTATTGGATTTTTGGTCTGACCTTTTGTAACTTTTGTTACATATGTTCCAACAGTGTCTGTATTTTCTATTATTACACTCTCAAAAATCAAACTTGTAATTTTAAAGGTAACTTGCTTCAAAGGGAGACAAAAATGTTTCAGAACAAATGTGTATGTGAAAGAAGAAATATCTTTGTGTAAAAGAATGCAAAGATTCTAAAGCATCATGCATCATATCAATTATTTTATCAAATCAATTTAAAATTCAAATGTACTTGTTCTTCTGTAAGTTGTCTTTCAGTATATTTGATAGACTTAGGGTACAGTTAATGTCTATTTTATGAATTTCAAGTGCAGGCAAGAGGAATTCAAGAAATGGGGTTCTAAAACTGCATATTATTTTACAGCTGTTGAAATGACTTTTCCTGTTGTGTTTTCCTGAATATTTTTAAGCTGCTTCATCATACAGCTGGGTTAATAAGCAATTAGTTGGCAGTAGTACAGCTGTGGGCCAGCTATTTAAAGCTGTTAAGGCACTTCTAGAGAAACTAAAGAATTTAAAAAGGGTGTCAATCAGAATGAAACCAATATTGTTAATAAGTAATTTTTATGTATTCCATTATATGGATAACATGGAGCTGCCTTATTGGAGAAGGAGTTGATGCAGATAAATAGAATTAGGAAAGGTTGATCTGTTAGCTAGCACTGTCTTGGGCTCCTCCATTCAGTGTGTAATGGTACCCTAACAGTGTGCTGCTTAGCTAACTAAAAATCTAACTATAGTTGCTTTGGATAGATGAATGAACAGGTTCTTTTGATGGCTTTTTGTTCAGTTACGCATCTCTAAAAATTCATGGAATGCACTTAATGAAATGATGAAACATGTATTTTCTGACCAAAGGTATCTATGTAGCTCACTTCTACACCTTCTAGTTGTAGCAAACTCCAAGATAATAGATGTATTGAAACTTTTCTGCTCTCAGGTTAAAAATATTTTTGCTTGCTTATTAAAGAATATTTCATAGCTCATTTAATAATATTGTACTATGTAATTATGTGGATCACATGAAATCTTTTGTTTTTGTGTCATTTTTCATTAAAAATGTTGCTTGTAATAGCCAGTAAAAGATGTTAAGATTAATCCACGTGATTGGTTTGCTTGCTAAAATTTTACTTAGTATGCATATTTTCAAACACCTATGGATTGTGCACTTTATGTAGGGTTGTGAACTTTACCTGGTCATACAAGCATGTGTTTCAGTGAAGGATTTCTTTGCACGTGTGCTATTAATATCTGCAGTATTAGATTGTTAGTGGTGTATTAAAATCCTTAAGCTTCAGATACGTTACTTTGGTAGGGTAAACTAAAATATAGTGGAGTATATTTTATTCTTGACATTTGCTTAAAACTGGAATGGATATTTCTAAATATAGAAAAGATTCAAACTAACTTCTCAGTTTAGATTTTTAGGTCCATTCATCATTGCAAAAAAAGTAAAAGTAGCTGCATTTTTACTTCACTAACAGTGTTACATAATTAATATATACTAATTAGTAAAGCAAATAAGTCTCAAAATTGTATTTTGGTTACATTTTTGAGTTTTGTTTTCCTTTTCAGTCAGTGGTGAAGACGGGGCGATTGCTGATTAGCCATGAGGCACCTTTGACAGGAGGTTTTGCGTCTGAAATCAGTTCTACTGTTCAGGTAACAGCTTATTTATATTTTAATGTTCTGCATACTTGACCGTGTTTGTAGAAATTATATTCAGCACTATGCTAAAAACAGAAGTTTTCATATTTTTTAATTTCATTTAAATTTTATTTAGTTTTGTGTGTGTTTACATTGCTTTATCTGAAAAGCTGAGAAAGCGTGTGCCTACCTATTAAGAATTTAATAAACTTTTTTTGTATTCCAAAAAAAAAAAAAAAAAAAAAAAAAAGGTAGGATGTGCTGTCAGATGCAGTAAAAATATCTTTTTATGTAGTTTGTTCTTAATCCCCCCCCTTTTTTTTTTTAACCTTCATCACATTTTGTCCAAAACATTTCTTTTTCCTGGGAATTTTGAAGTTAAAAATGGGTTTTAAAAAACAAAAACGAAAACAGTTCCCACCAACATAGTATGGTGTTAAATGTGGTGTTAAGAGACCCTAGGAAAGCAAGCTGGGGAAGTTGCTCATGTGGGATTTTCGTGGTATTCCCAGCAGCGTGCCCAGAAGAGCTTTCAGGGGTTGGAGTACAGCGTCACCAATTGTCTGCAGAAATAGGCTTCAATAGAAGCCCTTCTGCTATGTTTTGTGTCTATACTTGCAGATATTCTTCCCTTTAACTTGATTTATTTCCTGTATTTTTATTTCCTATTTGATTTTATTTCCTGTATTTCCTGCTGATTTATAGAAGTTTTCAAAGTTAATTTTATCCATTACTACCTGGTTACTATTTCTGATCATTAGTACAGTAGTCCTATTATAAATCATACTTGATTCTTGTTTTATTTTGTTGTTATTTGTAGAAAAGAAGGGAGTTATTTGTTCTGGTTACTAATGTTATTTTAAATTAAATATGCATAAGGAATAGGAAAATTCTTTCTTTAAGTCATGGTAAAACAAGTATAAGACAACTGTATCAATTTTAATATTACTCTGTGTAGATTTTTGGCTATTAAAACTTTGTTTTTAAAAAGCAAATATTTATTATTCTCCTACTATATGGCAAACAAAAAAACCCCAACCATATACAGAGAGATAAAAGGAAGTGGATACATCAGTGGATACTCTTAAAAGGTTCACTGCATGCATGGGATCAATATATTACTGAGATTACAAACTGAGATTTTTATCTTTTCAGATTTGTGCTAAGAAAGGTACTTAGCATCTGATCCATGCTGGGATTATTATCGATATGTATCTTGACAAATACTGATCTAGACAATAGAATTTAAAGTGACTTAAAAGGGCTATTTCTGTGTATATTTAAAGCATCTATTTGTTTTGTGATAAGAATGTATAGTTTTATAAGACATGATAATAACATTTAAAAAAAAATAGGAATTGTGTCTTGAAAAAATATTAGTTAATTTGCCATAATGGTTACTTCAGAAATCTAAATATAGATTTTTGGCACTGAAATTCTTTATATAAATTCAATCTCTTGATTCCATGTTATAGCTATATTGCCATTACTGTCTACAAGACTTTTATCGTTCTTAACTATTATTAAAAGTTGAATAAAGTTATTTTTAAGAACATCCATACTGTAAAAGAGATTGGAATATAATTTATAAGACATATTTTTTTTTAAGAAGAATATTGCTTTAAGCATAATAAAGACCTTGCCTTTTTTTTTTTTTTTTTTTTAGGCAGTTACAACACATATTCCCTTAGCGATCATGTAAAGTCTATATGTCTGATATCACTGTGTAGTAAAAATAAAAAGGAAAAGTGAAATTCATATTTACTGGATACAATATATGTTAATAATGCCAAAAACTTGAGGATTGCAATTGGCTTTAGCTTCTGCATATGGAAGTAATAAGACTTCAATAAAGAGCCGTCCAGTTGGATTAGATAGTTACTTTCCATATTGTTGCTCTGTCCTTGTAAGGTTCATAGAAATAAGGTGAATAAAAACATACAAGTTATAACTGTCAGAAACGTTTTATGGTGTGATGTACACTTTAGTGAAGTGAATATACATGAAAAAGGTGGCTTTGGTGGCTTTCAGTCACAAACTTTTTAGGGGAAAACTTCATTCAACAGGCTTCTGTTTCTACATGAGATTAAAAGTGACATTCAAAGATCATATGAAATAATAATTCCTAATGCAAGGAATTAAATCCAAAATAAAATATTTAGAAGGGGCACATCATTCCGTTAAGCAATATTTCACTGCAATTTCCTCAGACACATAAAACTAAGAAGGGGAATAAAGAGGTGCGACTTTGTCTTCCCTATTACAAAGTTTTGCTTGTCATCTTTGTGGGTATTTTGATGACAGGATAAGTATAGATACAGTAAATACAGCTTGTTGATTATATAAAAGATTGAAAAATTGTTATTTTCTGCAGAGAGGACAATAAACTTGTTTTAATTAGGAATAGCATAGAAGAAAAGGACCTACTGAGATATCAGTGCCAAAATAAGTGAGCACTGAGGTGTGGAAATCATGAGTATATTGCTTACTTGAAACACAAAACACTGTATATATAGCATTTGCATCCCTGCTAAAGAGAAATGCAAGAGATAGAGAAGTATTTATGGTCTGGTGTGCGATAAAGGATGTGCATAAGCAGTCAGAAAGGATTTTGAATGTTTCTGAAATCAGGTTAAGTTGTAATCTGTGACTGTCTTTTAGTAATGGTAAAATGCTACCTTACAGAGAAGTTTGCAAACCAGCTTTCACTGTTGTCATATTGACAAAGAAGTGAGAGAATTAGTAGAGGACTATGAAACTAATAAATTCTAAAAGTGAAAATTAACTCAGTTACATGAAGTCTCATTCCTCCCAGATTTGATAACCCTTTTATCTGATCTCTTTATTGTATTGTAGAAGGAAGAATCTTGAAAAAATAAGCAGTCCTGCTGAGCAGAGAGTGTAGTGGGGATAAGGAAGCTAAGCATAAAGCAGTAATGCAATCCTGCAGAAATCAATAACAGTCAGTGGAAAGAATACTGTAGGTAGATAGTAAATTTTTTGCTTTCAGTCGTGACTATCTATTGAAATGCTCATCTGAGGACTAACTCATAGGTGGTCTTTCTCTTTTTTAAGATGTCATCTCTTAGTCTTATTTTAAAATTATTTAATGTTCACTCTGATGTGTGATATATTAAAGTTAAATTTAAACTAAAGGTTTTCTAAATCTATGCTATATTCATCAGAGCAGATTGGAAGATAATTCTAAGATTCTGTTTTAGGTAGAAATTAATGAGCTATGAAAATTTTTTTTTTCTCCTTGCTCTAAAAAGGAGGCAGCCATTCAGTATGAAATACCAAACGATTTTATTTTTCTGTTTATTCATAATGTGTTAGAAGAAAGCACTTGAATACAGGGCATGGCTGAAAATTTCATGGCATTCTGAAGATTCTTTACAAAAATGAATTATACAACTATGAAAGGAACATCGTGTAGGTTGAAAACAAAATAGCTTCTTTATTTCCTCATTTTCATGACTTGTATATTAAATAGGTTGCATCATTCCTGCCTTCCATGGGACAACATCCAGGAAATACATATTATCATTATCATTTTATACATGGTAGAATTGGGAAGTAGACAAATTTCTCTAAAATACTAACAAAAATCAGAAAAACTTATTAAGTAGTATTTGTTGCCTGCTTGAGCTAAGAGAGTGTATTCTGTCCCTCTGTACTGAAATAAAGTCAGTAATAGGGAGAGAAAACTGGTCCAATGAATTAAGTATAACCAAATATTAAATTGCACACACAGTAATCTGATTTCCTGTTTCAGACTCCCACATATGTTTCTTAAAAGAAGCAAACAAACCCCAAATCCTAAAATAACATTCAAGCTACAAAATGAAGTACTCAAATACTAAGACAGGCCTCTAAAATGTGGACGTGAACACATTTTATGATACAAACACACAGTATGCATCTCCGAATGGACTTAGTCTGCTCTTCAGCCAAAAACTGTTTAACTCTGTTCATCTGCACCTCAACTCAAGGTTTCTTAAACTTCTGAAAAGCTTTGTGAGCACAGCCACTCAAGAGCAGGCATGCGTACCAAATGTTTCCTCAGCACTAGGATTTCTTATGCATGTGAAAACACTCATCGTGTTTTCGGTGGACAATCTCATTTACTGTATGAAAGCTCATGCAAAAGACACCCACGCGCACCTGGCAAGGGGAATGTGTTCCCGCCTGTCGCTCAGGACTCTGCCATCCTGCTGGAATAGCAGAAACCCAAGTTGGGTTGGAGCTGCCTCAGCTGATCGAAGGACAGTTTTTTGCATGTTGAGCGTGTGCCCTCCCTGCCTGACTTTTGGGTCCGTTCTGTCTAAAAATGACTTGGCGTGAACTTTTCCTGTGTAATTGATTCTGTATAGTCACTGTGTAGTAAAGTGTACTGTAGTATGGGATTCAGTGTTAAATATCAATAGAGTTGGGCAGTTGGCAGATTTTTATTCTGAAAATGAGAGGAAATGACTGAAACTTGGATTTAACGTGTTGGGCTTGTAGAGTGGATAATGACACAGTATTGTTACATTATTTCTTAAGAAAACATTACAATATCTGAAAATATTGCAACCATTTTAATAACTATATACCTTTAGTTTTTCCATTGACATTTTTACTTAAATGTAACTAAGAACGGTAACTATATGAAGCTTTCAAGTTTGGTGCCTGAGTGTTACAGAGTTTTGTGCAAAATCCATGCCGGTATTTTTAAATGAAGTATAATGCCGATGAGAAAGGGACTTTTTTTGGTGTGTGATCAAACTTTACAAGCTGAAAAGGGTGGCTAGGGATGACAGGCATATGCCAATAAGCTATTAGTGGATGAAACAGGGAAAACTAAGTGGACAAATTGAGACCACCACTCCCTCTAGACAAACACTTGGGGTGGGAAGTACCTGGCAAGATCAGTTCTATAGGAAAGAGTTAAACTGAGAATTTTTTTTTGCCAAAAGATTAGCATTAAGTTATATGCTTTCTGTGAAGTTATTTATTTTTGATTAATATATTGGATGAATGTGTTTTTTGTCACTGATTCAAAATAGCCTTCTCTTCTGACACTTCCTTGTTGCTGCCCCGTTTTCTTCTCTACTATTGGTAATGTAGAGGGCAGCATTTCTTTCAGATGTATCAAACTCCCATTTGTCATCTTTGAACTGAATTTCATACCTTTGCTGTGCAAGTGTGCCGCTAATTATCCTTTTATTTATTATGAAAATCTTGAAAAGATGCAAGGAGTTTATCCCAGGATGGTGCAAAGTGGGGGCACAGTGGCAAAATAGATCAAGAGTCATTGTGGTTCAATAAAATGGAAAACTTTGGCTACTGAACAAGTTCATCGTTGGGTTCGTCTTAATCACTGGAGTGCCCAGCATTAAGTACACTTTTAGTGTATTTACTGAGGACATTTTTCCTTGCTTTAGTGTTTAATTGGCCTGAGTCTCATGTGCCTGAGACTGAACTCCGCCATTATCGACTTGCTGCTGAGTCTGTGTTCATTTGTAGCGATCTATAACTTTGGACAATGTGTTGGGTCTTGTGTACATTGATTCTGAAAAGGACCAAAATAAGATAATTGAGGCTGAATTGAAATGAATATGGGCTTTCCTCTTCTCTTCGCTCTCCCTCTTTTCAGCACATTTGTCTCTGTAGCCATTAGCAATTTTCTTCAAGGGAAAAAATGTGTTTTTATGTTAATACTTATTCTGAGGTACAGTTTACATATGCAGAAGTATAATTTTAATTCAAACAGATTTTATTAAAACCATGTTGTGATGCTAACCATACAGTTAAGATAACCCGCAGACCTGATAGAAATGAGAAGGTTTCTGTCCAAACAGTGAGGAGGGCAAAAAACCTTCCATGACTGCATATCTTGTGTTTCTGGTCTCTGATGTGGTGATATTTTTCCATTTTCTCTCTAATAGCATATTAGAGTTCAGTAACATCAGCATTTTAACTGGTATGTAAACATAACTAGTGGTGTTTGACAAGGCTATCAGTACCATGTACTGTAGTAAGTTTAAGCTAAAGCTGCTACTGAGTAGGCCTGTATATCATACCATGACTGCCAGCTTGTTGCTCAATTCAAGTAAATATAAAAATATCCCTTCCATTTTACTGGACTTTAAAACTCTGCCTTTTGTCTGATGAACGTGATCTGTGACAGGGCTCTAGAGTAATGCAGACCTGTGAAGTTGTTATTGACTCGGGATTTTTAACTTCCTTTATGCTTCAGGGGACTAAAAAGAAGGGGAAAAAAAGCCCCAAACCTAACAATACTATATTTAACTTGCTTTGTTTTGTTTGGCATTATCTCTTGTTCAGAACGAATTATGAGTTGGATTTGAACTCTAAATAGAAGTAGAGATTTAAATAGCGATTTATGATGTCATGCCTAGAAGTACCCAGTTAAAATATGGTAATGGTCTTTGTGCTGTAATTTCTAATGCAATATAGCAATAAAAACACTTCTTGGGTGGTTGAAACTGGTTAGCCTTTGGCATCATTTCTTAAACTTCAGGGGGATCCTGTAATTTCTTATGCTTTACCCTGAGTTGCCAAGGTGGCACAGTACTTAATAATTTGCCAAACCTGTAGGTAACTGTGGATACTTTTAGTAGCATTGTTTGTCAGATTTACAGCTGTGGAGAAAACACTGAGAAACTTGTGTTATTTGCTCAAAAATCACTTCAGTGGCTTGGTTTGAGGTTGATTCACGGAAGCCTGTTGCCTTTGCTTTTTTCGTGTCTTTTCATGTTTTTAAATGGTCATTAGAATTGTCGTGGCTGGGCCATCGGCATACAGGAATAGACAGTTGAGGGTACCATAGCCATTGTCTCTGCATTCATGTTATTGGCTTTGTGACATATTTTAACATGTAAGGAGTTTTTTATTAGGAAATTTTAAAATTAATGCATAAATTATTTGTAAAACTCTGTTTATTGATGCGTCACAAACACAAGCAAAAAGCTGCCCTCTTTTAAATAGATTGTAGTAGAGAAGCAGTCTAGAAAGCCAGATAGCATCACACCAGTGTGCTCTGCATTGTGAAGGGTTAGAAACTTTTTGATAGAACATTGTCTCATCTTTCATCTTGCTTTTAGGAAAGCCCCTGTGCTTCGTAGGCCTTTGCTACTTAAGGTGGACAAACCATGTCAGGTAATAGTGGGTTCCTGGCTGGTGCATGTAAACCTTGAAAAATGCGCTTGAGAGTTTCAATTGGTGACTCTTGCATGAAAAGAAAAAATACTGAGAAAATACTGAGGAAGAGCTTGTACCTCTGATCTTGTCACCTGATCGGACGTGATGCTTGAGACTAGGTTGCTGGTCATAGGCCCATTGTACACAGTGACACCAGCGTAAGAGGAATGACATGAGGTACTATCCTAATTATAGGCATATAGGGGTTCATAGATCGTGTGGTGCTTTTGGTAGTTGTGCTATGTTGCCTATGAAAGCTGGACATGGAAAAGCAGTTTTAGTGAAAGAGCAATAGCCTTACAGTCTGTAACCAACTGGGAATTTTTGTTAACGTTAGCACGTTTGATAAGGAACATTAAGAGGGAAATGAGATGATATCCATGCACAGTAGAAAAGCATCCCATCTACAGTTATCTCACAAGGAACAAAAATTGATGGAGGTTTAATGTTAAATGTGACTGGCTCCAGAATGCAAAGTCTGCTTTTGGACTACCAGAACTAAAATGCTCATTTTAGAAAGTACACGTAGCCTAAAAGACCCTTCAAAGCTGAATGAGTTTCTCCATAGACAGCCAAAACCATCTTTCCTTGATTTATATATGGAAGTTTTTGACTGGAAAAGTTGACCTATGCAGTTGGAATTGTTCCTAAGATACACTGGCTTGAAAACAGTATTTCACTCTCTGTCATCACTGAGTAAGTGCCTTTTGTCCATTATGGCAAGCGGATTTCTGATCACCAGACTGCTTTTTGATGGAGCAAATGAGTAGCAGTGCAGGAGCTTTGACATCCAAGGAATATAAATGTTTTGAACAGAAGCCAGATGGAGGGGGCAGCAGCATCTGTGTCTCTCCCCATCATTTGGTGAAAAAGGTACCATTTTGCCTGCATATTTTAAGGAAACTGCAATCCTAGATTTGGGGGGCTGCAGATTAGGAGGGAATATAGACAAAACGCAGCTCTCTGCCAGAGGTAACTTTCTAAAATATCTGCCTTTTAGAATAGGATGTGGTAAACTGCTGAGAGTTGAGAGTTGTAGTCTCGATACTGTATTGCCTGTCTCCCCAGTGTGGGATTTACCTTGGTCCTAAACCAGAGGTGAAAATTTAGGCCTGAACTCAGCACAACTAAATTGCAGGCACCTCTGTCATTTAGTATTTCATTTCTTTTACAAATCAGTGCATGGAGATGACAGGCGACTTTAACAGTGCTCCTCAATTTTTTTTTTTTTTTCTTCTTCTTTAATTGATTACATAGTAATAGATCTGGAAAGCTAGAGTTTCTTTCAGCAAAAGCCACAGTATTTTGCTTTTTTATACCTTTTTATTTAAGCAGTAACATCAGAGATACCGCACACTGATGAATAGCATTTAATAAATAAATCCCTAAAAAGTGCAGTGGCTTTGGACAAAAAAAAAAAAAAGTACTTTAATATCACAATCTATTGATAATATTATTGGTAATATTATGAAGAATACTATCAACATGTTATATGAAATGATTAACTTTGTGTCTACTAGAAAGGAAATTTCTTACTATGTTCTCTCTATTCAGCAGTGTTGCATCAGAATTGCATATGGCTTTATGCTTTTGGTGATAAATGCCTGTTACATGAATAACATGAATAATATTAATAATAATTTATTATATGAGGAGGGAATAATTGCAGCTATTTAATAGACAGCTGTTAGAATAAACCTGATTAATGTAGTTTAACACAAGTGTGTCCCTATGTTCCTGCATTTTTCTAAGACTTTGAGTCAGCACAGTAATTCATTTCCAGATTGCACCTATGCCTCATCTGAAGGCAAAAACAGCAGGGAAAAAAGGGGAATTCTGGTTTTGAATCACACGCAGAAAGTAGGGTGGTCAGTGTCCATTACTACCTCAAAAACGTAAGTCAGGTATTAGGAGTGTGTCTGGCCTTTCTAGGAGTTACATAAGATGTATAATGAGATAACACATTTATTGACATTGCATAAGCCTCTGAAAAATAGACTGTGGTTGTGTGTGGGGGGGTCTGTGATAGAGAATCGGAAATGATCAATTTTTTTTTTTTTAATACATTATCTTAATGTCATTTATAATATTATATGGTTCTGCCTTTTGCAGTACTTCTCTTTTGGAACTATTCAGTGTGTAACAATCTTTTTAAAGGTTTAAATACATATATATATGTGTGTGTGTGTGTGTGTGTGTATGTATATATGAGATGCATGTAGTTAGGCCAAGAAATCTGTATTTACTTACCTGAACATATGGGCTGATTTACAAAAATCCACATCTGCCATGAAACTTAGTTCATTTCTGCTGGTTTCTCTCAGAACTTCATTCTTCAGTCATGACAAACAGACTGATTATCAGGTATTTGAGAAAAATAACCTATATTTCTTCTATTTCTTTTAAAATTTGTATCTAATAAATAATCTGTTTAAGAAATAAGAGAAAAAGCATGTAATCGCATGCTTTTTCTTAGGAGACTTCTGAAAGAAAAAGTAGGAAACAAGCCTCATGACTTACTGCCAGTGACATTAATAGCTGGTATTCGTGCATCAGTAGTGAAGCCTTCTCTTCAAAGGCAATTGAACTACTGCGCTCAACGAGTCTTTTTGAGTTAACTCAAACAGAGCAGCATTTCAAAGCTGTCTCAGGCTGAGCTACTGGCGAGGTCCCTTTTTATGTCTGCGAGGGGGACACCAGGTTCTTGCATGGTCCTTTAGCGGCTTGAACTCGCTACTGTGCGACTAGAGCTGAATTAGCTTGTGTGTGTGTTCATTTACTGGCATCTTTTAACTTTAGGCTGCTATAGAAACAAGGAAGAAAATGTTGCAAAGGTTCTCTTTATATGTCTTCAGTTTGGGGAGTATCTTATTTTGTCTGATAACAGAACATTCATAGTTAAGAGTTAGGTTTTATGGCTCTGAGGCTAAATGATTAACTTAGACTTCCCAGGATAGAGGTTGATACTTGGCTTGCACGTCTATTATTCCAGTATGTACAGAAATGTTTTGGGAATTTCTCTTGAAATAAGAATAAAATTAACCTTTGGAAAGAAAGATTCATTTCCTTTCCCTCTGATTTCCAGCCTCCTTCTCTATGGGCTGAACTTTCCCCAAAATAAACCTTTTTAATAGACGGGATTTGCATGATGGCTTGGTACGAAGGATATCCCAGAGTTATTGTAAATTGTACTTCAGGCATCTTTCTCTAATAAATTCAGCATATTCATGTCAGGATTGTGCACCTTTTAGTAGCCTGGTTAGTAGAAAGTAGTCTGCTTTACCAAGTTTGTCTTTTTGATTATGTGAATATCTAATTTAGGACCCCTATGATTAAAAGGATTATTTTTCAAGCAATTAAAAAATGCAGATGTAGAAATCTCTACCATGCATGTATCATTTCTAGGACAAGGGAAGGTCTGCTATGTTGGCAACTCTATTAAATTCATGCTTTTGAATAGTATAATAATGCTGCCTCTATTAAGCTATATCCTATATTTTGTAGTTCGGGTGTGCAAACAACTTGACTTGTGGCACTACACATTAGTGTTTGAATTAAAAAAAAAAAAAAAAAAAAAAAGCCACTATTGAAACCTGTATTATATAGTGTTAGCAGCTGGTAGCACAGGCAGACAGTACAAAGGTATATAAACTGTAAAACAATGTGTTTGCTAATCTGTTTGCAGCAAGCATTTAACTGTAATTGTGGAGTATCCTAGCATTGTAGATATCTTAGTATCTTAAAGCACTCTTTCCAATGTTAAACACAATGGAGTTCTTGTTCATTACTGTAGTTTATAAGCTATACAGTGTTGTAAACAATTGGGCTGTTTTGCTTCCATTAACCCTTGAGTATGTTAAATAGGCATAGTGTGTCTGTCTTGCACTATTCAAAATAAATCCTCTTTGTCACTTTAAAAAGTTTTCTGGGAAAAAAAAAAGCTGCTGCTTCTTGGTTACATATGTTCTGATGTTTTCCTGCTGAATTTTTTTCTGCTTACTGTTAGGTCTACTTAGAATTCGGCTGTCTGTAATTCTGCTAAGAATGTGACTTATGGAAATAATTCAGTGTTTATCTGGACACAAATTTTTCTTTTCTCGCTCCAGGATCAGTCAAGAGGAAGGAAAGCCCTGTGGTTTTCTTTAGATCATGTGAGCCCTGTCTTTTACATCTTCCTCAGTTGCTGGAGCCTTAAGAATTTGCTTGCAAAGAGCTGCATTGTACAACGGCTTCGTTCCTTACAGCTCCAACAGTTCATGTGAAGGCATAAAGGCTTTTTCCTTGTAGCAGGGGACAGGCTCTGTTCTTGACAGTTCCACCCATTAGCACTTTATCCATTGATCTGCTTTTCTCCCAGACAGTTGCCAAATTTTCCAGTCTGTGTTCACTTCTTATTTTGCCATTATTTTTTTTTAGCAGTAAATATACAGAAAAGGCAAAGCAGTTGATGAAGGTAGTTAATTTGAAAAATTGTCAAATTGTGTTAATTTTGCCTTTGCAACTGAAGCAATTAAAAAAAGCTTGTCTTTTTTCCCTCCTC
This sequence comes from Crypturellus tataupa, assembly GCA_034781795.1. Lineage (NCBI taxonomy): Eukaryota > Metazoa > Chordata > Aves > Tinamiformes > Tinamidae > Crypturellus > Crypturellus tataupa. The sequence continues at coordinate 2,129,909 of JAWLRI010000700.1, read as the reverse complement.
TGACTGAAGCTATTAAGTTTTCTTAACAGCTTAAGTTTTCTTTCTTTCTAAAGCTTTCTACAGCTTTAGGGAACTCAAATCAGTAGGTGAAACAATGAGGGAGGCTGCAGAGCTTACTGTCAATTTTAATGTTTGAAATTAATCAGAGAAAAAAATATTGTTTTGATATGCTTCCAAAATGGAAAAAAATAGGCCACCCAAAACTCTTATTTTTTTAACTGTAAAATAATCCCTCTTTCTTTAGGAAAAGTTGTGTTGTGCCCAGAGTTTCAAGTTGAGCTGAGTTGTGTAAATGCTACTGAACTAACTGGTAGGTTCTATCAATCATGGAAAATCATAATAGTTGTTGGGTTAAGCTTCTTGTATAGGCTGTTTTTTACTGTACTAAGTTATAACTATTTTTTTTTTTTTTGATCACTAGAGTAACGGGGAAAATTAATTTGGGGAAGATAGGTAGCAGCAAGCTGACCTCATACTGTTCTGTTATTGTCTGTCTTGTCCTGTAACCGGTCTGCTGCAGGCATCTGTTCATCTCTGTATGATTAAATGGAGTTATTCCTGCACAGCCTCTTTGGGGACAAACAGGAGGTGTTCCTGCTACTATTCCTTTCTGACCTATTGAATGTTTTCACCCAGTCCCTCACCCCCAGCTTGCAACATGATCTGCAGCTCTAGAGAAGGTTTTGGGGGTATTTTCACAGCCAGGACCTTACATTTTCTGCCTGCCTTGCGGAGGGATGTGGGAGGCAAATAATTCCTCCTTATAATAGAGAAATAGATCACCTTACTGTCTTTTCTCAAGAGGTTTAAATGATCCTGCACTGAAATTCAAGAACGTGTTAAGGGGCAGGCGTAAATGAACCTTGTGACCTCCCTTGTGTCCCGTGCCTGGGACTGCCCACAGTGCCAAGCAGCGGTGATTAGGGAAGGCAGGACAGCGAGGGCCAGCCTCTCTCCGTACTCACAGTAAATCCATGTCTGTTATTTTAGAAAGATTTAAAATCATAAAAGCTTTTTGCAAAAGGCTGCCCAGTGTCTAATAACCCTACAATACTGATGTAAGTGCCTACGCAGGCAAGCTTTCTAGTTTGCTTTGCACTTCCCCATATACAATGCAAACAGATAGCTAATGACTGGGTAAATACAATGGGGATGTACTTTGCGCACTGTGTGTTCTGAGCTTGAGTGTTTTGCTCTTTATTTTATTTGCCTATTTTTATATTCTTTCACCAGCACATTTTGTAATGATGGAATATTACTGAGTTCCTAGTACAGTACAGAGGAATAGCACAAGGATTGTATTATGCTCCGTTTTTCTAAACCTGAAATCTTTGCTGATGCCAATTATTTTTGGCTTTTATTCTTTTGAACTAATACAGTATGAACAGGCGGTAGTGTGTTAGGATTCTTTAACACAAGAGTGTTCATTCAAAGAAAAAAAATCAGACAAAAATGTATCTGTCAGCTTTTGGCATAATCATTTTCTTTTCCAACCTTTTTTCTTTGCTTTTAAATGGAAATCCATGAAAAGTTTATATGCATAAAAGAGATGACAGTGAGAGCTGAGGAAAAAAGTCATTAGCTGAAAACTACTACCAGTCGTAGAATTAACCCGCAAGGATTACATTCAAGCCGTATGAGAAATACGACTTAGAAAACCCCTAAAGGAAGAAACTCCAAATGAAGTCTTTAAAAACGGACAGATCTTGGATCATGCTGAATGTACACAGCAGTGGCAGTTAAAAGGGAGCCCTTTTTTTCACTTTGCATACTAAGGAACTGGTCTGCAGGCTGCTTTGACAGAGGCAATGCATATAATAGATTTTTGACAGGAATTTGTTACTTTTTAGTCAACATGATTTTTCCAGAGTTAGCAGTCACTACTTAGTCATTGAAATTATCAAAGGCAACAAATTCTGATGCCTGTTAAAAAGTACTGTTGAAGGAAAAAGTATTAAAATAGTATTTGTAGCTATATATAGGCATGGTATAAAGTGAAATGAAAACTGTGCAGCAAAAGGAGCTAAATTTAAGATGATGAGATAAAATTATGTATTCATAGTTTTATTAAAGAAAACTGGCATTTATGCCCACTGTTGTAAGTGTGGTCAAAAAATCAGAGGATGAGTAATAAGTTAGGTGAAATAAATAGTTATAATAAAAATAATAGAGCAATTTTGCTAAAATTACTCTATTTTTCAATGAATAATAAATTGTATAAGAAAATATCTGTTTGTTGTAGCTTAATTTTACAATATCTCTCTGATGAATAAAAAGTAATGATTTTCATAGATGATTCTTTAAATGACCTTCATTTTTTTTTCCATATGCATTATTTTTAGCTTATTTAAATTCAGTTGAGCATCTTAAGAATCTGCTGTCTAGGATGTATGGTGGTACTCAAAAGAAGAGTTTTAAATTTAGGTTTAAATAAAGTTTTCTGTTTGATTTCAGGAAGGGCATTCAAAAAATGTAATCAATGTACTCGGATCATCAACTTACCATGCAAAAGGGGAGAAAAAAGAGATTAACTACTTGGAGGACATTTTAGCAAAAATTGATTTCAAATTGGTGAAAACCTTACCAATTTAAGAAAATTTGATGAGGAAACAGACAGGGCATTTTTGTATCATTTAATGGAACACGGATACATATGAAATGCCTGGATTGATAAACCTGCATTTCTTTTTTCTCTGATGGGAGGAAAAAAAAAAAAAAAAAAGATCCCCAAAGTGCATCAGCTCCCTGATTTAGTTTTAAGGTCTTGTTGTGTATTTGAATCTGAATTGGAATTCTGAATGGAATGAATCTGCAGTAGTTCATTAGCTTATGTGTGTTCTTACATAACCAATTTTGCTAATTAACACTGAATGGTGGATGGAAATAAAGGAAAGCTAGTGATAGGATTTATGTGGAAAACTAAGACTTATCTGTTTTGTATATTATGAAAAGCTGCAGTTGCTCTTTAATGCTTTTGCCACGTATTGTAATAACATTCCTCACTGCCTAAATTACCTCTGCTCTGGTCTTGCAAGACAGTTTGATTTTATTGAAACATTGCCCTGGTGTAGATATCTTGTGCATCACAAGGTATCAGGTGACAGTTGGAGACACTTGGAAAAGATAAGCGAAAGGGGAATGCAGCTGTTCTTGAGACACGTGGGGTTGGTGTGGTCCTTACCGTCACATTTCCCTGCAGAGGTCTGTGTTGTATTTCTTTGCACATCTGGAGTTGGTCTCAGATAACAGACAAATGGAGCACTAGTCTGAGGACACCTGGATTTTTTTTTCTTTTTTTATTTTCATCTTGATTTTTAATGTGCCGTTCCTATTTTCATTATGTAGCCTTTTTATCAAATTCCAAACTGTTCGCTTGTCTTAGCAGCTTTATCAATATCCCTGGAAGAAAAGCAGTCATATGGTGTTATTGAAAAGAAAACATTAAAAATATTTGAAGATAAAAATGGTGTAGGTAAACTGAGTTGTTTTTAGGTGGGATTGTAGTAAATAGAGGAGAGTTATGAGGTTGCAGAGAAGCCTGCTATTAAGATGAACTGCAAAGCAAGTGAGTGCTCTCGCTGAGTGATTTTGCAGCCTGCAGCACACAGTTTCTTGCAGTCACAGCGGCCGTATGATTTAGCATGCGGGAGAGGTTTTATAAACCTTGGCAGTATTGGCAAGCAGCTAATGGATCTTGCTGAGCCTGCTGCTCTAAGTGGGTGTTATCAACAATTATTGTCGAGAAGTATTGAATTATTGTAGAAACAACCTTCACCGCTACCGATGCTGCAGCGGTGCGATCCGTTCAATAAAAATGTCAACTTGCAATTGAAAACAGAGCCTTTAAACCTTCACAGTTGTACAAAGCTTGCTAGCTTCACCTACAAATTACAGCAGCATGTGACCTTTATAGTTCAGCTCCGAGAAGATTCGTTTATGCAATTGGTTTATTTTGTCATTTTAAGTTACTTTGTACATGGAGATGAATTTATTTGATTTTTTTTTTAAGAATATTCACAGCAAATGTTGAATTGGTTACATTCATGAATTGGCGTGCTCCAAATGCCTACATTTGAATGTGGATGTTCCACAAGGGAAAATATGTCACTTCTGTAATTGATTGTCTTAAGTTTTATTGTGGATACTCAGTTTCTTAAGGCAAGTTTTTGTCAGAGATTTGGTTAAGATAAAGTTTGCCCTAACTGTTTTCTTTTATAATGGGGGAAACAAAGAGATGCCAATAGAGGCATCCTTTTCATTAAAAAAAAAAAGGTAATATTCAGTATAAACCAGTAAATAATCTCATCTGTGTCTAGTATTTGGACCTTTGATCCAGCTAAACTAAGAAACATGAATCAGGTTAAAGTTAAGAGAGTATGTGCATCCTCAGAGGCTAGAAATAATTACATTTAACTAAAATAAATGAACAGCACAGAACAACTCAAATTGTTCCTTAAAGGACAACTTAGCAGTTCGTGCCTTGTACGAATTATGTACTGAAAATGAAAACTTTTGAGTAAGAAATGATAATGCCATCTGATCAGTTAGGAAATGCTTAAAAGAGTAGGTGTTAGCTGCCAGATAAAGTAAGTCTGGGCTATTTCAAAGGACAGATTTAAATTTGGAATGTCTTCAGTATTGAATGAAGTAAGGAATATATTTAGAATCAAGGTTATCATGGTTGCGTCTGAAGGCCAGAAAGGGATGAGATTTGTTTTCAAATGTAGAGGTGATTAAGAATTTTGTACTGAGGGCATTATGCAATGGCAGTACGATATGTGGTGGGATGCCAGAAAACTATTAATGAGAGAAAATGAGACAGAAGCAGCAAATATTCTTTGCTTGCCTATTGCTAGCTTGCGTGAGCCAGCAATACATACTTTCCAAGGTAGGTATCGGCTGTAGGTATCCTCAGTAGGTAGGTAGGTAGGTATCCTCAGTGTCCAGCAGCAATGCATCCCTGTACGCAAAAAATCAGGCAGAGGGGTCAGGAGACCTGCGTGGATGAGCAAAGAGCTTGTGGCGATGCTCAAGCAGAAGGCGGTGTACAGATTGTGGAAAAAAGGTCAACACCCCTGGGAAAAATACAGGAGCCTAGTCAGGGAATGCAGAGTTATGACGAGGAAAGCTAAGGCGCATTTGGAATGCAAGCTGGCGAGGGAAGTCAAGAAT
>JAWLRI010000700.1:2096155-2115659 GCA_034781795.1 Crypturellus tataupa | reverse complement strand
TTTTTTTTTTTTTTTTTTTTTTTTTTTTTTTTTTTTTTTTTTTTTTTTTTTTTTTTTTTTTAGCTTTAGTAGTATCTGAGAACTAGACATCCTTCTGAAAGTGTCTCAAGATAACTGTCTTCACTTTTAAATGCTTAAATAGCTTGGCACCTCCAGCTTCTCTTCTACCAATGCCTCATTACTAAGCAGGTAAGGAGCAATTGAGGTTAACCACCTTAAAGATGTTATGATGCTCTGTAGTGCTATCAGTCACTGTCATTTCACATTTATTGGCTGTCCATTGCCATAGTAATTCTGCAATATGCTTAATTAAAACTGACGTAATGTACCCAAAAGGAAAAAATCAGAAAAATCACATAGTAAAGTAACAAACAAACAACGAAAAACCGTCTCAATTTTTTTGTTCTTTTTGTTTTAAAGAACAAAACAGCACCAAATGAGAAGAGTAGTTAAACATATTTCATATTCCCATTTGGAATTCCTACTAGGGGGAAATAAAGCAGAAAGAAGGAAACATGAAAACATCTGTTTCAGGACGGCAAGCAGTCATTTAGAAAAGTTGTGTCAAATAAGGAAGAAATCCTTAGATGATAGGTTACTGGAAACCATTTTAAATGCTAAGAAAACTGCAAAGCAGCAAATAAGTTTCAGCATGCTCAGTGTTCACCACACCACAGTAAACCTCAACATTGCTTTATCTGATCAGGGGGTCTTCTAGACTGTAGTTGTTTATTAGCCACTAAATGGTAAGCTCTTTTTTTTATATATACTTTGTGGTGACCACTAAAATAAGCACAAGTATCTTGAAGAATTATATACTGTTCAGAGAAAGCTGCTTAAACCTCAGTTTCTGTAGAGTATTCAGAATAATATTGATTTTACAACAGATAGGAAACTATGCAGCTAACAAAACCCATAATTTCTGGAGTATCCCTGAATTCATAGGGGATACAAAACCATGAACATAATGTGTAACATGTGAGCTTTATTTCTGTGTCTTTTTTTTTCCCTTTGCTAACCACAAAAAAGATATTTGAGAGCGTGTTTCTTGTCTTGAGCAAGACAAAGTGCGATGTCAGATACTTAAAACTCTTCACGGTATAAACTCTTCGCTGCAAGTTTTGAAGGATTCTAAGTCAACCAATTTTGTTAATGATTATATTTTTACCAACTGACATATAAAACTTAGAAATACGATAGTCATCAAAGTGCGAAAAACTTTTTTTAGCTGCTTCTGTTTTATTAACACTGATGTCCCCACATCATGACTATGAATTCCCTCCTGAGAGTATAAAATACTTGTTTTCTTCTGTTGCTTGATGCTGGTATGAGTTTTTGTCAAGATGGCATTCTTAAACTTCATAATTTGCATGAATTTACAAGGATTTCTACAGCAGATGTATCTTGTGCCTGACTAACCAGATAGATGAGATCTCACTACTACAAAAATCTTCCAAGTTGAACTGCAAATTGTATAAATGAACTGCTCTCTTGTGAAGAAGTTGCAGTAGATTGAAGAAAGTTATGAAGTTTTCAAGAGGGTATTAGCAGAATTCGTTGTGACCTGGTTTAAGTCTTAACACTTTCTTTAGTTTTGTATTTACCAAAAATATAATTTATCAGAATTTGTCAATCTTAACGCTAGTCTTTTGTTAATAAACTAGAAATTGGAGTGTTGTGATGAAGCTGGATGGTCCTGAGGATTCAGGAACAGAAATAAAATACAATCTAATTGTATTAAGTGCAAGGTTATATACCAGTGGACTAATAACTTCGTTTTGTATGTGTGTGCAAGCTGATAGCCATAGCTCAGCAGAAGGGAAAGAGCTAGCATGCCGGTTGTCTTCTGCTCACGCATCCCACCAACATAGTGCATCTGGAGTAAAAAGCAAGGGCCGTTTCAGCATACAACTATAGTCAGCCATACAGTAGAAATAACGAAGTATTGATTTTGTTTTAGAAGGTATGGGTAGGATGTCATGTGCAATGTTGTATATATGTCTGGTAAACTAGTTTTAAGAAACAAGAATTGAAACCAGATTGTGTCAGAGAGGAGCTGGTAGGGTATTCAAGGTATGCAGGGAACCTATTTTATGACAATAGCTTAACAGTGCTTGCCTTGTTTCCCCTATCAAAGGAAGCTGGAGAATATAAGTCCATCTGCTGAGTAAATGAGCAAAGATAAGCACCAGAGAAGCTGCTTTTGATTAAACTACTATTGGGAACAAATGTATGAATGAATGAAGGCTTGAAGTTAGAAAAAGGATTTTAATTATAGGAAAAGATCTAGATCACCTGTAAAGCTAAAGAACTAGGGCTTAAAATAAGAAAAAAGAAACAGGAAAAAAGTAACTGCCTTTACTCTCAAAATCGATATACGTTAGAACTGGCTTTCTGTCATAGTGGAGACTGGACTTGGGATCTGAGATCGCCTCCAGCTGGACATAGCCTGGTGGTGTGATTTATTGAGAGGAATTCAGACACATGGGCTGGTGGAAGCAGGAATTTCCCAGAATGGATAACTATTGTTTAAAAATGTGTTTTTGTTTTGTGGTTGCACAGCTGGAAGAGAACATCAGTATCAATGCACCTAATCCCTGACTTCTGCCATTGGTAGTGACTTTATGTGACAGGAATTCTGAGCATAACAGCAGTGGTTTTGGCCACCAGCAGAGGAAATAACCTAAATAAAGGCTGAGACTTTCACAGAATTCTACTTTTTGGTTTCTCTCTTTACACTGCGTATTATATATCATATATCACAATCTCTGATTATAAGTGGTTAGAGTTTTTGCTACTGTATAATTATAGTACTTGGAGATTAGGTGAAACAAGAAGCCAATGAGTTTCAAAAAGTATTTTAAATATTGAAAAAGGGGAATTAATAGAGACTTTCTTAAGTCTTAAAGATTTCCGCTTTAATGCAGCACATGGATTTTTTTTTTCTAAGGGAAGCAGACTATCATTTTTTATTGGTTAGCTACACAAGATTAGACCTTTAACTAGTAAAATATTTCTCATTTGTATTCTACATTTGATATTTGTGATATAAAAAATCATTGGCTAGCCATATCCATGTAAGATGCAGCATGCGATGAAAGATTAATCTCAGTAAGAATATTATTTACTGAGTATACTGAGAAAGAATCTCCTAATTTACTCCTAATTTCCCTTATTAATGAAGGAAACCATTTAACATTGATATAGGGAAACAAATCACAGCTTGCGGTCAATTGCAATTTATTATTTTCAAATATTACCATTAGCTTATTTTAAAATTTAATTCCTTTAAATATATGGCAACTGTAGTTTAAAGGATGCTTGATACCACTGAAAGGAAAAAAAAAGAATGATGCCAGCTGCTTCATGTTAATTACAGTAGCTGTGTAGATATTTCAGTTCTTTAATCAGAATGTTCATTTTAAAATTCTTTATATAATTGCAAATGTTGTTAGTGGAAGAGGTAGATTAGGCTATATAAAAGATTTATGGTTTTGGCCATAAATAGAAAGTTTTATGAGTGGAATAAAAAAAAAAATTCTGTTATTGATTTAGTGTATAAATAAAGTTCAGGTCATCATTTCAAGTAAGAAATTTAAACAGCCCGTTCCAAAATGTAGACCAAGTTAAATACTTGGGCTTAATTCAATGAAAACTTCAGCAAGACTCTTAGAATAAAAAGTTAACCCTTGATAATACATCTCTGTTGTTTAAAAAAAATATTATTTTGTATGTGTTTATGTTCTTTAATGATACTGTTGGATACTGCACAGTTCCCACACACTTGTTTTTATTCATTTAGCCCATTAAACCTTCAAAATAGGCTTTTCAATTTTGAATTGTTAATTTTTAGATAAAACTAATTTAAAATGTCTAAATATAATTTAAATGTTTAAATGTAAAAATTTAAATTAAAAAATATATTATTTTTTAAATTAAATGTTTAAATGTAATTTAAAATGTTTTATAGTCTTTGAAATATGTTATTCATGATCTTCAATTTTAGAGTCATTTGTTATATAAGAGAGTTTTTGATGGCTTTGTTAAACATTTTAAAAAGGAAAAGTATTTCATTTACAGTTAATTTCTCCCAAATAAAAAGAGCTATGTAAACTTTTTATGAATGAAAAGGTTAATAATGTATTAGCTTCTTTTTACCTCGTAAGTTTTCTTTATGAATGGTAACTGGAGCAAGGAGATTAATATGTATATACACACACACACACATTTTTCTTTAACAGTGGAATTGTTATATAACCAGTTTGTGCAAGCAATAATATGGGAATTGTGATGAAAGTAGATTTAAAACTATCAAGAACGTGCATTTCTTTAGGAAGGAAGAAAAGCTAATTGTAGGAAAGCTGTGTCTAATTTGAAAATTTTGAACGTTGTCTATATGCAGAACTTAAGCCTTTGGTACAGAGCATTCAGTGGTTCTGAGTGTTTTTCTACAGAATATGCTTTCCATAAAATTTCTATGCATTTCTCTTCATTCAGCTTTTTAAATGTGTTTCCAAAGGAAACTTGACTAGAAGGTATAAAGAGGTGATTTTTATTCTAACAGCTACTTTAGCTGTTATATAAGAGGATATTTAATATCAGCTCAAGCTTTGTACTACAGTACTTCTGACTGAAGGTCTGAATCAGCAAGTAAGTTTCTGTAAATTAAATAGGTAAGAAAAGGAGCAGTTTAATGTAAAGGATATATTGTAAAATTCCTTGTACATCTGTTTGAAGTAACCTAATTTTCCTCCTGTTAAGGGTTCATTTTGCAAAGATCATATATGAAAAAATGATGTGGAAAAAATCTAGATAAATCCTAACGTTTGTATAGATGATATGGAGCATTTCATTTGTATCTGGATCTCCCTGGTTGACTGGCGAAACTCCAGTTTTGCAATAGCGGCATTTTCAAAGACAGTCAGTGGGAACGACAGAAAGTTTTTCACTATGTTTTCAAAAAAATGCCAATGTGTTGTCTTACATTATAGCATCAGTTGAAATGACATTTCCTTAGAATGTCTTTAGTGTGTGTTGAATGAAGTACTCTTATGAGGGTTTTACTGTGCAAAATATGTAGGTTTACGTGACGGTCTTTGCAGGAATATCTGAACTACCTAAACAGCTGTAAAAATAAAAGTCTCATTTATTGGCAATTAAAGCTCTTAACAGCAAATCTTTCCAGTTATTTCTGGCACACTGAACCTTAGCAAGGAGATGTTTTGGCAAAACATTTGAATAAATGATGATAATGATGGGGGACAGATGCTGATCTGAAAGTATAAAATCTGATGATAATTAGGATTTGTAGTTTTGTGATTAGAAGATAAAAAATGTTATTAAAAGGTAGATAATCTTCACAAAAAAAAAGCTCAACAAATGCTTACTATATTGTTCATTCATGAAGAAAAAATCTTGTGATTTGCAAACATTTTCACATATAAATAATTTTATGCAGGCATGTTCCAATGTTTTCACTTGGGTTGTTCCTCAACATTAATGCATAGGTAACAGCAGGATCACTGGCTAAACAGATGAGTTAGTAATGCCAACTCACTAAATAAAGCGAGTATCTTCAGGTATTCTTGCACTTTGGAAGTCACTATAGATATCAGTGGACTTAAGGTCAAGCTAAATTTTACTAATGTTCAGAATTATTATTGGTTATAGGAACATGCACAATAAGCTTGGAACTTACTATTGAAAAGATAATTTGCAGGGAGAAAAAGTTGTTTACTGCTTTACAGAATATATAGTTTCTATTTGAAGAATTTTGTGGTACTTTTGGATATAAAATATATAGAACATGTGATTTGTGGGAATTTTAGATTGCTTCCATTTAAAAAAAAATGTACAGTAATAAATGCCTAGGAAAAAAATAGTATTTCTAGGGTTTGTGAAGAAAAACTGGTAAGTGGTCCTCAAGCATATTACAATTAAAATCAAAGATTTCCCCTTACTGAAATCATTGTTTTGGTTGAAGGCACTAGTATATGCTCGCAATTTGGGAGTCTTACCATATCCTCTTGAGCTTTTCTGTCCCCCAGCATTGATTCTGTGGAAAAGAGTAGCGTTTGCTGCTGCATGCCATGCTCTAAACAACATAAATGATAAATTTAGTGTAAAGAACTTAATTTCCGTCAAGGTGCCATTTTGAATTAATATAATTAAATTCTAGTCCTAGGCTGTTCCAAGTTGGCTTTAAATTGTGCAGCGTTTTTGTTGAAGGCTTAGCCTTTTAATGTAAAACACACAGTATAGAATGGAAAGGAATGAAAATTACTTTCTATTTGTTTGTGTCCTTTTGTGGGAAGGAGAAGTTGTTTAACAAAAATTTGTTAATTTTTCTTTGGTATGAAGACCTTGAGAGTGTGATGTGTATTCTTGTTGTAGGGCTCTACTACGAAAAACTAAATTTTTGTGGTCACTGACCGATGCTGTTACCCAACAACTTCAAATTAATGATGTTGCCATGGATGTTTGAGTGATTCTGCTGTAAATTTAATGAATAGAGACTTAAAAATGGTATCAGTCTTGCATTGCGTTAGGAAAGAGACTGGTCATTTGTGAACCTAACCAAAATTCTCCTACAATCTTCACACCAGTGTATGAATGAGAACGTAGCTGCGTCACGCAGTCTTTCTCTAGGATAATTCGTGTTGTCTCAAGCACTGCAACAAATGAAGAAGAGATATAAAGCAATAATAATAAACAACAGCAATAATAATAAACAACAACAATAAAAGAATAACATTTTGAGTCCACATAGAATCTTCTGTGCAAAAGAGGATTGTTACGAAATTCATTAGTGGTAAGCTCCTGTGTAAAATCTAAGATAGATGAACACTTGGTGTCTCCTGTCATCCACAAAAGTACTGAGGTAGTTCTTCCTCAGTATTTTTGGTTTGTTCTTCCTTTTAGAAATTGCACAACCTTTTAATTCCTGGTGACTATCATAAGTAATAATAGTATTTTGCTTGAAAGTGATTCGTTTCAGAGCAAGTAGGATAAAAAGGTGTGAGTCCACCAAAAGAATACATGTAGAATTTTAAAATTAAATCCAGCCCAGAGAGAGAAATCTATACTGAATATCTGGTCGGATCCTGTTTCAGGATGTTTATAACTCCCAGAGGTGCCAGTGATGATGAAGACAACACAAAGGGCACAAAGAAAAATGTGTTACTTAATTTGATATACTTGTGCAATTATGCACATTCTTTTCTGTGACATGGAAGTAATGAGCTTAATGGAGCAAATTGGTTATTTTGTAGTGTAAAAAGAAATTGCAAGTGGTCTGGAAAAATATGCAACATACACATTTTTCAGTGACATAAAGGAATTAAAACATCCTTTCAATGTCATTAATTAGTGATATGCCAGGAGCAAAACATGAACTTCATATCGGCAACAAAAATTGCCCAAGTATCAAGAATTATAGATCATTAGCCTACTGGTTGCTCCCCTTCAAGAAAGTTGTGAATTTTACTTCCATTCACCAGAAAAAGAGCTTTAATTTAAGAACATTAGCATTGCAAGGCTGCTGCTGATGTGTAGCCGACAAAAGTTACTATAGTGACCTAACATCATCTTATGGGAATGCAATTATGGCTATACCATCAAAAATTCTATTTGGCCTGAAAAAAGCAGTTTTGAAAAGACAGTGCTTTACTTATGACATATGAATATTTATGTTCTTACCTTTTAAATTTTCTGGATTACCTTGACTTTTATTATTTTCAGTTTGTCTCGCTCACAATTGTAATGTGTCTTCAAATTCCTTCATCGTTTTATTGGGAAACCTTTTAAATATATGGTATAGAAATAAGTTTTCTAAAAATGTGTGTGTGTCAGCTATAAAAGAAATATGTATTATATACTAACCCCATAAATCCTTTATATTTCTGTTTGGATGAAAAAAGCAGTTATAAAGTACATAGTTTCATTTCTGGAAAAGATATTTTTAAAGAAAATTCGTATATCAAGCTTTGCTTTTTTTGAGAGAAAGGTGCGATAATGTAATAATTCATAGACTGATTTTCAAAAGTTGACTTAGTCATTATAGAAAATATTTTTAAAGGAGTATTACTTTTGAAAATGAATATTGCATAATGTTGCATGTGTCTGGATTCTGAAAGTGCTGTGATCAAAATATATATTCACTGCAAATAAATTCAACATTCATGATTGAAAATACCTGAACTAAATGCTTTTTTTAGCATGATAGACATAAGAAGCATATGAATTAATAGGAAATAAGTCTAGTCATTTTATGGTACTTTAAATATTGTTTTGTGTGAATTAGTTTCTGTGGAGATAATATTTTAAATAAAACCATTAATTTTTTTTTAAATGGTTAAAGTCAGCAAGTTATGCAGAATAGATTCCCCTGATTGCTTCTTTATTTTTAATTGTTGATTTATTTCATAAATAAAAATATAATATGTGATAATGATAAAATACATCATTTACATTTTAGCAGTGAACTGTTTTCCCATGTTTGACAAGATATTAGTTATGTGAGTTTTAATAGCTGGTAACAAATAAAATGAAATGTTCAGATTGTGGTAAGTTGACTATTGCTGAGCACCCCTAAAAAAGTCTTGAAAATATCTCATAAATATATAGTACTTATGCAAGTCATAGTGCATTATTTATGTAACATATAAATGCAAATCAAAGCAAATTTTGTCTTTATCAGAGAAAGTATTGTGTTGCAGTTATGAGGCAGAGAACTGGAGATGCTCAGAGTTGTTTTATATTGAAAGGAAAAGGAAACTGTTCAAATTAGAGAATGTTTATAAACAGAAAGGAAAAATCCTGTAATCTTTTTTACTGCCTGCTGGTTTGTATTACATGAAATCCACCTTTTTAAAATTGGGTTTTATCAACTAACCTACCTCGAAAGCTACTTTTGAAAAATCTTTCTTCATCTAATTTCTTTTCTGTAGAAGACTCTTTGACACAGATGGAAAAGATTAAAAGACTTTATTTAAAAAGGTTTAAATGAGTTCACAATGCTCGCTATTAACTTGCAATAGGATTCGCATTATTCTTGCGGCAATAGAAAGCTTACAATTTGAAGATCATTTGGGGAAGTAACGGCTAAAATAAATGTAAAATTCATCTAAAAGTGTTATGAGTTAATTTTTCTGAACTATTTGAAACCCTGTGGTCATTTATGACAGCAGTAGTGAATCTCTGCTTCTGAGTTTCTCCTTGAAAGATTCTTTGGGGGAAAAAGTCTATTATTATTATTATTATTTATTATACTGTAGCCTAGAATTCAGAATTCTAATTGTCAGAAACTTCACAATTGGAGTAAATCTTTGCAACTAGTCCTTTGTTCCTGAGTGTAAGTCATCTGATTACTGCATCCAAATTTTGCAGTTGAAACCTGTAGAAAAATAAGTAATGTTGCATGAAAAATGTTCCCATAATTTGTCTTATGTAATGGATCTTAACTTTATATTTGTTCTCATTTTTATTGTAATACTATGAAAAGAAATACTAAAACTTGCATCAAACTCTGCCTGTTAATATGGCTCTTCACAATTTTTGTTTGTTACCCTGCAGAAAGTAAATTTCTGTGCTGAAAAAGTAATGATATGATTAGTGTTCTTATGCAACTTCGTAGTCCTGTGATATGGTTGTAATTCTTCCTCTGTCTATACTATCTATAATGAGAATAATGTGGGGGAGACCACCAGTGCCCAAAATGTTACAGAAATAATGGAGTTTTTATGGAAATTTTAATCAGCTTAGGAGGTGTCCTACAGAGTAGAATTTTAGAGCAAACACAGTTTCTTCTTTTCAAATTCTAAAGGTATCATTAAGAGAAGTGAAAGAGATCCCAAAAATATGGAAGCAAAGAGAGTACGACCTAAGTTGGACAGTTAAGGGGACCACGATCAGTTCTGAGTTTGACTTGCTTTTATTTTACTGCAGCAATGCATTAAATAGTGGTTGGCAATTGCCTGCAGAGGTGTTTGCACATGAAGGTCTTTTATTTTTTCAATAAATGGGGAGTGATATAGATTCCCTTTGTAGGAAGGAAGCTCTGGAGCAATAAACTCTTAACTCTTTACTTATTGGCCAGATGCCTAGAAAGGCTTTCCTAAACTGTGTATCAGATTGCTTTAATTTTCTATGAGTTGCAAAAGGAGGGCAATATTTTCTTTCAATAATCTCCAATAATATATTTGTTTTGTTATTTTATCTTTAATGCATATCTTTATAAATGTCTGTAATTCTGGATTTTTCATGTGTTTTAATATTTTAAGGCAAGATCCTGATTTATCAATGCAATGATTTTCTGTACTGAGTATTGAATCTCATTATTTGATTGCTTGTGTGGTAAGAGTAAAGTATACACATAAGTACCTTGCTAAATGATAATCTATTGCTAAAAAAAATAAATCTTGAATAAAGTTTTCCATATTAGCATATGAGAATAATATCATTTATGGAAATATTGGAGTCTGTGCAGCATCAGGGAATGTATTTGAAATACGATCATGTAATATGTAGCAAATCTTTGTTTTTCACATGCCTTAAAAACGATCTCGTGCCTTCATTTTAAGAAGTGTTGCATGTGTGAGATCTGCATTTGACTGACTGCGTTTGACTGAGTTTCAAGAGTACATTCTTAACGGTACCTGTGCTCCTAAGTGGTTTTGAAAAGTCTTCCTGAACAGATATTAAGCAACACATGTAGAGATTAAAGCATTCGACCAATTAAAATGCCTTTACTGTATATAACAAAGTATTTCCTGGGAGGCTTTGACTGAAATTCAGGCAAGTGAAGGTAATTGGCAAAGGTCACATTGAGTTAACTGGGGCCAGAATTTGACCCTTGCAGTTGGGCAGTGGGAAGAAGAATGCTTTTCTTTTGTACATATTTTTCTTTTTTTAATAAAACAATTTTCATATATTTCATTCTTAACTATATGTATTCCTTTCTGAGCATTTTTCACTAACAAAAAAATACTGTTTTTTTGAAAGTTCATAAATATTCTATTAAACAAGTATGACTCCTATCTGCAGATTTTCACAAATTATTTTAAAAGATTTAATCTTTCATGAAACCTTGCTTACTTGACTTATCATACTTACTTGAATTAAAATATAAATGTTTTTTAAGTTCTTCTTTTTTAAGATTTTCCTAAGCTTTTACATCGAAAGATGTCCTTTTTTTAAAATATGTTTTCTCAGAATATTCGGAGATTTTCTGGAGGCTTTTATAGGGCTTTGGGCCAATATCAGTATTTTATGTTTCCAGGTAGTACAAAGTAAATGCATGTAATTTTAGATGTTGACCTTCTACCGTGCCTCTAATATTGCAGCAGACTTGCTCTGGTAGGCTTGTGCAACGGATGGCTGTTATTAGTCTTTGAAAAGAGTGAGACATTGGTTATTTGATGCTTTCAGTCCTGTTTCTCTATAACGTGATTGCACAGGTGCAAAAAATCTGGCACAACAATATGTACAGCAGATGCGGCAGTATTGTATTTATCATTAGGTGAACTGGTGCTTCTCATGCAATCTTACTTTTATAGCATACAGCAGCTGTGAACAGGAATCTGTGTAAGATACACGATTTGGCTGGCAGTCGCTTCAGCTAGGTGCCCTTCAAGCTCAAGAGGGGAGATGAGTTTGAAAAATGCCCACAGAGTGTGTATATATATAAATATCTTACATTGGCTTTCAGTGTTTGCTAACAGTATGATTTTTCTGTGCTGCAATTTCATGTAATTCAGAATATCATCTCATTTGCTCAGATTGCACTTGTTAAATTAATGCCATCAGGCAATCAGCTTCGTATGCGGCCATCTCTGTGGAAGAGTTTGGTTTGATTTGGATTTAAAGCACAGACCTGGATATATTTGCCAGAAACTTCAGAGGTGAAATTAAAAACTCTTGAATTGGTAAGCACTATCCGTTGTATACAGAATCGGCTCAAAACCAAATTATAGTAAAAATTAAACAAAAGCCTCAATCCTACCAAAGATTTGCATGCATGCCTGCACTTACCCAAAGCACAGCTGGTAACAAAGTAGTATCTTTTTTCAAATATATCAGCTGGTTTGATTAAAAGAAAAAAAAAAAAAAAAAGGCAAAACCCTCCCTAAGGCATCTTAGGACAAGCTTGTTCTCATGTGCAAAATGTGTGGAATTCTGAATGTTTAGGTGGCAGCTGCCCTTTGACGAAGTCGTAAAAATATTGTTGAAAAAAAACAAACTAATGCACAATGAAATTCCATTTTTGACACAGTATTACAGTCAGAGCTATTTGTTAACGATGCTGTGTTGACTTCAGTCAGACAAAGTGTAAGTAGAGAATTTCCCCCGTGGATTTCACTGTTCCATGGATTTCAGTAGTCCATCTGCCAGTAGTGGCTAAGGCTTGTGGGGCTGTCTGCCAGTTGGCCTCCTGAGGGGGCAGTGCTGCTTTCTGCACAGATGCCCAATGTATGGGTAGCATTGCAGGAATATATTCATTGGAAACGTAACAAATGTCCTCTGCAGTCTTCGTTTGGGATGGGCTGTCCTCTCTGAGCCTGTTATGACTCCAAATGATCCTATGACAGTTGCTTCAAAAGAGCAGTGTAGAATTGGAGCAGTGTAGAATAGGTTCAGAGAAGCCAAAATC
Organism: Crypturellus tataupa; assembly: GCA_034781795.1. Classification (NCBI taxonomy): domain Eukaryota; kingdom Metazoa; phylum Chordata; class Aves; order Tinamiformes; family Tinamidae; genus Crypturellus; species Crypturellus tataupa. The sequence goes on along the minus strand of JAWLRI010000700.1, from coordinate 2,103,010 downwards.
AGGTGGTCCCAAAGCAATAGTCTTAGTTGGCAGTCACAACATGGAAAGCGAGGACTGATTAGAAACCAAAATATTCTCCTTGCCAGCAGGTTGGGGTTCAATACCGTGACCTAGCTGAATAGAAAGCATATATATCTCATGGACATTAGAAAATTCAATACACTCTCAGCATTTTGTACTAATATGAATCTTTCACTTTTCAGGAAAAAGCAAATAGTGTGCTGGAAGAGGGATCTCAAAAATATCTGTTTGCATATATATCTACTTTTAGAGCTGTTCTAAAATTCAGTCCTATTTAGTCTCCAAAGTTTCCGGATTGGTTATTTTGCTATTAAATGTAACAACACTGTATGCAACCAGCAAACTGATTTTTTTACTTCCATTTCCCTTGAAGGAATATGCCACTTAAAGCTGTACAGAAAAGGTAGCTGGAAAAAAAAAAAAGTTACGGTCACAGTGTGTTATGAGTACCTTCTATGCCATATGTCACGATGGATAGAAAGTGACAGCTTGGCTAGTATGGACTGTAAGGCAGCTAGCATTCAAAACAGTTCATTAGTCTGAGAAAATACTTAGCACTTTGCTTCAGAAAAACACAGCTGTCTGACTTTATGGTGGAAAAGGGCTGTGGCCGCTAATACTTTACCTTCCATTTTGCTGAGCCAAGGAGAGGGGAAGTTGGCCAGCATGTCTTAGTTGCTGCAGCCCATGAAAGAGAGGCCAGGAGGAGAGACAGAGTTTGTCCCTTCATTTGTCTGGTCTGGAAAGTGAATATTTATGCCAAAGATATGGGAAAAAATGAGATGATACTGACATTGACAACATTTTAATCTGGCCAAGTTATTTCTTTGTCCATCTGTTGTTGTGTGTCAAGGTCTCTGCTCTCACTCTGCTGCTTGGGAGAGCAGGAGGATTCAAATGCCATTATTTGCTTGATTATTAAAGCTAATAACACTTGATGCATGTTCGCACAGGTCACTCTCAGGTTAGTGTGGTGTATTTATAATACTTTGTGCCCTGTTAGGTTGAGTAATGCAGCTCTCATGGGCATTTCCGAATTCAAGGTCTCAACAGAACAAAGGTTATATTTATATTCGTAGAAAATGGATTTGACTCAGAAGTGTTGAAGGTTTGCAAATCCCTATGAGTTCAGGCTCACAGCTTTCCACTCCAAAGGTTGAAATCTGTTTGAATATGATGATCATTTAAACAACAAATAATGCACACTTTTAAAGGTATGTAGTTTTTCCTATTTGTTTAAAGGTGGCACAGGAAAAAAACACTTTCTTCTTCCTAAAGTATGTGTTTCTTGGCAGCACTTGGCATGTATAGCAAATATACTAAAAATACCCTACATACAACTGAATGCAGCACATATGTCAAGAATCAAAATAACATTAATACGAGTTGTTCTTCTAATATGTACCTTTAAGCAAAAGGAAGCACTAGTCTGGACTACTTATGCTGTTGTATAAATAGAAAGTTCGAATTTCCAGGACCTTTAGACGAAGTTCATTAGAACTCTATTTGTGATGCACGATTCCTGAAAATAATGGCCTCGCTAACATTTATCCTATATTTCTGTTAATAGGAGGAGTGCTTTTTGAATTTAGAGGCTCCTATTTCAAGAGTGTGTGGCTACGACACCCCCTTCCCTCACATCTTTGAGCCTTTCTACATCCCAGACAAATGGAAATGCTATGATGCACTTCAAAAAATGATTAATTACTGAGAAGTAATACAGGTGAGATGTAATGTCTTATACTGCCTCTGAGCTTTCTGACAGAGTAATTGAAAGGTTTGCGGGTAATATTTCTCTCTCTCTCTCTCTCTTTTTTCCCCTTTTATATGTATGTCTGGGTGTATATAGACGTGTTATTGCCCCTTACAGCTTCAGGCCTTCAGTCTTAAAGGTGCTGGACTGCTTTTAAACAATTGAAATCAATATTTAAGCAAATTACCTTGCTTAATTGATCCAAAAACTGAACTGAGAAATCCTTGTATCCTGAGAAATGGGATCAGGTGAAAGAAATACTTAATTGACAGGATATATTTTCACCTATATTAAAAGACTTACGGTTATCTCAGGTAAAATATATTTTGTTAAATATTGTTTATATATATTTAATATATATGTTTATATATGTTGTATATATATATTTAACAATAAAATATTGTTAAATTTTGGAGTTTTTCATTCTTCATGGTGGTGTGTAATACTGTAAGTCCAAACCTGTACTGACTTGCAGTGCATTGCAGACATATATAGTACATTGAAAATGCATGAACTATCCGTAAAGCCTTACAATCCTGTTCAAATACAAATTTAAGACTTGTATTTAACACTATAAAAATCATGTTTCTGTATAACTTTCACACAATTTGGACACACTTGCAGATTTCTGTTTGCAGAACTGTTCAAGCACCTGGAATATGAAGTAATATATATTTCTTGTAAATATTAATCACATAGTCTGAAACACATATTGTATTTGATTTTGTTGTATATAATACTAATGGTCTTTCTGCACATACATAATCACCATTAGACTCTGTATTGGCCAACCAGGACTTGAGAAAGATTGTGTGTTGTTGTTATAGAACTTGTGTTTGCTAACCAAACTTTAATAGTTAGGTAATGTATGAATACACTATATGCTATAGTTCCTTTAATAAGGTGAAATAAATAGTACAGTTTTTGATATTGGGTCTTGATGGGTTTTGTAATTCGAAGCTAAAGAGGAAACTGACCCATTTCCCTTTGGATTAAGGCAAATCTTTGCCGTGCCCTATATTAGGGGCGCCCTCTTGTGTCAATTTTCCCTGTGTGTTAAGCTATAAATTAAGAGTTTGGGCAAGAGATAGGAGGGTTAGTCCTGTTTATATGCGTATTTACTCTCAGGACCACCTTTTGCCATTTATTTTTTCCAGTACCATAAGGTTGAGTTTCCCATGTGAAGTGGGGCCAAGATATCTAGAAAGTAGCATATTTCCACTTAACAGTATTTCTCCAAAATTTTCCATTATTAATGTACCAAAACTGATGAATTCTCTAGCTGGTTTTATAGAATATGTGGTAAATGCTGTCTTTCTGAGTCCTTGCCTTTTATGTACATTGTACTAATATTAAAGACTGATTTCTTTTGAACCTGGTACCTTGGTCAGTTCAGCTGTCCCTAAGAGAACTGGACATCTTTTCTTTCAGAGAAAGAATTGGCCTCAATTGGCCTACTGAGATGGGTATTTTGCAGTCTGTTCCTTTCTTGGAGATTAAACATTATTTCCTATGTTCAGATAGAGGAAGACAAGCTGAGGAGATCTGGTGATTCAAAGACTTAGTTTAACCCCAATTCCTGCATAGCATGGTAAAGTGAGGAATGTACGAGGAGACACAAGCATCACAGGAGGTTCTGAACAGCTAAAAGTCAATTTAGTGACCCAGGGGCTGGCTTACTGACTTTTTTTTTTTTTTTTTTAATTTGGCATAACATTAACTGATGAGGTTATTGGGTAGTTCAGAATGCTAAGGTTAATGTATTTCAAACTGCCTTGTGTGTAGGGAAATAAGGGGTATTTTTTCTCAGAAATGGTGTTGCAGTTGTGTGAATTTGAGCAGAACCATAGTCTTGTGGACGTTAGGAAAGCAGGGCATCTCCTTGACCTGGAGAGAAAAAAAGAATCAAGCAGGTCCCAGTGAAGGAGAGAAATACAGAGTTCACTTGCACGCTACAGAAATGTTCAGATTGGCTTAGTCACTGGTTTGCTTGCGTTTCAAGTCATTTCTCTTAGACTAAAATGAGATGGTATGCCTGGGTATTTTCTTCTTTTCCTCTCTCAATCAGAATTTGTTACTAGAATGTGTTTCATCCATTACTTTCAAGCAGTTTATTTAAAAATATATCTACGTGACATATTCAAATATCCTTTTGAATATGACTTGAGATCTCTTTGAGACAGAAGCTATCTGCAACTTCATTTCAGGAAGTCTTCACTGATATGATTCCCTTCACTCAGTAGCAGATAACAAAATTGTATAATATTTCATGGACTACAACAGGTTTTGAAAATTCTCTTTAGATGTGCTATCATTCAGACCTGGAAAGAGGTTCTGAGTAATAGCATAAGTGTGTTAACTCTGGAGTTATTTTTAATATATATGCTTTTAAATTACTGAAAAGCATTTCTTAATTATCAAAGATTAATTTTGTGTATTCTTCATAAGGAAATAAAAAAGACCATCTATCTGAAATCTGTTTGCTTTATGTACAAATGTGCCTCCTACTGAAAAAGGTTCTTCTCATTCACTTGCATTCACTTGCTGTGCTGTGTCAGAGGCTAATGCAGAGGCTCGAGCTGGATGCTATAGGCAGTCATTCTAAAAAGTAGTCTTATTCTCTTACTGTATATTTGGGTTTATTCAAGCCCAGTGTCTCACGCAGAAATAGTTGCTTACTTTGAGGCTGATAGTCCAGATAGTTTTCCTGCTCAGAGATCAAGTTGAGTAATGCGTATACCTCATCAATGAGAGAGACTAGAGCAAAAGCTGTATCTTTTGGTAGCTTCTTAGTGATGTCTGGCTGTTCACTAAAGAAAAGAAAAAAGATAAAAAAGAAGAAAGCCAATGTGCTTCATAATATATATTCTAGTGATACACAAATATATTTATGACTGGCACAGAAACAGCAAATGGCCAAGTGGTTTTCTGTCACCTTTTGCAGCTTTTTCCACCAGGTTTTATATGCTGATTTCTTGTCAAATTCTGAATTTTAAAGCTGTCCCTACCAGATAACAATTAATCTGTGAGAGAATATATGTGGGTATGTGTATATACAAAGACCATTATGGTTGCAAATGTAGTCAATAAAAATACTGAGTTATCACACTGGGTAGCGTCATTAGGGAACACTTTCCACTAACAATTTTAGCTATCCCAATGGAAATCATTTAGTCTCAAGTTTTCTTTCTTTTTCTTGAGTTAATTTTATATATTAATTGGAAAGTTTAAGCATACAGCATACTACAAGGTTAGTAATAGTTGGCATTTTAATTAATAGTAGGGGATAGTATCTACCCATATATATATTTATATTTTTTTCCTAAGCCTGTATTTAAAACATTTTTAACATCCAATATATTTTGCACAAAATCAGTGCTCCAGAGAGGCTTTCAAATAACAGGGATACCTTCCCTTTTTCAAGCAATTTGTTATCGGGGAAAGGAGGAGGAACCCATCGGATACTTATCTTAGTAACTGTCTGTTTTCTTTTGCCCTTGCGAGGCAGTGCCTCATAAATTTTAACTTCCTGAGAAACAGGACAAGTATGAGAGAGACTATGCAATATCATTTCTTGTTAACCTGAGACTAACAACTAATTTTTTTCAGCATATGGATCACAAATCTCTCAGGCTGTGCTGACTGCTGTTCATAATGGGCTGTCTGTAACCACTAGAATAAACAACTTCCAGAGGCTTGAGCCGAATGCAAGATTCCTAATTCTTGACTTGTTTTTTCCCCTGCTGAATAGCAATAAATAAATAAATAAGACTCTTGAAGTGTGTTTCATTCACCACCAGTGGGATTACTAGCGTAATGAGTTAGTCTGTTAGGATAATTGTTGCAAATCTCTATTTGTTGATCTTGGTCTTGCACCATAGCTTGTTGAGAATTTATGCAAGATCAGTAATAATGAAATTATCTTAAAAACAGAAAAACATTTGGGATTGCAGTTGTTTTACAAGGTGTCTGTTCTCTACGGTGGTAGATTAATAGTATATCTAGTAAAGTTTTGAGAAAAAAAATGAAAAAAAAAAAGACACTCTTTGCTTAGGATGGACGACACTTCGTCGTAAAGTTTCTATGTAAATGGCCATAATTAGTCTTGTCTAGACACTAGACATTAGTTGCAGCATTTCTAATTTCTGTGTCTGCCTTGGCAGCTTTAGCATTTGAATGTAGGGGTTTTTTGTACATAAGTAACTACATTGTTAAATTATAGGTTAGAAATCTTTAAGGTTATATGGGCATTCGTGGTATTTATATCAAATCTGCATAAGTAGCCAAACTGGAGGAAAACATGAAGACAATTATGCCTAAGAACTAACCTTTCATCACTGATTAGAAATGGGTTTAATCCAAATTTATACCTGAAAAAGGAAATTTATCTTTTGCATTCCAGAGATTAAGATTACATTATAAATTTAAAAAATGAGATTGTGATTGCTGTTTAAATTATGGATATTACTTTCAGCTTTAAAGTCAGTAATTTATGTTGTCATCTTCTTCTGCAGAGATCAGAACAGAGAAATACAGAAGCCTTCTTCAAAATTCTTGATGTTTACTCAGAGCTTTTGGTTTTGGAATTTGTAAAGCACTCGAAAGTTTTCACTGAAGTCAACTATCCTTAGTATTCATCCAGGCTATTCTTCAAAAAGTTGAAATCTCCACTAATTTTGGAATCAATAATGGACAAGTGATTCCTACAATAATTTCAAGTGTATTTTAAAATATTTCAGAATCAGTATGAGCCTTATACATTTTTGCAATGCTTCGTTAGGTTACCTCTAAATTTAACTATGTAAATATTAGAAACAAAATTTTATTCAATAAAACAAATTATGTGCATGTTGTGTCTTGTTTTTATTGTTGCTTCAGGAAAACCCAAAGAAGTCCTTTGAGAGGCATAACCCCAGGCACCAGTACAGATATGGGGTTGACCTGCCGGAAAGCAGCTCTGTGGAGAGGGATTTGGGAGTCCTGGTTGACAAGTTAACTATGAGTCAGCAATGTGCCCTCATGGCCAAGAAGGCCAATGGGATCCTGGCTGCATGAGGAGGAGCGTTGCCAGCAGGTCGAGG
>JAWLRI010000700.1:2074280-2096055 GCA_034781795.1 Crypturellus tataupa | reverse complement strand
CTGGATGCCACCCTGTGCCACGTGCTCTGGGTGTCCCTGCTGGAGCAGGGGGTTGGACTAGATGATCTCTAGAGGTCACTTCCAACCTCAGCCATTCTGGGATTCTGTGAATGTGACTATGTTTTCAAAAAAAATTAAGCGAGGCCAGCTTGTGTGTATGGCCAAATTTAGTTTTTGACTAAGATCTCAGTTGAGTGATTTCATGTAGAACAGGCCCAAAATATTGATTTCACCCTCTCCAAGGAAAAGGAAAATCCATGTTTCCTAAGAGATTAAAAAGTGGTTTAGATGATAGTCTCCATTGCTATATTTAGTGCAATATTACTGTTTAATTATTTTTTCCTTTAGATGTGGGATATCTGCTGCTGAACTGTTAAATAGAATGTACTAACTTGTCCAAAGAAAAGATAACAGTACTTGCCACTTGTCAGTGGTGGGAGAAGAGATAGTACACATGGCATTTTCTGCTGATGAAGCCATAGTCTCTCTAGTAGCTTTGTATTTCTATAATAAATTTAAATGTATTTATTTTTCCTGTGCTAACAGAAAGTACACTGACCATCCTGAAGTACAAAAAAGATTCAGTCTTTTAGAGGGAGAGCTTTAGAACTAGAGATGTTTATTTTTAATAATGTCCTCCTTTTCCATATGACAAATCAAGGACAGAGCAAGGATTCTTGCTGTGAAAATTGTCTTACCTTGTCCTATATTCCAGGCCTCCTCAAAGGGCTGGATATTCTTCCAGCACATGGTATCAATGGTACCATGGTATCAATTTTGCCCACTTGTCTGACATCTAAATGAAATGTGAATTCTGCAGTTTTTAGTCTCTTTGCTTGCCTTTCTCTCTGTACAAATGAATTTCATGCTAAAAATCTGTTCTTTAAAAATCTGTTGCTCCTTATTATATTCAGGCAAAATATGCCTGTAGCCAGATAACCACATTTCCACTTTTATTTGGGGGAAACTCCATCATCCATCCTGATGATTTAGGGAGTTGTCAATGGGCTCTTCCACTGAAATCCCAAGGAATTTAGGCATTTGGGACAACATTTAAGATTTTGGGTGCTGATGTACACACTCTGAGCCTGTGCTTGCGGGGTTCCCAGGCAGCTCTCCTCTTGCTCTAGTGATGTTGGAGTAGTCCTGGCCTCTAGTTTGGTGTTTGTAGAATGGGATGGCTCTTGTCCTCCAGAACTGAATTCAAAGAGTGTCGTTCAAGGGACTTGGACAAACGGAAGTGCTAAATTACAGTCTTTTCAGGTTCTGTTACCATTTTGTGTTGCTTTCTACATTCATATTTCATACCTTCCCTACAGAATCCCACATTAAACTGCTGGAATGAAAGGAGAAGGAAGAAATTTTGTGCTGATACAACTGAAAACAAAGGTGTTTGATATGTTCTAATTAAAATGACTTTGTCAAATCTTCTGTAAATCTCTTTTGTCTCTAGGTCTCCTGTAAATGCTATTTATAGAATTTATTGTTGTAAATAGTCTATATATTATGTATTTTATATTTTTGTAATTGATGAAAGCTAATTTTTCTATGAAGAAAGGTATTTTTAAAATATTTCTGCCTTTGTAGAAAATCGATAGATATTTTATTAATTTTCTTGTTAAATATACTGGCATTATATTCCAAAACATATTAAGTAAACAGAATTACAGTGGTGCCAATGTAAAATTTGCTTTGTTAATTAGTCTCAGCTATTACTGTGGAGATTAAATTCAAGTCGCGAGTATGAATATACTGAAATAACATATGTTTCAGTAAACACAGTTAGAAAATATTTGTTCTTAATGATGACTGCTACAATCTGGTTGGGGAGTAGGTTATATACTTACAGTGAGTGGGAATGTGTGATTTTTTAATAGCCTAAAAAGTATTCCTCTTTCCTCCGTATGGAAATACCAGAAGTATTTCCCCCTGGTGAAGATGGTTCATTTCAAAATATGTGCTGCTCACAACAACCTGCCTAGATGGCAGTGTGCATTCACGTAACCTGTGCTCAGGGGTGGTAGCTGTTGGAAGAATGTGCTGTAGAAAAATGATATAAAGCTCTACATTGAAAAGGAAGGAATACATGCAGATAAGTGTGTCTTGTAAAGTTTGCCAATACTAAAATCTAAAGACGAGTCATATTTCTGTTTTTAAGCCTATAGGTTTCTTAGATCAATTAATTATGCAAAAAGTGTAAAGAGAAATAAGCAGTGATCTTTTTACTCTAAGTAATGTTTTTCTAAAGCAAATCTTATGTCAGGACTTCTTCTGTTAGTCCAGTAAGACCAGTAGCTTGTGCGGTTATGCTTTTCAATACTAATTGCTGAAAATAATTACTGTACATAGTTTAACGGTATATTTTGTAACTACTGCACTGACATTGTTAGTATTTAGTTGGATTTTTATTTTTAAATTATCTACATGTTCACGTTACCCAAAAGGCAGCTACACTGTACACTAATAATTTTTTGTGAAAACTACCTCATTCTGAATCCTCAGGCAGGCGACTGGAATTCAAGAAGGACCCGCAGAGCCTTCCTGGGATAAATCCGCAGATTTATTAACTGCAAATGAAAGACTTGTACACTTGTCTCTTGTTATCTAACTCAGCTAAGGCTGCAGTGCCATAACAACTTCGGAGTTATAAACAGTGTACCAATTAATAAAAACTAATTTAAACCAATTGAGATGTCTTCCCGTGTGGAACGGCAGATGTTTATAAGAGGATTACACAGTAGTATAGTCTCAGTGTAGTGCAGTAGCCAGGAGTCTTGACACAATGACCTTCCTCTCCTATGGTCTGGTAATCAATTCTGAGCTCATGACTTTCCAGACAGCTATCTGGCTTCTGTAGCTAAAAAATAGTGTTCACGGTGTGCTGGTATATTGTGGAAGCGCCGCTGCAGCCACATAACTTCAGAGGCAGGAGCTGAAAGGAACCCATTCAGCGAGTTGGCAGCGATTATTATCACTGCAACTCATGGGGTTCAGTGAGCATTATATGTTCATAACAAATAAGCTGACACAGGCTGTAAGCTCTGCCAGCTTTCAGTGGACCTGAAATAAGGATGCAATATTTTTTTAGCTGTTTTTCTGCTTAGCAGCTCTGCACGATGGGTGTTTGTTAGATATGGGAGACGTACAACTGACAGAAGTATAAACAAGATTTTCAGAGCTTAATTCGGTTGCTTACACTTTGGCGTCAAGTAGCATCTGAGACCCCCCTAGGGTATCCTGCATGGTCTCCTGTCTCTAGCTACTGCTTCCATAAGTCCTGTGTGATACCTGCCAGCCCCATGTGTATCTTGGGTGCCTTAGGGCATCTCAGATGGCGCTAGATGTCTTTGCTCAGGCATCTAAATGGAGCCCTTTTTTTTCTGGGACTCAGATGGCTAATGCCTGACTATTTTTCTGTTAGCTTGTATAAAATGCAAGCACTGAGGTTGGTGCATGCCTCAGTTTTCAAAATAAATTGCTCACATTCCCAGCAAGTACATAAGGAGGGACACATGACATGTTGTGTGTGTGAAAGAAAGGATTGTCTTATGAGTGATGGGCTGATGCTGGCCTGGGCAGTTAGTTCCTATAGGAGAATCATTTAGAGCAAAAATGCAGCCTTTAAACTTCCTCTGGCTGGAGTCAGTTGCTGCAGCTCTTTAAGTTTCTGCTGAATATCTGAAAATAGCATGTGGGCAGGACCTGGTTCAAGTCCAGCAAAGGCATGAGCAATGGTGGTGAGTTAATGGGAGGCAAGGGACTGCCGTCCCATTGCTTCCTGCAGAAGCTGTGTGTGGGATTCGGCGCAAGATTGAGCTGCCTAAATTTAGATGTCAAGCTATAGGTGTGTAGGGCTGAGCAGAACTGTTTAACCAACCCGTATATATTTTTAGAGTAATCTGACTCATTCCGTAGGCTCAACTGTCTGTATTGACTGCCTTAATTGAGCTGCTGTGCAATATTCTTTGCGCAAAATGAGATGCCATATGGTTCCTGCTTGGGCATAAGCTGCTGCTCTAAAAGGGCTGAAGTCTCCCCAATGTTCTCAGACATATCTGCCTGCCCAGGTGTGCTTTGAGTCATCCAGAGCTGCTAGATACTTGTGTGGGTAACAGGATCTATTTCTCCATCGACTGTAATGGGATTGCAGGCAGCTCCCGTGGCACGCTAAGACTTTGCTGCTTTGCCTCGGATGAGAGAGACCAGGGAAGCAGCATATGAAGTGTGCTAGGTAGATGTTAGGGCCACGTACCAGTTGGAGCAAAAGGCTGAGAGAAGATGGTTTGTCTCTGGATCTACTTCTGCTAACAGTGATGGCCTAGTCCGTACATAACAGTCTTAGTTGTCCCAGCTCTTCTAACAAAGTAAATTCATATTAATGAATTTGATCATTAGTCTATTTTCATGTTACAGTGAATCAGCTCCAGCTTTGCATTTGTTCTGTGCTTTGAAATGGTTTTATGCTCTTTGGTTATGTTTGTATGTCCTCGAATGGGGAGCAGTAAGCCAAAATAACGGCACTGAATAATGGGTGGTGACTACCCCAAGCACTTGGTTTTGCTCATGTCGGTCACGGGATCTGTATGCTTGGTAAATCTGGTGAGGCACCACCAGTGCTGGAGGAGAACTCCCTGTTGATTTCTGTGTCTGATTAATTACTTTTGTGTGGTAGTTAAATAATTTCTGTTCACTTGCAGTCTGTGTCACACTCCCGTTTACTCACAGGTGAGTTGCTGAAAATGTAAATTGCCTAAGTATATTATGTCATTCTTTGCACTGTTCTTTGAGTGTTTGAGAAGTCCAAAGTATTCAAGCTACCTAATTCTCATTTTCTGTAGTCTGGAGGAAGTCGAGGAGGAGGATGGATTTGGACATGACAGCCTGGCAGGTTTTGCACCACTGAAGTTTCTCAGAGTGGCTGAAGTCAAGGACCGTGCTCTGTTCTGCTGTCCCACCACACTGCCACGTGCTGTGTTATGATAAAAGTAAGAGTGCCAGGGGAAGGTAATTTTTTTTCTGTTAGACTCTTCCTGACCCTTGGTTTTATTTGCTACATTAAGGTTACCAGAACAATAAGCCAGATGAGCCTGCAGACAAAATTAAAAAAAAGAAGAAAAAAGAGTCACTAAGCAGAGAGCTGATCTTTTCCTTTGCGTCTATGTGTGTGTGTGTGTCCTGTTCCTCCCGAGGTGATGAAGGTGCTGACAGCAGCTGGTCGTCACAGGCCTTGCCAGCCCTCTGGCAAACTCAGATAGGTCAAGCTTGGGCTGCCCCGGGCCTGGCCCAACCTGGGCTTTGCCTGATGGGGAAGGGCCCATGGAGGGAGAGGGATGGTTGGAGAGCGGCTCCTGGAGCATTGGGGAGGGCGAAGGGATGAAGGCCGCTGCCTCAGCTGCTCGCCTGAGCATCAGCAAGCGCTGCAGACGCCGCTGCGCAGCACCCTCCATTCCTGCTTTGCACAACAGAGGTTTGTTTGAGTTTCTGGAGCTTTGCCATGAGCCAGGAGATAAGAAAGCCCTGGTGCTGTGCCACCCGGCACTGTGCTGCACCGCCGGTGCTGCCCGTGGGACCTCGGTGGCGGGAGGCAGCTCTCGCTCCGGGGCTGTGCGAGGAGGGCAGTGCCAGCGCGTGGGGCCGCGCCAGGGTCTGGGTGACTCCGGTTTGGCCTGAGGTCGGTTGAGGAGCCCTCACCACGCTGCTCTCCCGTGTGAGCTGCGTCAGCAACACAGTGTGGAGCACACGAGTGCTGCGACCTTCAGCGGGTGCAGGGCAGCCTATGCAAGCACGAGCCGTGGAGGTGCGGGCAGCCACGCGCGGAGCCGGCTGCCTGCCTTCCCCCAGCAGCTCCACGGGGGCACCTCGGCACCGGCAGGCAGAGAATAAGCCGTGACGGATCAGGGAGCCAGCACCGGTGCCTCTCTGTGCGCTGCTGAGCTTTGCCTGCCCCTGAGCAGCGTCTCCCAGGGGTAGGTCCCTGTGGCAGGGGGATGTTGGACGGAGGTGGCTGCTCAGTGCAGAGCTGGGGTTGGGCAGGCGCTGACTGACTCGCCGCGTGCAGACATTTGCAGAGCAGCACCACAGCTTCCCACGTGCTGGAGCTGGAGCGGACCCAGCTACTCCCCTTATTTGCTAACCCAGTATTTCACAGAAAAGGTCCACCCCAGATTTCCGTGGATGCTTGGGCTCTTTCGTGCAGGAGGTTTGGGGAGGCTGTCTCCAGCAGGACTCTCACCCTGCACGCTCTCCCCTCACGCAGGGCAGTGCCTCCAGGCCCAGCACAAGGCACTTACGTGTCATGCCTTTGGCTCTCATTCAGATACCATAGAAAGCAGGAGGATGGTGCCTGCCGTGGTGGTAACGCTGCAGTGCCTGCTGGCTTGACTTAGGTGGTTGTCAAAGATGCCTCTGTGGGGCGCAGCGAGGTGGGGAACAAGGTGTGGCCGTGCTTAGGTGCACCCTGAATAGCGTCACGGCTTCTCACATCACAACCCACCGGTCCAACCTCCTACTCACGAAAAATGTATTCACAAAACATAATTTAACTTGGGGAGGACAGTGTGGGCAGGTTGCCATTCAAATGTTAATAGCTGGATGAGGAAAAGTTGTTGAGTTGTTCCTCATTTAGCATTTGTTATACTTGAGTTAGAAGTGTCTGATGATCACAGGACTCAGTGCCATGGGCACAGTCACCCACCTGCCTTGCCCTGCCTGCAGCCGCCCCATTCTGTACATCATAATTCAATCCGGTTTCTTCTTCCATTGCTCACTTCCTCAGATGGAGACATTTTTAGTGAATTACAGCTACTCACTGGCTGGGCTGCTGCTAAGAGGTTGAGACATCCACTCAGGCTGTGATATAAGTATTACACAGAGCAAGGGAGCCTTAGGGAAACTCACCTTTCCCCATTACCTTCCAGTGGAGAACGTGTGATTGATCCCATGTTACCAGCACTGAAATTATTGAGAGTTTTGCCATAGGCTTCAAAGGAAGCAGAATCGAGCCCTTACCTCCTATAGTGCTGAGGGTTAAATTAAACCCAGCATTAATTTGACAGTGTTGCAGCTATTACTGCGGCATCTCCACGCTCTTTGGGCTGATGATAGACACGCTCCTGCAAAGTCTTATTGCAGCAGTGTAGGAATTGTGCATTTTCAGCCTGCTGCTTTGGGGAGGGTGGTCAAACTTTTGATATGGTTAAAATGTTCTCAGTGGAGCACAGCTACAAAACCAAGCTGGTATCTGTGTGTGTGTATCTGTATCTATACACACTTAACCGAAATCAGTGTGACTGCTCTTGAATGCATCTCTGCTTCAGACTGAAATTCAAAGTGTTATTTCACATGCGTTTGATTATGCTTGTTTCTAAGGACAAACCATCACTGTGTTTTAGTCATTTCCTTCTACTCTGTAGTATCTGTCTAGATGAAACAATGTGAAACTTAACGATCATTTACCCTTATATGAAAAATGGGTCTATTGCTTATTTTTCTACCAGTGGGAATAGTTAAATTAACGGGAATTTTGTTTTCTTATTACTTATTAATGGGGCCCTTTGATCTTTTCATTGATTCTGATACTCTCGTGAGAGAACTGCTAGACGTGCCTGCCCCAAATCCCTTGCCGTGTCGGGTGTCCTGGGTGCTAACGGTTCCATCAGTTGCTGCAAAATTCAGAAACCTTGTGCTGTACCTTGGTGTTCAAGTGACAGCTTTCACGGCCTCCTTGTTCTGTGCATGGCACACCTGGAAAGCACCAGCATGCCCGGGTTAATCACCTTGCTGGTGGCCTGTTTCTGCTGTGGTGCCCCAGCTCCTCCAGCCCCGGGGGAAGATCTGTGGAGGGTGAGAAAACCGTGGTGCTCTGGCAGGAGCAACTTGCTCCCAAACGTCTCTGTGCAGGTAACTTTCCCAAAAATGCCCCGGCCACCACCATGAACTAGGTGTGTTTTTTGAGGCTCGGCAGGATTTCAGGTGCTCTGCCTGCACATTACGCGTCGTTCTTGGCACGCCGCTCTCGGTCGCTGCCACGGCCCTGCGTGCTGAGCGGTCGGAGCAGAAAGGTGCTGGGCTCTTATTCGCACATAAGGTGAATTTCAGCGCCGTGCAGTTGGGCTGTGTGGGTGGCGACCACTTCGAATTCACCATCCTGCCACTTCCTCCTTCCCCGGTGGGAGCGGGGAGGTTACCGAGATCGCGCACAGGCTCCGTGCGTGTGCGCTACATACACACCGCAGCACGCTCTGTGCCCGAGGGCTGGAGCAGCTCGGAGGAGAAAGAAAACACCTTGCCCCTGCATGCTTAAGGCACTGTATGTAGGAAGTCATCCTAGCTGTGTCTCATCGTATAAAATGAGATTTCAGAAACATCTCATTCAAAAAACAAGAAAGTGACAAAATGTGGTGAAGACTGTAAATCACAAACTACAAAGCGAGCCAACATCTTGCAATAAAAGCTGCTTTATTCAGGCAAGGAAGTGCACTTAGGCGTAACTTTAAATAGCATGCATCAGAAAAACTCTCTCAAATTCTATATAATTTGACATAATTAAATGTAGGTATTTCATCCTACTACAATTTACTGCCTTGCCCCTTGTGCCTACAATGTTGATATTCATCGTAGATGTGAACAGTTTATTTCAGTGAAAGCTAACCCACACTTGCTGAGCACAGACTGTAATTATCCTATTCCAAAATGCCAGTCACAATTGCCTTAGTTGCCCATTTGATTGCAGTCAGAGCAAATCTTAGGCAGAGAAGCTTTCACAGTAATTTTCAGGCAAACACATGCAGGTAGGTCCCTAAGCAAGTTTAAATCAGTTCCGTGCCCTCAACTTCCTCCAGACTTTTTAAGATTGTTGTTTGCTCTTCCTGCTTGTTGTGCTGTCCTTGTCTCCAGCACAACAGCAGCTCTGCCTTTTGACTACCAATCTCTGGGACTGTCATATTTCTGTGAGAAAAAATTGTCTTAGTATGAATGGGAGCAGAAGGTTCTCTGTTTTGTCCTTGCTGTTTTGTTCAGGCCGAGGGGGATGCAAGTGTCCAGTTATGGCAGATCTGAGATGGACAAATTGATCCAGGCCAGCACTGACATCCAGAGATGCTCATCCTGTTGCTCCAGATGCAGGTGTGCACACACACACACACACACACACAGATATTCCTGCTCATTTTCCCCATGTTTATTTCTAGATATTTCTCCCACTTCCCTCCGCACCAAAATAGGTGCTGCTTTGATTTCTGTGTTTGGACAAACTGACCCTGCTGTGGGCCTCCTCATGTAGACCCCAACCCCTGAGAAAATCTTGGTGTAGGACCAAGGGGACCCATGGAAGAGGACAGAAAGGACTGGTGGGTGAAACGGGGCAGGTCAGGCCTTGATCAGGGAGATGCTCCTTAATTAGCAGTTCAAATGATCGTCATCAGTGGGCAACAAGGCTGGTGCAGTGAGGTGCAGAACTTCAGAAAGAACTTGAGAACAAGAAAGATGAATGAGCCTGTGACCCCCCAGTAGAGCACAAACTCCATCAGTACCTACACAGTTCTGCAAATAGTGCAAATCACCTCAAAGGCAAGAAAATTTCTCCCAGTTATTGGAGCTATAGGCTACTTAGGGCTATTTATGATTGCAGCTAAGAGCTCATGGCAGTTAAATGGCATGGTTATGCAGAAGTGCCAAGAGCACCTAGCAGCCCCACTCGGTCAAAGAATTGGAAACAAAAGGCTGTTACCTGGCTGAGACCGTGGCCTGATGAGATTTCCCCGTAGCAGCTGTGTGCACCCACCTGGCAGCGTGTGGTGTGTTTGGTCAGGCTGTGCACACATGTGGCAGGGAGAATTCAGGCACCTTTTGCAAAGGAAAATAGCTGGTACAATCTGACCTGGGGACTGGAAATGAAGTAGGCCCTAAACACAGTACTTCGGTGCATGGAGTTGTACTCGTCCTGCTGCGTCAAGGAGGCTTTCCCATAGCAGCAGCCGGGGTCCCTTGCAAGCAGACGTGTCACGATCACCCGAACCTGTCACACTCCATTTCAACCTTGCCATGGTGTTATTTTATTAGTGTTTGTTATATACCGATACACATCTGTCTTACATACATGCAGAGCTGTCCAGAGCTGCCTGCTGAAGTGCGACCTGCGTGTGCCGCGGGCCGGAGCCGGGGCTGGAGCAGCGTCGGGAACGTGCAGGAGCGTCACGGGCCCCCAAGGGTTCTCTCTGCCCGCCGCGCCCGGGAGGCGCTTCGGCCCGAAGTGCCCAAAACTGTGCTCAGCGCTTTGCGTAACCCCTCCTGGGGTGTTGACTTCACACCCAGACCTGTTTTTCAGAAAAAAATGTAGTTTTAATTTCTGCTGCATGAGCCTGAAGCCCCACCAAACACTTTGGGAGTTTCACCGCTGCGGCTTTTTGCTTTCAAAAATGCTGCCTTTTTTAATTCTCTTTTTTTTTTCTCTTTTTTTTTTCTTTCACTTGTGTGAACAAATCCTCATACACAAGAGAAATGGACCAAGTTTCTGCCAGTGTCCTAAGTGACGGAAAGTCTACCAGGTAAACATATGGGAAAAGAGGGATTATGTTTTAGGTTGTTTGCTGGAATCTCTTTTTAGCTAGAGTCTTAAGGGAGGGCTTGTAGTAATGGTAGCTAAAAATATTTTTGTGCAGATGTATGATTTCCAAATTGACACAGTTTCTTTAGAAGAAAAATCTGTTTAAACAAAGCCCTTGATTTGTTTTCTTTTTCACTGCTGCCTCTCAGACTTGGCTGCCCTCAACTTGCAGCATAGGTACAGCTAAAGATGATGAAAAATGTGCAAGAGAATATGGTGTGGGGGGGGGGGAGGTGTCTTTCTGTTTAGTCTTTCCCTAAGCAACAATGTCTGGGCTGGCAGGGAGGGATCAGCAGCTCCATACACTTCTATTTTTACATGCCGCAGCAAACATGTAATTACCGCTGCACTGAATGGGCCTTCTGAGAAGAGGAAGCGTCAGGCGCTGCCTCCCGCATTCCGGAGGAAACCGGCGCTACGAGCCCGGGATTTGCAGCTTGTTGGCTCTGGAAGCCAAGGTGGCGATGAGCTAGGATCTGGCTGGGACAGTTAATGCAGCAGAGCCTTTTCCTTGCTTTCCTGCCCATCCCTGTGGAAATCACGTCCTGCAGAGCCCAGCAGTGGTGCTGGCGTTTGAGATGTGACCAGGTGGTGGTGGCACCTGCTTTCTCATGGGTGCTGTGTGACCCTGCATCCCACAGCTGCCAGCGCCTTTTTTTTTTCCTGATTTTCCTGCAATTCTGTTGCTGTATATTGAAATCGTGAGACATTTGCAGTCTCTGTGCCTGAGCACACATAGTGGTAGGCACCAAGGGTTGGTTCCTTGCATGCTGTATCATGAAGGGGAAGATTGTGGCCAACTTTGGCCAGCCCCAAGACTCAAACATGTTTGCATCGTCAGCACTTTGCAGCAAGTAATAAGGTTTTATCTAGTCTTTTATAGGGCTTCTAGGCTGCAACATTTTTCACTGGTCAGTAGTTTCACTGCAGCATGTGAATTGAGTTACCGGGATTAAAGTCTTGAGAGTTCTACCCAGGTTACAAAGTAGTAATAATAAAAAAGCATAAAGTATTTATATTGCATAAACACGCCAAAAGATACAAGAAAATCACATGAGATTCATGGAGAGATAGATGAATTTTTCACTTTGGTAGATTATATAAAAGAAGTAATACATTTCTTGAAAAGCCCTGTTGCAAGCACTTCATTCTGAAGCTTGCAAAATATCTATCCGAAAAATATATATCCAAATTCTGGACCTACATAGATTCCAATTGTAATAAAAGAGTTGGTCATGTGATAGATATGATTGGACCGATCTTTTGTAGTATTTGGAGGATGTTTGCACACTTGAAGCTCTCTAATTCAGATTCCTGCGCCAGAAACCAGTAGCAACCTTTTCACACTGAATTTTTTGAAGTATTGTTTTATGGTGTGTTCTCCCCAGTTCAACTTTAAGTTTTGATACAGACTGGGAAAGGCAATAAGGGAAAGGCAAAAGGTAAAACTGAAGCTCATAGTGAGTGTTTGCTGAGACAAGCAAAACACGACAGCTTTGTCCTTGAGACCTCCTCAGGGCCAAATCACTTTTAGTAAAAATGTGGCACAAATTAACAAGAAAAGAGCTATTGATCCCAGAGGGGCGTTTCCTGCAGAGGAGGATACTGTGGCTTGGCAAGGCCAGAGGTACATGTGCTACTGGTTGTAATAATAATAATAACTGGGAATGTCCTGGTCACACGTTTAATTCCACTGAAATCACCAGTCAGCAAGAAAAGTTCATTCAGTAGAAAGAGGATATCCTGTGGATCTAGAAAGTTCCCCCCTCTAGATCCTCCTCTTCCCAGAGATTCAGCTTAAAAAGAGATTAATAAAAACAGATAAGTTGAAGGAATTCCTGCACTCAGCCCTGAATGTGCCTGGTTGATAGCTGCCTCCTGGTTGATAGCTGCCTCCTGTCTTGCTTCACGGGCAGGTTTCAGTGCGACAACCTGAGCCTATGTCAGTGCTGCATAGAATCATTATGGTTGGAAAAGACCTTCAAGGTCATCAAGTGAAATCATAAGCCCATCACCACCACATCCCTAAACCAGGTCCCTAAGTGTCTCGTCTACATATTTCTTGAATGCTGACAGGGACAGTGACTCCACCACTTCCCTGGGCAGCCTATTCCAATGCTTCATTACTCCTTCTGTGGAGAAATTTTTCCTGCTATCTAACCTAAACCTCCTCTAGTGCAACTTGAGGCCATTTCCCCCTGTCCTATCGGTAGTTATAATGGAGAAGAGATCGACCTCCACCTCACTAGAACCTTCTTCCAGGCAGTTGTAGAGACCGATAAGGTCTCCCCTGAGCTGCTTCTTCTCCAGACTAAATATCCCCAGCTCCCTAAGCAGCTCCTCGTAATGTCTGTGCTCCAGCCCCTTTGCCAGCTTTGTTGCCCTTTGGACACGCTCCAGCTCCTCCATGTCTTTCTTGTAGGGAGGGCCCAAACCTGAACACAATATTTGAGGTGCGGCCTCACCAGCACTGAGTAGGCTCCAGTAATGTGCACCTCTGCAGGTGTCATACGCGTAGCAAGCTGAGAAGCAGCAGTGATTTCTTCGCCTTATTCCTTCTCCATCAGCCGTTGTGTTTGGCCTCGTCCCTGATCAAGCAGTTTGCGCTGAGGTGGGTGCCAGTGCAGAGCAGAGCAAGGGTCGCTTCTGAGGCCAGAGGAAGTGGGTAGCTCTAGGGAGCAGTACCAGCCACTGGGGCAGAGGGGCAGCATCAAAGTGAGGAGAGAGGTCAGTTATGGAGCCCATACACATGGTGGGAAAGGCTCCCCAAAGCGCCCAAGGGTCTAGGGCCTTCTATGAGCCCCACTACCACAAAGCGATGTCCGACCCTGCAGCCAGGCTGGATTACATCCCATTTGTTTATTCTGAAGGAGAATTGCAGGTCCCGCCTAAGAAGGGGCACTAAAGACCAGCAGCGCTAAGGGATTTCGTTTCCTTGGTGATCCCGTATGGCAGCAGTGGGAAGGCCAGAGGAGAAGTCCAGGACAGAAGGTAATGGAATACTCACAGTAGGTGAAAAGTTGAAACAAACTGCAAGCAGCAAACACTGCTTTATTCTGGAGCCTAAGTTCTCTTTTGACAGAGGATATGAGTGGGGAGAACATGCTAGATCGTGGGTCTGGAAACTTGCTGGGAACAGGACAAGACTCAGTGAGAGGATGGTTAGCTGAGGCGTACAGCGAGGGTAAGCGTAGGCAGCGTCAGATGCCAGCACTGGAGCAGAAAATGTTTGGGAGCAGAGGCCACGGATGACCAACAGTGTTGTGTCAACAAAACAAAAATAAAGTTATAAATGAAGCAAAGAACAGCTAGGAAGAAGTGGATGAATAGGCCAGGGGCTGAGGTTTTGGAAGAATCATCAGTTCAGTTGATGGGTTACAGAACCCAGACACAGGTAGGAGCAAGAATGGGGCAGTCACAGCCTGCTGGGTATGAACCCCCAGCACATTTTGCATCAGAACATATTGCTGATTCTCTCCATTCTTGAATTAAGGAAGCTTTTTTTTTTTTTTTTCTTTACGCCCAGAAAAATGAGTAACAGCTTAATTACTACCACTCGCACTGCTTCTTCTGTGAATCTGCTTGCCAGCAATTTTAAGTATGCATGGGAACCTCAGGCTGTTTCTTTGCCTTCACTCCATCTCTTCATGGTGCCTATGGTGAGATACTGGGCGTGCTGATGAACATTGCATAACCAGGCTGGATTGCTGGCCCGCACCGTGCTGCCTCCTCTCCTGTCCCAGGGAAGCGGGTCCTGACTCTGGCTGCTGCGGTGCAGGACGGTCCGTCCCGCGGCACGCGCGGAGCCGTAACAGCTGCCACACGTCCTCAGCCAGATGTGCACGCGGATACGTGTGTACGCAGCGAAACGTGAGGCAGCAAGCTACGAGCTGTGTTTTTTATGATGTGCCGGGCTTGCTTGCAGCCTGGCTGAAGACAAGCCTGGTATGTGACACTCCTGAGAGATGCACTGTGTTTGGAGAAGGATTTCTGGGGGTCTGTTATGGAGTGTTGCTGAAGGCCATTGAGACACAGCAATTTAAAGCTGTGACACTGACTGTTTCTCAGTCACTAATAGTCTTCTTGGGCCTGGTGGCTGGAGGTATTGACACAACTGGTGGGTCTGATGATTTCTCTCTCTAAACTACTACTCAGTGTCTTAAAAGGGAGGTGTCTGATGTGCTAACACTGTCCTGCAGTTTGTCTAGACAGTGGTGAGCAGCATTCCTGCTCACAATGACATCCGTAAAGATACGGTACCCATAGGAAGACCGCCGGGAGAGGAAGCAGTAGCTGTGATCTACCTACATTTGGTGTCTACTGCTCTAATTAACCAAGTCAGGATTTCACCTTGCATATAGAGTTGGAGTCTTGTCAAAGCATTTTTTTTAGCTATAGAAAGAGGCCAACTCCCAGTGCACTCAATGTTTTTATCTTAAAAGAAATTTTGAACTGATCAGTTATAGGATATGTCTAGTTACTACCATCTCAGACATGTAGTGCTCATGGCTCTTTCCCTGGTCAATAGTTCTGCTGAAAAGTTTGGATTTTCACTCATAAAGCTATTTTCCTTTTCAATTTAATGTGCCAAAGCAATTTTCCATGTTTGTTGTCAAGAAACTCTGTGAAATAAAGCTTTGATTGACTTACAAATAAGTTCTAAATATGCTTTATGTATAATCATTCCTGCTCGCACATAGACCTCTTTTTCCAAAACAGTGATGGCAATAAATGTCTTTCAAATGCAAGAGAGTCCTACCAGATTGTGTCTAGCCTTGTGCACCCCCTCTCAAAGGTGTTTAGAGCCTGCCAAAGAACTTATTTTTGATTACTTTTCTGCCATTATGCCAGGGGCATAGGACGTGTCTCTCCAAACACACTTATTCATCTCCCTTCCAAAGACCCTTGTTCCCCTATTGACATCAAAGACACTTTTCACTGTTAGAAGTTTGTCAAGAGTTAAACCAAACAATATACAGCTCACTTGTCTGATACTTGTATCAAACCATATATCAGTACGCTCATTACTTTTTACTTTTTGCTCACTTTGCTATGTTTGCTTTTTTTTTTTTTCTTTTTGGGAGCATAGGAAGGCATTTCTTACGTCAGAAGCATAGGAAGACTGGCACTAAACACCTCAGCAGCTTTGGTATTCCTGTTATAACCTTAGATATTTTAAGTTTTCCATAAATTTTTAGGTTTTGTAAAGTGCCTGTTTCTTTTTTGTAAAGTGTGAAGTTTCTTATCCCACTTGGACATATCTCTTAGAGAAATTCTGAGCAGCTGTTGGGTCACCACACTTTCACAGGCTGCCTGTACCCCCTGGTATTTGCTCTAAATGCTAGACCTAATGTACTTCAAGGGCACACAGCTCTCCTTTGCTATTTGCTGTGGTCTGGTTAAAAAGTTCTGATTAAATTAATAAAAAAGAAAGCAAGTGGGCCTGACTCAGTCTTTCTTCCAAACTTTTTTTCAAACTTGCCCCAAAATGCCCAAAGTCATAAAACCTGTCTTGGTTTTAACAATGCAATCCAGTAAATCAGCAGAGTCAACCATGTCTTCCCTTAGCCCTGTTGGCCCACAGAGAGGGCTTTTCCAGCCCTGGTTCAAGAAGGTGGATGGTTTTCTACAAAACATGCGCTTTACTGTCATACTATTAAGAAACTAGTGATGAAGCAGCCCTGATTTTTGACTCCCAGAACAACTGAACCTAACTGCAGGAGAGCTCAAATCACAGAGAAAATGTGGACTAGAACAGGTCTAGTCAGGGTTTAGGATAAGACATCTTTCGAGTAGAAATGGGAAACATTAGCAGTACTGTGCAAAACTCCTTGTATGATTTTGTTTAGAGAATTGTTTCCAGCCCTGATCAGCTGTGTTTAACAAAGAGATAAACTGGAACAGATGCGGGGAAGGGCGCTAAGGGTGACCAAGGCAAGGGAGACTCCGTCGTTCACACGGGTGACTCATTTAGCTCCCCGTACACCGCTAAGAGGGGGTGAACCTAGTGTGGGGCTGTGGCTGCTGCCGGATTCATGTCACATTTCACAGTGCTGGGTGACACAGCGCCTGAGCCTTCTCATGGCTCTGGCCTTTAGCCCCTGCACTGCCTTTCACCCCTCGCAATGAAACAGCCCTGCGCACTGCTTGAACCACTGATGCCTGCAAAACCCCACCGAGGGCCAGCAGAACGATGATTTTCATCTTTAGGATGCCACCTGAATGCCTCACTCCAACATCTGCTTGGAGATTACGCCGACCGTAACTTCTCTTTGGTGGTTGTTAGGGAAATAATAGCAAAAGATCAGAATGAAATCATTCCCAAATAAGAACTGGAACAAATGAGCTGCGACTGGTCTTGGGCCAGCGGCAGCGCGCAGAGCTCCGGCTGCGGCTCAGCGACCAGGGCGCCTCAGATGTGAGATGAAAGGAACACCTCTTCCCCCGCCTGTGTCCTTGGGCTTTCATTTCATCTCACAACTCATTAATGATTTTCACCTCACTTTTTTTTTATTGAAGAAAAATACCCTATTGGTGAGACTCCAGTTCCTGCTTCATTAATCTCTCTGTATTGCATCTGTGTCTTATCTTAGGCTATTTTTCAAAGAATAGGTCCTGAAGGGCTCCAGGTGTTACCCAAACACAGCTCTAAAGAATTAATAGACTTAAAAGATCTGGTCAATGTAATGACAAAAAAAGACTAATTTGTTCCCAGTCAGCAGCCTCCTCAGTTTTATCACAGCTGATGCATTATCAGCACTTGCTCTTGCAGCAGGTCACGTTTGGGCTTAGGGGGCTGTAGCTGCTGTTTGTCTGCTTAGTTCAATTACTTCTTTGATCACTTCTAACTGAGAGAAGTACCTATAGATTAAATTCTACTTGCTTAATCCTGGACTTGAGCAAAGAGCGCATTAGCAGCAGAGATCAGCTTTCCTGTGTTTCCTGAGATCCCAACAGCAACGTGCACTGGGTTTGTTCAGAAACACCCATCGTAAGGAGATGCTTTCTGCTGAGGGCCTTCGCATGCAGGAACAAGTATCCTGAACCACTGAACCGTGGTCGGCTGCTGGGATGTAGTGGAAGTCCTAGTTCTTCCACCTCTCTCAGCTCTGACCCTGCAACGTTGCCCATCTGCTGTACTGCGGCTGCGACAGCTCAGGGCACGCGGTCTGGAGGAGCAGAGACTCGTGCTCGGGTTTTACTGCTAACAGAGTCTCAGGAGAGTCAAACCAATTGGTTTCCTTAATAGGACTTATAGCCGTGCATGTCAAACTGTAGCAAAGACTCCCTAAAAATGAGCAGCTTATGAATACTTGCAGAGCAAGATACCTGTGGCTGATTTTCTGCAGAAGATAAAAACTATGCTCGGGGAGCTCCAGCTTTTTTGCTTTGCAGTGTGTTTGGGAGTGAAGTATTTATGGTTTCTTTTTGAGGATACTGTGGTCTAATATTTGGAGCAGAAAAGTGGAAGGCTGCGTTTCATTTCTTTTTCAAGCATTCTGGAACTCCACTAAACTGCTTATTGGCTAACAAGAATAACAAGCTTTTTTTTTTTTTTTTTTTTTTTTTTTTTTTTTTTTTTTTTGAGATAGACTGTCTGTTATGCCTGAGGAATTGCTTTTAGTTAGTAATGAAATTTAAAATAAAACTGTGACAGTGCCATATTATCATGGTTATGTTATTCTGTCATTGCAATTTTTGTGGATATGATTTTCCTAATCAGTAAAGACAGTACTTCAGCATACTGAGCAGTGGTCTGAAGAAATGTTCATCAGAGATTTTTCCCCAATCACATTTCTGGGTACCATGCCATCTTGCTTCTTCTGAAGAAGTTGTGTATTTTTTTTTAACTCCTCAGGAGAGTTTTGTGGATCTCATTTTAACTTGAACCCAGATAAACTCCAGAGTTGTAGGCAGGATTTGGCATGGTTAAGAGTAATACTTTTATTTTCAACTTTCAGCACTTGCTATTTCTATAGTAAGTTGCTCATGTGTCTGTTTCAATTCACGTTCATGTAGAATATGTAAATGGAGAAACGTGTGGAAGAACACAGAGCCATAAAATAGTCCTTAAGTGAGTCACCAAGCTCAAAAAGCTTTGCTGAAAACAAAACACGAGCTGTGTCCAGGGCCGGACCTCCCCGTACCCGCCCACATTTCCACATCCCTGCGCCCTGCAAGAGGTAAGGTTGCTGCGAAGTCCTACGCAGTGCAACATGCCTCGGGTGCTATTTACTAGCAGATTTAAGGGATTTTACAGGTTTTACAGGGATTTAAGATTTAAGTAAAAGAAGACCTCTCTATCATGAAGGTCTACAATTTAGAATGAACTTTGGAAGGACAGAATAACTGGTATTATCTAAAAATTTTATTTAGACCTGCATTTCATTTTTTAAAAAAGGAAAACGTTTATACAGATAATAAAAGAGTTACAAAATGTTATTTATTCTGGAAACATGATTTTTTCGTGAGTTTTATACATGTCAATTCAATTAGTTCCCTGCAAAAAATATTTCCTAACTTATTACTGAGCTGGTTTATCTTTTATCTTTCATTTACAGATATCATCATAAAATATTACTGAGGACACATTTGTGATTCTCAGCTCCAGGTTTGTTTTCTTCAAAAAATATCAAACATATATGTTAAAAGAGTCCTGGTCAGTATCCTTATTCCCTTTTCTTTTTCCAAAGTTTTTTGCCTAGCCAACTTTCTGGTGCTGTTACATAAATTATACTGTAGGTTGTAGTGGCAGGGTAAGTGCTGTAAAATAGATGAATTTTTGGAAAGAATTATGACTGTCTTTCGCATGGCTAAAAGAGAAAGTTACAACAAAGTCAGACGGTGAGGGAGATCTACGACTTCTGCACGAACAGTAAACTGAGTAGCACCAGAGACTGGATGCTTGACGGTTTAATGAAGTTTACTATGGTTTCAGTATGTGCTGAGCAGTCACAAACTTTCATCCATGCTCCAATGAGTGCCTAAGTGCTGTCATTGCCATCAGAGAAGTCTGTAATCTTATTAACATACTCACTGATTTTTCTAATCCTATCTATAGTGTACTGCCATAACCTTCCCTTTGCATTTCAGGCTGAATGCAATGTTGTTTTGGACATGTCAAGTTGAGGATGGGAGACTCAGCTGCACAGCCCTTAACTGCAGTGACCAGCCAGCTCTGCCGCATTGCCCGGCTCCTGTTGCTACTGCGACTGGGAAAAAGTGACTAGTGGCCATGCCCAGGACTAGGAAAGTCTGCTAGTCATGTCTACTGGTGCAGCTTACTATGTAGGAGCCAAACAAGTCACGATAAAAGCAGTTGTGAGAATCGGCTCAAAAATGATTCCTCCTCTCTGGTGGCCAAATGGAGTCTGGGTGTGAGCAACTGGAAGACAACATTAAAAAGAGCAAAAGCGAAAGCAGTAGGGATGTAGACAGTATGATAACTGCCTGGTAAACTATAGTGGCAGTAAAAGATAGTTTTGCTCCCTTACACCTCCTCATGGGTTTAAATGCAGATGCTATGAGTGAAGTGGAGCACGTTTCCTCCTATGTCCCCTGTCCTAAATGAGGTATCAGGCATTGGAGCCTGTCTGTCAGTGGGATGGGTCCTCAAAACATCACCCTTCAGAGCTGCCTTTTGTGGACTTAGTGGTAGGACAAGGCAATAGTCAGTGTCAGCCTGGCAGAATCACACTCCTGGGGAAGAAATGCTTATAGTTAGACATTTAAACTGCAGTCTTCATGAAGTGGTACACAGAATCACTGTCAGAGATCAGAAAATTATTGCATTTCATTTTCGTAAGGAATTGTTTAGGCAGCTAAGACCTCGACACTTGTTTCTTTTCACCTTTTAAGTGACAGGAGCTTGTCATGGTCAGTAGATCTTTCTGTGAAGTTAGCGTTCTGTTAGGCACCCAGGGTTAAGCCAAAATGTTTGACTGAGCTGGTATTCTGTGGCTCTGCTGTCTAAAGAAAGTATTTTTCAGGACAGAAAGGAATAATAGAGGACAAAGAGGATTGCAGAGCCAGGGTGATAAGTGTAGCAGTGCTGTCACTGTGGGCTGCAAGCCTGACTCTGGGGGAGACAGTCAGGGCTGTGTTGATAACTGCAAGGATTTCAGTCCTGGACTGAGCTCCGTGTTTGTATAATGTCACAAATGGAAACAGAGCGATAATCTCAGCTGAGTCTCCGTCAGGCATTTTTCCAAATCAAGGAGCCAATAAAGACTGCAAGCCAAATTCAGTCCATTTCCCCCCCTGTTTAAATAAGGAAAAAGAATACCTGAAGCATGCGCCTTATGAAACCTGTGCTGGCACACAGTGCCCAAGAGCTGCAAATGGAAGTGAGATATCCCATTACTTCCTATTAAACAATCACTTCTGCGGTGTTACAAAATGGGAATGTCATAACCATGCTAGATTATACACTGTGATACAATGAAGGATGTTGTGCAATTTACTGGAGACATTAGCTAAATAAATACCCTTTAAAAAAGGCAGATATCATCATCGCACAGACTCATTTGCTGTTATTATTAAAAATGGAGCTATTGGTTGTTTGCGAAGGTCTTTGTGGAGCCAAGTGTCAAGGCTGAAGGCACTGCTTTACATGCACACGTGCAGCTGCATTTAGGTAGGCCTCTCTCTCGTAACTATGTCCCTTCGCCCATGGTTTATGGGGTTGGTTGAAAGTAAGCCCCAGCGTGCAGGGCCGCTTAAGTCACTTTATGGGAAGCAAGTTCCTGGGATGGAGGATAAAACTTAACCGCACCTTGCCAGCTTGGGTGACATGGGCATGTGCAGTCTTGGGACTTTGATTACCTTTATGGGCATTTTACTGCTGTTGGGAAAATAGTCTAGAAATGTCCTCTCTTTCTCTTGGTGATTCCATTGTGCTTATGCCTCTTGCCAGCATCTTTGACTTGATTAACTGGCTTTAACTGCACTGGTACTTTATGTGTTTGTTTGAACTGCTTCCCAACTGCTACCATTGCCAATTAGTGAACCAAAACAAAAAAAAAATAAAAAGATGTTGTGAAACTCAACTTTAATTCTGGTTATGGTGAGCATGAAATTAAACAGAATGGTTTTGGGCATAGAATCATAGAATCATAGAATGCCTAAGGTTGGAAGGGACCTCTAGAGGTCATCTAGTCCAACCCCCCTGCA
>JAWLRI010000700.1:2032838-2074180 GCA_034781795.1 Crypturellus tataupa | reverse complement strand
ACTTATACACACTAATTAGATCCCCTCTCAGCCTTCTCTTCTCCAGGCTGAACAGGCCCAGCTCCCTCAGCCTCTCAACAGCATGAATACATACACATGAACATTGATGAACTTAGTCCAGAAGGTCATGTCCTATTCATACCTCCATCAGAAGAAATGCTTGTTGCATCCGTGACCCTGAGCCTGCTGTGGGATGCAAACTGGGGGACGTGGGGGACATGAGCTTATGAGCAGGGGCTGCCCAGCAGTGCAGCGGGAAACAGGGAGTTTGGCAAAGTAAGAGGGTGAGTGGAAGGCAGCTCTCCAAATCACTCTGTGTGGAAGTGTGTATTTTTGGAATGTCTCCTTATTCTCCTTGTCTCTTTATTTTAATCCTTGCTGTATCTTCAGCAGCAACTTGGAGCATCTTGAGCATGTAATTAGCTAAAAAAAAGTGTTTTAATCAGGAAAATTCTGTGAATGTGCTGATTAGTATAAATGTTTGTATGTGGGGAGTTGTTTAATCCTTCATGGGGCAATTAGACATTCTCCTTCAACAGTTTTCAGAGTTTTGTTGAATGAGAAATGCTAATTGTCGAACCAGGAGACCTATCAGCAACTTCTCGTTAGGGTGGCTTTTTTCACAAAGCAGTTTGCGTTACCCAGTGAAATGTTAATGCCTTCAGCAAAGCTCATCTTTCCTGAAGGTGTGCGTGGATTGCAGCAGTGCTCCTTTGTGTGTGTGGTGTTACTGTGACCAGGGGCAGTGGCTCTCAGCATGGACCGAAGCTGGAATGAACAGAAAAGGCAGTTGGATAGCCGTGAAATACGTGCAGAAAGCTGTAGCTCTCTGATTAAATTTAACCTCCCTGTTGCGATCGACAACTGTGCTCTGTACAGAATCAGCTAAGATAAGGAATTCCCTTTCATAGTGGCAGGCAAATCAAAGAAGTATTATCCCTCTTACACACTCCTATCAGAACTCCAGAAAAATACTGCGCAAAAGGGTGACTGAGTTACAGCACAAAAGGAAAAGAAACAGAAACAAAAAAAGGGTCAGAGAGCAAGTTTACTTGACAAAATGGGAAAGACCTCTTCATATCTGAAAAAGAGTAAATTGTGGCTATCTGCACCTGAATAATAAAAATAACAAATCAGCACTATCTGCAAAGCGGCAGGTGTTTATACAAGAGCCAGAGGGTAAACTCAGAGCTTTCCAAACACCAGGGCCAAACGCTCTGCTGCTGAATGTCGAAGGCCACTTCATGGTAGCAGAGCTGGGAGCCTGGGGACGTCAATGTGGGCATGGGGACGACGTCTCCAAACTCTGTCTCTTAGGGGAATTTAGGCACCTATTTCACATAAATTAGGTGTTTTAACACTACATCCCTGCCTAATTTGTTCCTGTTGGGAAAAACAATGACTTCCTGTAAATAAGACTTGTTTTCCTGCTCGCTTTAAAACGTATTTGAGCAAACCCAGGGGTGAAACCAAAGAACAATTAAATTCTATCAGGAAGAAGTAATTGTGGTGAACAGTGAGTACTAGTAAGTGCCTATGATCAAATAATTTAGGCTCTCTGAGAGAGCTAGTTCTTTGCAAAGTCACCAGTGGAGAGATCCAAGGTTCCCCTTGCAGAAAATGAGAACAACAAAAAAGGAACATCTAAATGTTTTAAAATGCCAGTGAAGGTATCAAAGAAGCTGTTTCCTGTGAGGTTAAAAGGAGGGAACTGTGGTAGTCAAGGTTCGAGGAGAAAGCAATATACTTGATTGTCAGAGATGGTGAGGATCAGCATTGATTTTGGCTGGAGACATGAATAGTTGGAGAGTTTGTCTCTCTCTGGGGCTGTTATTTTGATGCCATGTGAAGTCCAGTACCTAGTGAGAAACACTCATGTTTTTGTATAGCCAGACAGCAGGCTACTAGGAGTTAGTATAATCAACACTTTGGTGCAGAGTGACTTGTTGCAGTAACCGAGTAGTGCCATGGCGTCCAGTTAATGTGGAGTGAGAGCACCGTGTATATGATATCCAATATACCATATTTGATTATGATAAATTCTGTGTTATGACTGCATACAGAATGCGGTAGCTGATCATTTTCTATATCTACATGTTTATAGATCCTTATACATGCAATAGGAAGTATGACCATATATCACTTTAAAATGAAAAGATGTGCTGTTCTTCTGAAGAGCTTTTAGTGAAATCATCCGTGGGACATGGTAAGAAAAGAGAAACAAGAGGAGAGAATGAGAAGAGTCAGGAATCTAGTGATAAGTTTCTATTTTCTGTAGTTACTTGCTTTGGGTAGCTGCATGATTTGGAGTTTGCTTTCTCTTCCCTACATAACAACAGCAACCACTGCTCTGAATAATCAGTGATTGATCCATTGAATTATCTGAGGGATCAACCACGATTAATTCCCCTCCTGTGGACACTGCAAGGAGAACTGCAAGTCTTTGAGGCATTTAAAGCAGAAGAATGTAGTGGATCACTGGCCCAAAATTAAGTGTGCTGTGGAGAGTGCATGGAGAAAACTGGGAGAATATAGGGAGAATATAGGTAAAATAAAAGCCTAGAGAAAGAGGACATTCCCTGGTGAGGGGAAGGAAAAAGACAAGATTTGACCATTCAGGGAAAGTTTTATATGACTTCAAACAAGGAACACACATTTCCACCAGACAGGGATGGCCGAAAAAGGGAGCTACAGGGGTGAGCACAGGCAGTGGGCTGCTCAGATTAACTCCCTTCACACACTTTTTGTGACTCAACACCTAGGAATGCAGTAATTCCAGTGGAGATACTGGCTCTCACTGACATTAAGGCTCTATTTTTAAAACCTGAGCTGTAAATGCGCCCACATATTTGTGGTATGGATGCCGTGCCATCCAGATGTGTCTATTCCCCTTCACCCTCCAGTAAAAGACCAGCCTGGAAGAAGATGCAGGCTCCGTCCCACTAGAAGCATCAACACCTTCCCACTCTGACTTGACACCTAAAGCCCCCCTCAAAGGGGCTTTCACTGTGTTTTGTCTCCTGCGGGTCACCCATCTTGAAAAGATGACGTCTGGAAGCAAGTATATGGGTTGAGTGTCAACAGCACTACTCAAGTCACATCTGTGTGTGTTCTTGTGGGAGTGGGGATCTGGTACACAGGCACATTCCTCAGGAGGAGAATGAGTCAAAGGATGGCTTTGTCCAGGATGACAAAGTAGCCTGTGCAGACCATCAGTAACACAACCACATGAAAGACCATGTGGCCACTTGGGTAACTGGCTGAGGACCCAGGTATTCCCCAGCCTGGCACCTGTGCCTAGTCTGATGTGGCGGGGTGGGGTGTCCCATATGTCTCTACCACATTTCATCTTGAATATTTACACATGTGCATGCACAAAAGCAACCTCTCTCATCTCAGGAAAGAGAAACCTTTACCTCTCTGACCATGGAGGAGATTTGTACAAATTCTGCATGACCCATGCACAAGGTGGAAGGATGGACTCGAGCTCTACGCTGATAATCCAAGGGCAGGATTCACAGGTTCCTTGTGCCATACTAAGGCTACACACAGTATTGGACAAGTTTCTTGCTCTTGGTGTGTAATGTGAGGCCAGCAGCAGCAGGTCTTTCCCTTTCTATTCAGCCTGAAGTACTGAAGTACTCTGCATGCTACAGCAGACCTAGAATCCAGGGCTAGAAACCGTGTAGGCTATTTTAAGCTAACTGAACAAAGTTCAGGAAAATTGCACTGTATAAATAGCCTACTGTTCTTGAGTGTGATGGGAGATATTCCTTGGCTTGCTTTTCAGATGCCACAAATCACAAATGGTTCAAATTTTTAAAGTGGGTTAGCTTAGTCTTATTTGTAACTCATACTCATTTTTCACAGCTGATAGCTCTTCTCCCTACTGGCACTAGGGAGATAAAAGCAGTCTATAAATTATTAGCTAAGCTGAAACACATGTTCCTGTGACTTGGCATCTGACATCTTGTACCACCTCTAGAAACTCCTATAAACCTTTCTCTCTCTTGTTACTATTTTGTACCATGTGAGATATCTATTTCACCCACATGGTCTGAAAATTGCTCTAAATGAGAGTTCTCAACTTGTGTGACATGCTGAGCAGGTACTATGAGTCCTAGCCAATTTTGTGCAGAATGCTTTATATCTGCCTTTAACTTTGTTTGTAGAAGATGTCTTTACAATAACTTTCCAATTTAGATACACACTGTTTCTTTTATTTGCTGAGCCCTACCATAAAAGAATTTTCTGCCAGCAGAAAGAATCATAGTCCTTAAGAATAACTTAAAGCTTACAAAGGCATTTCAGCTCTATTTATTGTTGGCTCCTCAACATCTCCCTTTGAGCTACCTGGTCCCCACAAGAAAGACCATGAGACTGGAGGCTCCTGTGGTCCTGGGTCTAAGGATTAAGGGTCCAAGCAACATCAGGCTGATGGCCAGTGTGGGCAAGGAGCCACCTTGGCCCTGGGGCTGCGAGTGGGGTGAAATGCGGCTCTCTTGGAGGAGCGCCGGGTGGCTGCGCTCATCCCTGTGCGCCTTCTGGGGCTGTGGTGGAGCTGGGAACCTTGGAGCGCTGCCTCAGCACCGCTGTTGAGCTCCGCGGTGGTTGGAGGCACTGGTGACATTTACTTGGGCCTCATTTCAAATGTTTTCCCCAGTAAATCCAAGGCCAGCGCAGTCCGTTGACAATGATCCGTTAAGCGGATGAGTGTAAACAATGGCCATGGGAGAACAGAGGCCGTATTCACCTCGTCTGGGAACACGACACGGACCTATAATTCGCAGCGCGTTACTTCTGCCTCACTGTTGCTTTCCTGGTCCTTTTAGTGGAATGGCTCCTCTTTGCTGTCTGACCTCACATCCCTCAAGGCAGGACAAAACCCAGACAAAAATATCGCCTTGTTCGTACATAATAAAAAAGTCATTTTCACCCTAAACCAGGACTAGTTTTGCTCTAAAACTGGCGAGCTCTCAATGGAAAGTGGGCCTGATATTACTTTAACAAAATGTGCAGAAGTGAACCCATTTGTTTATACTGAGCTAGGAAAATCCCTTTGCTTTGCTGTAGCTGCAAATGTTTTTCACACTACTGTTCAGGACTTCTGTTTTTTTATGTCTGGCCTAAAAGGCAGCTTTCTCCTGCCGTTGAGTACTTGTTAACCCCATTTATGGGAAATGGTTCTGCAGTGAGTCAGAGGGAAGAATGACACTTATTGAATCACCAGCACTGGTCCCTTGGGTTTTGCTTGGAGGCTTCTCAACTAAATATTAGCTAGGAAAACACAGGGACACAGGGATTGCCACACGGACTGAAACCACTGGTCCACCTATCATGGCCTTGTCCACACAGACATGCCTATAACCAACCGAGCCCAAGCTCTGTCTTGGCGTGAGATCAGGCACCGCAGCTTTGTGTCCAAATCTGACATCTCACTGTGCACTAAGTCATTCCAAGAGGTGGAGGATGTTCCCATGTTAGCAGCAGCATCTTGTATGGCGGCCTGATGCTCTCAGACAGCAAATTAAAGTGCTTCCAGGTAGCATCCACTGTGTCTTCCTCCTCACTCCAGCTCTGGAGCTAGTAGAGAGGTAGGTGATGGCACCAGCAGATAGTGCTGATCTGCCTCTCTGTGCCTACGCTTTTCCCATTGGGTGAGGAACTCGCCAAAGCTGCCTTCCCAGCATGGACTTTGGCTGTGGGGTCCCATCAGGTCTCTGCCGTCCGTTCCTGCTCCTCCAGAAACAAACCATTTTTATTGTGCAGGCTGTCTGAGTAAACTGAGAAGTGGCACAAGTGGGTGCCAAAATGGATATTTATCAGTAATTGTCCAGAAGAGAAGGTTTTTCTTAATCTGGGATTTCAAAGCAGTTGTAATCCCTGAAGAATTATTCTACCTTGAATTTTTATACATTTAAAATATTTAAAATGCGGTTTATTTTAAATCTTTCTTAGACTTAGATGTATCTAAAAGTTAAGAATTATTGTCTGCTGTATAATGAGGTAGACTATATTTCTTATTCTGTTGCACAGAGGCTTTTATTAAATTTTGAAAAACTTTGAAAAGATTTGATAGCAGTAGACATTTTATGTAGGCTGGATACATCTATTACACAGGAGACACTTACCATAATGTCTTACCTAGGCTTTGCATTTTTTGTTTTACCTGAATGTATTCTACACTGAAAACAGCAGGAAGATGTTACTCTGTGTGTGTGTGTAGGGAAGAGAGAAACGGAGCACGCTCATCGTGCATCACACTTAGCAGGTGTGAAAAGTGCCTCAGTCTCAGCATAGATCCCAGCTCCTTCCCAAATTATGCCACAATAACACATGGCACATGTTAGGAGTGCTGGAAGAGGGTGCAGAATTGAATCAGTTCAGCAATCTCTTTAAATCTCAGCAGGAGCTTTCGAAGTGTGGTCAAAAAAGCTCGATCCAAGATGTGATCCCCGTGGAGGCTGATATTCCTGTTGTCTCCTGGAGGACTCTCCGGACTGGGCTACAGATGTGCTGCCAAACTCTTGGCGAGATTGGGTGTTTCATGGCTTCCCCCCTCTTCCTCTCTCCAGGGTAATTGCGCCCTGCCAAATGAAGGCCTTGATAAAGCAGTTTCAAATGGAGAAATTTCTTCCTTACTTTGATTTAAATGCCATTGCATAGTATTGGCAATGGTGAATGACTTTTCCAGTCACGCTCAAAGCTGGACTCACTTCAGTGGTGTGTGGGGCTCTTTAGTACTTTCTATTATGAAGTCTCATTCTTTGAAACCAATAATTTTGTTAAATTTTAACCATTTGATTTTTTTCATTCTAGGCATCTGCCTCAAGCTTTTTGCCTTGTCTTTTAGTCTATTTTTATACGGAGGTGGACACAGAGCTGGAAATATCATCTAAAAGGTGTAGTCAATTCCAAGAACAAGGCTAGGGGAAAAATACTGATTTAGCAGGAGGTGGTGGTGGAATCTCTTGCCCTTTCCCCTGGATGAGACCAATGCCTTTTTGATGGTGGAAGAGGTACAGGTTTGATGAGAGCAGCTATGGGAGGGGCAACTGGAAGTCTGTGGCTGGGCTAAAGGGGGTCAAGATCAACTGAGGAGCAACTCCAGTTGAGATGAGCTGCTCCTGCAGGTTTGTTGCTCTTCTGAAAATCCACCCCAATTTGGAGGGTGTCAACAAGTAATATGTAGTGAGCAGCTTTGTGTGAAAACCTTGGTTGGGGTGACTGGCCTGGCACCACACTGAGTCTGTGCCAGAGGCAGAGGTGAAATGCATTTCCTTAAAGCATCTTTGTTTTGAGTAACCCCTGTTTTAACAGTAATCCTTCCTGCCGTGGTTGCATGCATCCTGGTGATGGCAGCAAGGTCCTGCTGAGAGCCGCCACCTTCCTTGCGTGGCCTGTTGGTGTGTGCAGACAGGGAAGCAAAGGCTGGATTGCGCTGCATGAAATTCACTGTGCTGAAGCAAGGTCGTGCTTATGACTCTGCATGGTGCTAAGAGACTTGAGATTTGGGCTGCGGTTTGGAGCAAGGTCTAAGCACCACTACGAACTTGGTCTAATGGACCTAGTAAGGCTGGGGAACTCGCATTTGTTTTGATCAGGTCTAGTTATATTGCTGAATTGTTGTGCTGCCTGTATTTTACAGCATTTTTTTCCTAACCCTGGCTTTGAATAGTTTATTCATAGACTCTAACCTCTCTCAAGCCAAGGGCAGTATTTTCATTGATTTAACATAGCCAAGGTTTCAAGCCAGGTCCGAAAGAATAAATAAGACGTAGGTTTCTCGTGACTCAATGGAGGCTAAAGCAGAGCATCTGGAATACTCCTCTTCTGCCCTCCCTCAGGATTGAAGGAGGAAGCATATATTGCCTAAGGTTTATGTTAAACAAATACAGTATACTAGTAAAAAAAAAATCTGTTGTGTTGGCTCTCTTTGGAGAAAGATAACAAATCTTGTGTATGCAATCCAGAGTGAGAGGTGGTTAGTCTGTGGTTTCAAAAATCTGAAATGCTTGTGGTCATAATATTTACAGCTGTTTATCTCTGGTGGACAAGCAACAACTATTTTACACTGTTTATATAGGACAAAATTTAATAATAATGCTGAGGAGCAAAGCAGCACTTTCAGGTCTTAAACAAGTAAGAGCAGCTCTCTGAGGAGCACTAGTTGTGTTGATATGCTCTTGGTTGGGGTATTTATTTATTTATTCTTATTTCAGTAAGGATGTGGTGGGCATCAGTGAGGATGGTGCACAAACTCTGTAAGATGTGTGGCCCATCCTTCATTGCCTTCTCTGATGCACGTTCATCTCCCCTAACACCTGGAGTCAAGAGGCCGTCTTTCCCTTGGCCTTCAGCACTTTGGCAGGGATCTTCCCCAAAACGTCTTTTCAACTTCTTTGGTGGCTAAAGATAAGATTTTACTTGTGGGGTGATTTGAACTATTCTGCATGCAGTTCTCTGCTGTGGCAGAGACCTTGTATATGAGTGGCTCTAAGCCACTAAGCCTTTTTCTCCATACATCATGCTTTTAATCTCTTGAAGACTCAAATGATTTAGTTGAAGTGTCTGTATTTACTAAAGGTATTTGACCTACCAGTGACGACTTGGGTATTCAGAAGATGCAACTAATGTGTTTTTTGAGTAATTTTCAACAAACACGTGCAAATAGAAGGACTCAGACTGTTAATTATCATCTTTTTCTTTTTCTTTTTTTTTTTTTTCTTTTTTTTTTTTTTTTTGCCAATAGGGAAAGGTTGCATAAGAAGATAAAAATAACCATATTGGATAGGACTCATTTTTTTTTAGGTTGGAGAACTGGTTGGAGACACATTTCTTCATTATCTTGACCCTTGGTCTGGCCCAGGATGGCTGCACTCATATATGCTTTAGCACGCTCAGCATATTGTGCAGCCTAATGACCTGTTGTGCGAAGAACCATTTATTTTGTTTAGCTTCAACCTGTAACATTCTCATCTCAGATGAGGCCTCTTAGTTGCTATTTCAGAAGAGATGGTGAAAAAATTTCAGATGCCTGAAAAATAATCAAAAGGTATTCAGGAGTTTTAAACATAAAGGTGGCCTTAATGATCTTCTCTTCTAAATTTTTCAGAACAATATCAGTTTCAGCAACATTTTCAGGGTCATGAATACATCTTAAAAATATATTTTGGATGTTCAGATTTCAAAATGGCATTGAGATGACTTCCACCAGATGATACACACATCTTGGCTATCTGACATAAACTCAATATCCATTGAATCTTAATATGACTATCAACTGGAAGTCTGATGTCAGAGAACTGTTATTTGGTTCTTTCCACATATTTCATGACTTCTGAAATGCACTGTTCGCAAAGGGGATACAAGGTACAATAAACCAGAGTGTATTTTGGACTGCATTTTTTTTATGATGTGAAATGATTATGGGCTGCTTGTATGGCCTATGGAATTTTGGTCAGCTTTATCTGGGAAATATTTTATATTAAATTATTTATACATAACGGAAAAGCACATTCTATATTTTCTAGAATAATCTATTTTTCTTTCCCTATACAGACTGCTCATTCTAGCCAAATAGTTTGGGAAAGGTAAGTAAAGGATAAACAATAAATTTTTATGTTATGTAACTACTCTAGTTTAGTGCTTCTCTAATTTCATTACTTGAAAGTAAGTCTGCACTACTTTCCTGTCACTCATAAATAATGATATTGATATTGATATTTTATTAAATAAATAAATAGGACCATCAATTTCCCTTTGGAGTCCATCTCAAGTGGCACTCTAATATCTCAT
Source organism: Crypturellus tataupa (assembly GCA_034781795.1). Classification (NCBI taxonomy): domain Eukaryota; kingdom Metazoa; phylum Chordata; class Aves; order Tinamiformes; family Tinamidae; genus Crypturellus; species Crypturellus tataupa. Next base: position 2,064,382 of record JAWLRI010000700.1, on the reverse strand, counting down.
CAGTTTATAAATATCGGTCAGCTGTGCTTGCCAGTGCCTTAAGAAATTCAAGGGTGGGCACACTTCAGGTCTAATACAGCGCTCTTCTATTTTTCAAGCTTAATTATTAACTCCCTATGCAGCTGTTTTCATCAGCCAGTAGGGGGGATGCTGATTCTTTAGTGTTGCTTGTTGGAGGAGCATCTGTCCTCAAGGAAACAGCGCCAGGGGCAAGGAAAGCTAACTGGTTCCTAAGTGCTGTACCAGGACATAAAAGGAGCAGGAGGAGGAAAAGAGGGAAATTTATCTCCTGTGGTTCACCACTGTTCCAGGGACTTTCCCTGGAGCGCAGCAATGGGCACAGCTCAGGATGTGACATGTGTGCAGGAGGCTCGGGAGACAGATGCGTTACTGTGAGGTGGGACAGTGTCATCTGCTTTGTTTCATTCAAGGAACTCGGTATTGAGCTCAGTAACTTTTACTCGACTGCAGTGCCCCTTCCAGAAAGATATTAGCTTGTTTTTAGATCTCTAGGGATGGAGAATCTTCCGTTTCCATGCAAATGTGGTTTCAATGCCAGAATATGGCTTTTTTAATTTAATATGTCTGTTTTTAACTTCTAGCCCTTGACTGTGGCATTTCATTTCGAAATACTGAAATGTCCGAGTTTCTTCTGGGCATCCATTGTTCTGTCCAAAGCACTGATGAGCCCTTCAGGGTAGATTCTAGTTGTAGCAGCAGATCTGGAAATGTGAATTTCTTCCTGCACATAGCACTTAAAAATGTCTACAAAAAGATGTGCAGAAACACATCCAGCATTTCCATACTTCAAGGTCTGGCTGATTTTTGTTAACATGGAACTTTCAAAACATTAAAAAAAGGTCTGAAGACTTTCCTTTTTTTGACTTTGAAACACCCAGGTGAGCATTTAGTTCCAAGGAGTTTGGTTTGGTTTTATTAATTGCTGAGCTTTTTTTTTTTTTCCTTCAGAAAATGAGTTTTCCTTTGGAGTGGGTCTGACTATGCCCTTTAGGCAAGTAGTTTATAAGTAGTTTATTTGTAAAGCCAGAAAAGAATCAAGAAGACATGCAATTTTACTCATCTAGTTATTGAAGAGCCATACAGCACCACCCAAGTGAGTTTCTGTTGTTTACCTTGGTATACATTCCTCTTCATCAGCATATCATATCAGCATAATATTCAGTCTTTCATGGATGAATTGATATTGCCATAGAATTTTGAAAAAATAAATAGCATTTAAAATAGCAAATTGAAATAAAAGGTATAATCTTGCCATGTGGTTGTTCTCACTAAGAACCTCAGAATAAATCCTTTTTGACTCATTATCCCTCATTCCCATCATAGCCTCCTTGATTCAGCACAGAACAGAGTGCTGGATGTTCCAGTTAAATTCAACCCTTAGGAAATGTGATTTCTCAGCTGGACTGCTGAGTTCAAGAAATAAAAATCCCTCTTGCTAATTCTAGAAGTAAAGAAAATATTTACCTTTATTGTTTATACAGTGAAAGCTTCCATTTAAGTAAGGTAGGATGTCTCCCTCTCTCAAAAAAAACCCCACAACACAACATCATACTATTGAAAAAAGAAAAATTATGTTAAAAGCAGAATAGTTTGTGCAAGTCATTTTTTCATTTTTTATCCCAAACTGAAATTCTGTAGGTTTCAAAAACACTATAATGTCTTTAAGCTCTTCCACCTTGGACAAAATCTTCCTAGGAGCCATGTTTTCTGTTTGAGCCATGTATAAAATGATATTCTTACCTCAGGGGTGTCTTGCCTAAGTAAGGAGAATTTTTAATATGATTCATTAGGTAAAATGAATTTTATGGGCATACTTGAAAAAAAAAAAACTGTCCTTGACCAAAATACAGTCAAATAGGAATTTCCTCTACTTGCAGGAAAACTTGAGGCTTTGATACAATATAGCTGGGGTCATTTTATATGGTTGCTTTTGATTTTTTTTAAAACCAATTTATGAATGATATGTGCAAAAATAATTGCCAAAAGGCCAATTATAAGATACAGAAATTATGAATGTTAGAAGAAGAAAGGTGAAAACAGAAATGCCAAAACAGAGATAGGCATGAAATATGTGATGTTCTTCCCTGCCGCTTGTCATCTTTCTTCCCAACCCCTTGTGCCATGTCTTGTCCACTGCCCAGAGCTGCTGTCCCAATCTCACCAGCTGCTTCATCATTCTCTGTCCCTGAAATGACTTTTTTTATGGTCATTTTTTTCTTCTCTCAAGTGTGTTACAAACTTGGAAGAGGAACCAAGAGACAGGACCTTCCGCTGGTCATCCTTGCGTCTATTCCCACAGCAAAAGGTAAGAGCAACTACATGAAAAGTCCTGACCAGTCTGATCAACACAAGATTGAGCATGCTCAGTGAAATGCTTTTAGGGATAAATTTTTCTGCCAAATGCTAACAACTATTTGCTTTTCTATTTTTGTTTTCCAGAACTGTAGCCAGATTTGGGCAGATTTTCTTGGGCATATCATTCATGCCTGATGTTTGTGCAGTTGTCCTGCCAAATTTGAGGACTTTGATACAAAGATTGAAGGCAAGATTAGATCTTTTTGATGAAGGAGTACATTTTCACAGAGTAATCCAAGTATATATATATAAAACTCCTGACACATCTATTGATCGATGATGTTTTCCAAATCTTTGTTATTGGATTCAAACACCATTTATTCATTAAAATATTCTTTTAGTATTAAATTGTCTATGTCTGCATCTGAAAACATAAATTTATCTCTATTCCAATGCTGTTTTTCAGTTCTGAAGGAAACTAGATTTGATTGCAAGTGTTGTATTCCCTTCCCTGTACATTTTAAAAGGAAATACACTTGGTTCTGCACACAGTGAGGGAACAGACATATATTGTTACAGACACAAACAGTTTTCAAACGAGCATAAAGGAAAGCATTGCCTTCCACTGTTAATAGAGTGTCGAGACTGATTGTATTTTAATTTGATGTTTGCCACCTGCATGTCTCATAAAAAGCATGAAACACCAAACCGGGAGAGTAAGAAAAACAAATCCCTGACTTTTTGCCTTGCCATAATAGAGCTGGAGTTATTTCAGGAGCAAGCTGCATTGGTTTTCCCTGGGACTCAAAAACATATGAGAGACTGTGGTTTCCAAAAAAGAATCCAAAAAAAAAAAAAAGAGAAAAAGAGAGCACTGTAAGAGAGAGAAAGACCCTTCCCTTTGCACTGGGTTATGCTTGACTGGACCAGAGGAACACGCAGTTCCACTGACAACGACAGCTCGTCCTGTGGTTACTGACAAATTCACACGTACCAGGGAGAAAAACAGCAGTGGAAACTGAGAAAAAAAATGGATTCTTGAGGGCCATACCTTTGTTGGAGAATGCAATACAACTAAGCACAGGACTCCTAACATCAGTTATAGCTGCAGTGCTATCTGCACCTTGGAAGGGCTGCTAAGGACACTTCAGCAGCACCAAGTCTGGATGTCCGTCTTTCCCCCACATTGACAATAAAGGACAAACAGGGTGGCAGCCACTAGCTTATGGTGTGTTGCTCCTAATAAGGTTACTGATAAGTTTCTTTTTGTTTTGTTAACAAAAACTAGAAATACTGAAGAAGCTCAGCTCCTGATGGATTTCTCTGAGTTCTCCTGAGGAGAAAAAAGAAGTCATTTCCCAAACACTGGAGTCCTATTCTTGCCACGCTCCTCAGTCTTGTTCCACAGGATGTGTTCAGCATTTCTTTGCACCAGTTTCAGTCTTTTCCTCGTATTCCTCCTCTTCTCTCCCGCCACTTAGATGCACCTTACAAAGACTTTTGGCTTTTACTCTGAGGACCAGATAGGTAAAGGTTTTGTTCTGCTAAATCAGAGGAGTAGCTATCTATCTAATGCATAAATATCATAATTTCCTCAGATTCACAAGATTGAGGGGCTTAGGCACTGGCTATGAAAATGATGAGAAATGAGACTAACTTCTACCCTTTTCTTGAGCCTCCCTGACGTTCCTTGAGTGCAAAACTCCTAGCTTCAAGTTCTTGTCGCTTTTGCTAATTCTTTAGGCAAAACCTGACCTCAATTACTTCTTCCTTTTTCCAGTGAGAGTAAAATGCTGCTGTCAGAGAAAACGGTGGCGCTGTATTTGGAAGTTTTGGGATCCACTCGATTTACAGCCCTGAGATGATAGGTCTCCTTCCACCAAGTTTGCTGTTATCTTATCCTCACTTGATGGCCATCTGAGATACTCTGACCATCTCCTTTTGTCACAGGTGTGGTGGAAGAGGTAAGGAGAGGTAGAAGGGAATACTCCTGTAATGCGAAATTGGTTAACACTGACAGCCCAGCGTGAATGCTGCGTTTGAGGCGGTGAATACAGCTTGCTGAATGCATCAACAATAGTACAATGGGTCATGTATCCTTTTGTTCCATGAGACCTTAAAACCACTGTTTCTGTAAGCTTGAAAGGGTCACCTTTCAAGCTAAATTTAAAAGTTACTTTCAAATTGTATTCCGAGTCTGGGAAATTGGAAGGCCTTACACAGATTAATCTTTATCGTATGATGATCAGAATATCCAGTCATAGCTGTGGATCCCATTTTAATAGGTGCTTTACAAATGTATAGGAAGAGCTTCTAAGTGTGAGACAGTAGATGGGGTAGACTGACCAAGAGGACAAAGAAAAGAGATGATATGCCTTAACTTTATAAGCACTTACAATAGTATTGCCACATTTTTGTGCTGGCAAAAGACAGTTTAAAGAAGAATTTGAAGGATGATCATGAGGAAACTCTTAATCTGTACTATAATTACAAGAATGCTACATAAAACCACAGTGCTAGTTAGTTCTAGGGGGTTGCGTTGTCCCATATCTGGAAGATAAATTACTTTGTTTTGACCAGAGCTTTCCTAAAATCAGAAGTTGTGTTCCAGACAATGTGGTTTGTAACTTGATGTTTCAACAGAGGGATTCCTGACGTGAGAAGGTTGTTTTATGATAAAATTTGGTAGTTCTTGGTCTTATGTGTTGGTTAATGACTAATTCTGTAGTAATTTGGGTTTCAACCATGATTTAAGCCCACAAGTTCAATGGATTAGAGTCAGACCTCATTCCCTGCTTCCCTTGTCTCAGGAGCCACGTGATGTAAAAAAAGTGTGAGAGGTAGGCAGGAAGATGAGGCAGCATTCCATTGCTTAGGATAGTTTTGCACTAACTAATTTCCAAGTAGTCATGAATTAAAAGAAAAAACAAAATCCAAACCTTACTTTGATGGGCAGCAAAAAACTTGGGGAGGAATAGTGCGTATGCTTGGGACAGAAGACAATTTGAAGACGGAAAATTGCCAGGAATTTATTTTCCTTTAAAGTCCCATGGTTTATTTTTGTTAAAAGTTTGTTTTTAATCAGCTGGAGTACACATGGGTAGATTTCAGTGGAAACAAAAATTTGAGCAAAAAAATAGATTATTTAGAATTACTGGTTTACAGAAGGCAATAAAATTGTCTAAACACCAAAATATGCCAGTAATAGCATTATGACATGAAATAGCCAACAGAAAACTCCAAATCCTGCCCAGAATATCCCACATCCCCAGGTTTACCAAACTGTCACAAAACTGATGTGTCTTGGTAATTTAGTGGAACTAATAACAGTGCCCTGGAGCAAACTTTGTTGTACACTGGTCACAGTATTGTAGATATGGGACATCTTGATCCATGTTGTGTACTTGTGTGCTTGCTGAATGGGGCTGTCATATTCATTGTTTTTTAAGAAGGAGATTTTATTTTTAACCACAAATGTTATGGGAATATATATATATTTTTAATGATACATTGTGAGACTGTGGAGATTGACTTGGTTTGGATGCACCATGAGCTTTCATTCTGGGCTGAAACCACTGCCAAACCAGAAGTCAGTACAGCTTTGTCCTGTGTCACATAAATAATAAGAGGAATTCCCCTTCTCCCTTTAAGCACAGGAAGTTCATCTTCACAGAGCTGCTGGAATAGCAGTCCTACCCCTTATTCTCAGGGCTGGAATGCACCCTGGCAGAGGGACTTAGGAGTTTCACTTCTGTTTTGATCTACCCCAGTGAGGACAACTTCAGGGTGAAGGAAGATTTTATTTTGTCATCATTTCTGTGTTCTTGGCAGGTAGGACTTTTTCTGCTATTGTGGGTTGTTGGTATGGACCAACTGACACCATTTCCATGACTATCTTAATTTGCTGTGGTAGAATTCACCTCTCCTAGCTGTTTTTTTCCTAAAATGTAGTCTTCTACTTACACTTGCTGCCTAGTGAATGATGAGAAAGAAAGAGAGAGAGGGATAATTAGTTAGAAAATGAAACAAAACACAGTCTGGGTACAAATGCATCATGAACAATCACAGAGTAGAAGTTAGAAGAAAATTTATTACAGTCCAAGAGTGAAATCCATGAAGAAGACAATGAGGAAAATGGACCTTGTTGTAGGTTTCTAAGACATGATACAAGAAATAATTGCTTGCAGCAGCAGGAGTTGAGCGTGTGCACTTCGCCATGGAAAATGGGTGAGCCAGGTGTATGAAACAGATAAGAAAAGAGAGATTTTGTAGTTGAAGCCAATCTCATCCTAGTTTTCACCAGAAACACGGCACAGCTCGAGAGCAGCACAAGAAAAGTATTTGAGTGGTTGGGCACTTTCAAGGTTTTCACTGTCCTCCAAGACAGAAAGCCATAAAGGTGATGTTAAAGATAACAAGAAGGAGCACAACCTAGATTGCCCTTCTGCCTAACAGCCTGTGCTATTCTGTGGAGAAATGCACACCATAAAACAATGGCAACACAGTGACACGTGAGGGCTGAGAGACGCTACACTGATAAACTGGAAATCCCAGCAAATCAGAGAGAGATGAAAGAAGAGCAGAAATATGAGAAAAATATGTGTGTTAATTATGGAAGGATCAGACAGGGAAGGTCTTTTTGTAATCGTACAAGTAGAATGAACCTTCATTTTGAGAAAAAGCGGAGTGAGTTGGTAGTGCAGGTCAAAGGAAGAGGAGCGACCAAAGCGCTGTGCAGCTAGCAACTCCAACGGGATTTTAGTGAAAGCAAGAGGTGAGAAAGGCAGGAGCCAAAAGCAGTGGCTGTTCAGGAGCAAAGGAAGGATGGAAAAGGAGACACTCAGAACAGTTGAATATAGTCAAAAACAGTTCCTGCAGCTACAAAACTGAAAGGTTTGGAGATAAATGTCATTGCAAAGATAATTTATTGAAATATTGTCAACATCGGTAAGAATTGCTTGTTTTTTTGTGTGCGTGTGTGTGTATAAGATGACATATATTTCACCAAATAGTTGTCTGGCCTGGAAGTGTGAATATTGTTTAATATGGTGATGTTTAGAATAAAAGGCAACCTTGAGACACTTATTTTGATAGATTTATGACAGAATGGGCTTCAGTGAGCTTCTTTTTATCCAAAGTTTTATTGAGGGAAACTCCTCCTGCACTGTATCATTCCAAGATTATAAGACATACATAAAATTATTTTTAAATAATATAAAGTTTACAAGGCTTACTCATCTTGAAAAACTGCACTCAGTGTGAGTTTCAGGTTTTCTGAGTTTCAAATCTTTTGGCTTACACCTTCAACAACAACAACAAAATCTTTAACTTGTAGCAGCAATATGTGGTAGATTTTTTATATTATCTTATAGCAGTGAAAGACTACACTGGGTGTTCTTGCTTTTCAGAATCACTCCTGTTGGAAACTATACATCAGGAAATAATCCTTTGCAAAGCTGAAGACATAAACTTGGCCTGTCACTCTTTTGTTTTCTCCTGATTTGCTTGATTATGTTTTGTTTTTCTCTTCAGTCACATTTATTTAAAATTTTCCCTTTCCCTTTCCATCCTTTCCAAATTTTGTTGCTCTTATTTTTTTAAGTGTGTAAGCAGTGATGGAAGAGCTGGGTTCCAGCTGCTAGTTTCATTTATCAAAATGTGCAACAATAGCTGAGAATCCCAGAGGCTATACTTGAAATCAGACCTCTGAAAAGTTTTTAAGGCATTTTTAGCTAACCACTTGGAATCTGTGGAGAACCAGATTTCTCTTGTTGTGTTAAGCAACTGACATCATGCCTGACAGACAAATAAAACCAACTGATGAATGGATTTTCATTTTAAAAGGCCTGGTGAAAAGGAACGATATTTCGTAAAAAGTTTTCTCAGAGGCCTCTGTATAAGTTTAATGATTTTTTAATGCTTGAGATTACCAAACATCTCACCATTGAAAGCCTAGAATATAGGTTGTCCTGTTCTAGGAAGTCTCCTATCTTAGAAATCTATATAACTACAAGGATAGTAATTATTTTTTTTTCTATGATGCTCCCTGCAAATTTGAAGAGATTAGCATTACTGTTTCCACCTAAAGTTTGTCTTCATAGCACATCTGAAAAAAACAGAAAAATTATTTTCTTGCCACCACTGAAGTCTAACAATAGATGTCGTGATGAAATTCTGGCCCTATCCAGGAGCCCTCTGGCAAGGAGAGCTGTCGATTTAGGGCAATAGCCTCCTCTGTGTCTAAGCAAGAGCCTGCTGCATCGTCTCCCCTACTTTTGCAAACCAGTGCATATTCCCTGGCTTTTCGGACTGACTAACAGCGAACAGTGAAACATGAATATTCTCCTGTCCGAGTATGCCTCGTTCCACTGCAAATGAAGTAGGATGAAAATTGCTGTCAATGGGAATGACAAATAACCATTCTGCACTCTAGAAAATCTGCACTCCATGTGTCTATAACTCAAAAACCAAATGAAGTCATAGAGGTTGCTGCATACTCTAAGGAATTTTATGTTACATCATATTACATTTCTTTATTATGTCCGTTCAATCTTTTGTTCATTTTATATTCTCTGAATACAAGACCAGGACCATTCTCTTGTGAAGTTGGATGGTGGTCAGCTGGGAGGTAAGTGATTAATATCCAACTTGAAGTCTTGAAGTGATGAAAGATGAAGAGAAAGCCATAAGTGGAGCTGAGAAGTTCGTTTCATGCTATTGAAGATAGCTTGGACTGCCTCACTTCAGCTTCTTGATCTGTGTGTATCGCTCAGTGCTATAATAGAAATCACGAAAAGTATAATGTTCAAAAATGGACACATTATTTTTTCATAATCCTGAAGAAAACAGAAGTATCTGAAATTCTCTGCTTTATTTTCTACAGAGGCCATTTTTCCAAAGCATGCTTTGTGATCTGCCAATCACTGCAGGTAATTCCTCAAGTTTTCCTGAGTTTATCTCTCATCTAATACAATGCCTTCAAGATAAGCAACTGCAACATTGGATCAATGCCCTAAATGAGGAAGGAAAAATACTGTTGAAGAGTGGGTCTCTCTTCTACTATCCTCTCTGCTTAGATATGTTTTTTATGATGAAGTGTCATCTTAATTATTAAACTATCAAACTTTGAAATAGAAAAAAAAGCACTGAGCATCTGATGAATAAATTATGTCAAAAATCTACTGCCTGAGGATGAGCTGGTCAGATTCCAGATATCTTTGCCACTTGGTTTCTACATATTTTACATCTCACATGTTTTACATCTTCATAGACTTTGGCGTTAGGAAAGGACAATTGTGACCATCAGATCAATTCTACTGCATCCTATGTCCCAAGACTCTGCCACTGATTTTTAGAAAAACACCTCCCATTTTATTACTCTGACTTGCATCCATTTTGATCCGCATTATGTGCTTACCTGTTCATGTTCCCAAATTGTATACATTTGTTGTATACAAAGTTGTATACATTTGGACAGCAGCCTTGCTTACAAACAGTATTTTTCAATTATCTCTTTGTTCATGTTTTAAGATACGTTAATGCTAAGTAAAGACTAAGTTCTTGCTCACTATCTGAAGTTACTCTCTGTGATTTCTGAGAAATCAGTTTTAAATTTTTTAACACAAAAACGTTTTTGGTGCATTCAGATACCAGTGTGACTAATGTAATGGTATGAATAGAATAGTCTAGTATTATGAAATTTGCCATGTGGACAATGCTTTTAATAGTCTTAAATTTTGGAAGTTTAATACATACACAGTTTCATGTAGGAATCATTTCCAGATATTGAAGAAAAATGTTAGTTTTCTCAGAAATGTTCAAGAAAAGTTGACTTACTTTTATATAATTATGAAAAAATGTCCTGCTATGTGCAAAAATCTTTAAATGAAATGAAGTGCCAATTTCTCTGTCTTTTCCCCAATATTCCTACAATGGTATTTATTTTCTTAAAGGAAAGAGCCAATATGTCTGCCTTGCCCAGAAATATTTATTTGAAAGCACTTTCTGAAAAGCAAATATGTTGATTTAATCAGTACATTGATTTAATAACAAGTGCAAGGGTTAATAATAACAGCGATGATAACATCAAAAGTCCAAGTGTTTTAGCTGTGGTTAAAATTTAGACCCTCAGGGAAAATTGGACCTTGTCAAATGAGAAAAAATTTGATTTGTATAAACCATGAGAAAAAACTGCCCTAGAATTGCTTTTATGTTATTCGTCATTACTTGGAAATCCACATGGAATGGGTGAAAATGCTCACAATGGAAAAAGAAAGATTTTTGGGACATCATTTTTTCATCTGAAGATTCATAATGGAAGTGCACTTTTATTTTTCATTGATATCCAGATTTAAACATTTGTCACTGATTCAGGGAACGGAAACAACGCCATATGGTTTGAGTGGCCAATCACACAGCACAAAATAAACAAGAAGCGGTCAGAGTGAACATCTGGTGAACATCCCGGAGCTGAAAATGAGCCTGATTATTCTATGAATATTTATGAGTAAAAAACAATTTAATAATGAGTGAGTCCATTAGTCCACAAGCTGTTCACAGTGAGAGAAGTCATTACACATACAATCAATATTATTTTGAAGAGTAATCAAATTAATTAAAATTTCAAATACTTCTGCTTCTAACAAGCTTATAGATCTGCTGGATTTCTTTATATTTCTGAATCTGAACTCCTGAGAAAATCTTTTCCAAAAGATTTAAAATCTTTATTTATATTTTTTTTCTATATTGTATTCAAAAGCATTGCACAGCTAAGAAAGAATTAGAAACTTTATATTGCCATGATCAGAGTGTATGTCATAGACTTTAGAATACAACAAGCAGTTTAGGATACCAAAACACAGTTGTACTTGAATCCAAGTGAGCAGCAAAGGAAGGAGAAGATGGATTCTTTGGAACTCAGTATCTATTGAAGTCTGACTGGGCATACCTAAAAGATTTCCTTCTATCTATTGAAAACTTTCAATAATGATAAACACAAAAAACTTGATGGGGTAGAGAGACTCACTGAGCATTGATAAGAAATTTTCCAGTAAACCTGTAAAAGAAAACTGAAAAAAAAAAAAAAGACTAACAAGTGTTGGAAGCAAGCAGAAGGAGTGTTGAAATGCAAGGCTTCAGTCACTAAGTCAACAAACATTTTGCTGATGACTTTGATGGAGAAATTCTGCCACTTTCCTGAGCCAGGGATTCAGCCTTAATATTATCTCACCAGCATGCAGACAACACCAGCATGCATTACCACACGTACAAGACTTACGTGGAACTGACATTGCACTACGATTTCAATTTCATGTTATCTATCTCCACTGCATGTCTTGTGTTACTCCTCCCTCGGTGCCTTTCATTTTTCCCATCACCTATCATTTGGGCTGCCTTTCCACCTCAGACAGGAGCACTATGGAGCAATCTCTGTCTCTTGCTAAATCTGGTACATTACTTAATACCCTGGGGCTTGAAAATCTCTGAAGAATGTAGATGCTATTTCTATATTAATAATAGTAATTATAATGCTTTTTTGATAAATCTAAGGTATCTTGCTATAGGGGTTCATCAAACTCCCTTGCAGGAACAAGGTATATACTTTTAAGCGGATATTTAATTCTCAGTACTGGCTTCAACTGATATTACGAGTCCACGCAAAAATGTATGTATTCTGAATTTTTACAAAAATAAGTTTGTTTTCTTTAAAAATAATGAGTTTATACTAGTTATTTTTGGTGATGTTTCAGACCAAAATAACATTATAACTAGCTGCAGAAAGTCTTGTGGCTCACACCACAGCAAATTTTAAATCTTTGGAGTCAATGGTGTAGTTTTCTCTTAGAAAAATAGATTAGAATAAAGAGCTTCCTAGATTTGTTTTCCCAAGCCAGACTTGGGGTGTGACTAGACTAAAGAAGTTTCTGAAAACACTCCTTTTGTGAGCAGAATGATGTTAAAATCTATTGAAATCACACCATTTTTCTACAGAAATTTTATATACATATTCTGTCCTATCTGCAGTGTGCTAAACAGTATCAGTAGCTACATTTGAACATAATATCTTTAGAAAAAATCATGGGAGAAATAAAAACTTCACTAAATAATTTGTATTCTATAAATATAATGCTGTCATTAAATTTCAAAATGGCAAAATATTCAAGAAATACAATGTTTCCGATGCCAGTATTTCCAGAGTAGTCATTGGCTCTGACTTTGTTTAGAGTTACTTTATTCCAGAGTAGCAGGCTCCATTCCTGCTGCCATTCTGGCAAAAAGGCAAGAATTAATGTGATCAAGCTGCCACTAAAGTCACTGTTAAAGCAAACCCTTTTATGAACTGGTGACAAGGGTTGTGTTCTCTTTTCATTTAGATCCATCTTTAAAAATTTAGTTTCTATGATGATGCTTCCAAGAAAATGGCAAGTGTATTTTCTATTTGTTTAAAATGTTTGGATTTCTGTCCCTTTACTTTGTGCAGGTAATCTCAGGGAACATCAATGCAGTCTCACTGTTCATACTTCATATTTCCCTCCTCTGATTTTCTTTCTTCTATCATCATCCCTATTCCCACCATCATACTTGCATACTGCTGCAGGCAATAGCACTACCTTTCTTACGCTTATTTTGAAGCACCTCAAACTCTCCTGGGCAACTTCAAATAGTGATTAAAAGTCACAGGAACTTTAGTGGGAGTAGAACCTAGCTGCTAGACAGCTATAATGAAAAAGTGCTGTGAGAACCGAGAGGGAGCATTCAAGATAATTTGAGTTGAATCTGAATGTATTGAAGAGGACAGGATCTAAGTCCTATGTACACCAATCCAGGAAACATCAAATTCTTCCCAGTTTGAGCAAAAGTCCTAGGTAAGATAATGGCAAACAAGGACAGCATATCTTTTCATTTATGAGGAACTCAGCCAGCAGGTCAATAGCAGAGCATGGTCTCTCGGGCAGACGCCAAATCACAAAAGCCAGCAATGGAGAGCATCAGAATGAGGAGAATTAGACTTTGTATTCACCAAGAGAAGAGTTGTCTGAATCAGATACGGTTCAAGGTCTTTCTTGGAATTTAATATTGTGTTGCAGTGTAGGCAACCCGGGAAAGAGAGGAGCGAGTGGTGTTGAGACTCCTGGCATCTGCTGGTTTTATCCTGGTTTCCTGTATGCCTCCAGAGATCAGAGACCTTCCTCCACAAGGGAGGCACAGCTGCGAACCCTCTCCCAGAAAACAGCATCTGGGCAATCTTTTGGACTACGGTTGCCAAAAATGTTGAGAGGGACAGAAACCACTCATGATTAGGGCTGAGTGTGGTAAATAAGTGGTTGGTGAGATGTAGCAGGGCAGAGATATTAGCACCTTTAAAAGAAAGGATGTTATTTTTAAAGTAAAATAATCACACACGCACACACGCACACACAAAACCCGCTTAATTTCTGCTAATAAACTGTCCCGGTTTTTAATTTTGTTTTGTCAGTATTGGTTTTGATTTGAGCTGAACTAAACTTGTCCTTCAACTTTTTTGGCTCAGTTCTAGAGTACGAACTTCACTATCTGCTGAGCTCTACTGAATATAGTAGATAGACAAAGAGAATCTAAGTGAGTTATAGCCATGCTGCTCAAGAAAAAAAATCTTTCTGGAGCCCTGCGATATTTCACTTGGATGTGCAATATAAAATATATCAGAAATGCAATATAAAAATTGAAATATGTATAGAAATATAATTCTACAATTAGCATCTAAAAGGTAAAATGAAATAATGGAAAAAGTATTAAAATACAAATTTTTGCCATAATAATTTGCCACATTTTGTTGACATTGAAAATAAACAGAAGAGTTGGTAGTGTTAATTTTTCCTCTCTCCCATTTAATCAGTCAAAATCCATGTGAATCTCATGCTTCTTTTTTCATAAAAATTCAGTTTTTGAGTGTTTTTTAACATCGCTGAAATATTGTACCTACAACAGTAAATATTAATCTGCTGTAGCCTGTGTAAATCTCATCAAGATTTTTAAAAGGTAAAATTAAAGGAGGATTTGCTTGCACTCTGCATTCTGGGAAGGAAATGAAAATGAATGCATGCAATAAAAACAGGTGTTGACAACTCTGTATTGCTTGCTCCGTGGGCTACGGCTTAATCTATGGATACAGAAACACCCTAGAAGTAGCCACTGAAAGCTCTAGTTTTCTGTCACATGTAACTGAGATTGTCCAGCAGCTTCAAAATCTACCAAATTAGGGGGGGAATGGGACAGTGGGAGGTTTGCAGGCAGGCAGACACATGTGCTTTCACAGAGTACATGCAAGCTGGAATCAAATTAATACAGAGAACACTTCAGTGCTTTGCTTATTTTGATACAGTAAGCCTCCCCCGGGGTTAGCACAAACATGCAGTGTGGCAGTCTCAGCCATCTTTGTCCTGGTTCTTCTAAGAAGCAGATGGGCACGACAAAGGCACAGAGCACTTCTTCCTGTGCTCACCCAGAATGCGTCACCCTGCATCATGTGACATTCAGTGAGCTAGAGAAATGGAAAACTAGTCCACTCATGGGATCCTAAGTTTCCAAGCCGTGCTCTGCCTTCTTTCCAAGGAGCACGAGTCTCACAGTGCTCGCAATGGTAGTGGAAATGAATGTGAGCTCTTTTTCATGGGGCATCTGAAGGCATTGCCTCTGCTCTAGGGCGCGCTGAAGCCCTAGAGCGAGCTTCATGTAGCACGAGTGAGCAGAAGTTGAATCTCTCTTTGTTGATGTTCTGGATATGACTTCATTGACCAAGGCTGGGAAAGGTTGGGTTGTATTGCCAAGAATCACAGCTGGTACAGAAACATCTATAAAGTTCTGTGGTAAGAGCAGACTTTCTGCCTGCCTCTTCTTACAGCAGCTTCAGTAAGGCATTTTTTAAAGGTACTAGAGATAAATAAGATCCACTAATGAATTAGGAAATAAATAATGACAAAAATCTGGAAAATATTTGGTAAACTTCATTTGTCACTGCCAGAACAGCTCTGTGAGGCTACAGAAACCAATGTATAAAATGAGATTTTGAGGGTTTTTGGTACTATTCAGGTAGAGGAAACAGCCTTTGTTGTCTGGTCCTGAAACTGGTAACTGGAGATAAAGATCTGGAAATGAGAAAGGAGGAACAAAAATATTGCTCATTTTTAACTTTATTCACTGTTAATTACAAGAGACATCTAGAGACATCTTTAGCTGTTAAAAACCTACCCAAAGGATCAAGCTTCCCCATTCTATCAGTTTCGGGAGCAGATTATCAGCCCAGCCACCCTTCTCGCCATGTGAAAATACAGGATGCTGCCTGACTGTGTGCAGTCAACTGGTGCATTTCTGACACTTGGGCTAACCACATGCAAGACAGAGTTGGTTTGGGCTCTGTTAGTAGGGGTGAGCCAACCTGGGTGCATTGTTTCACATGTAAAGAATACGGAATGAGAGAGTGGTGTCATAGCTTTAGTGAGGCTTTTGGGTCTCCCATTAATGGGAATCTGGGAGTGTAAGGATGGTTATAATAGCCCTGAGTACTAAAAAATTGCTAGTGTTATTGCTATTGTGACAGAGCTGTGCTGATCAATGCTATTAGGTATCTATCAAAGACATGAAGATCATATATAACTGTACTTGTTCTATAAACATATATATATGATGTATGTATGCATCACAAACATTAAATTATCTTTGCAGACAAACTCCTGCTATTTATTTTTAATTTATAAATTAAATCTTTATGTAGAAAATTAAAACTTCGATTGTTTTTATGAAGCACAGCTGGGGATTATAGAGTAGTAGCTGCCGTCAAGGCATTCCTTTCCTGCTTCTGTGGTGATCCTTAAGAGTGTGAGCTTGACACATCCCAGCAAGCCTCGTAGCCTGAAGCTATGGGGAAATCTCCCCACAGAGTAAAATCCTGTGCTTGTGCTTTGTTGCAGGGGCCCCAGACGTCTGTGTGGAGGAGAGTTTTCCAGTGACTAACCATGACAGCTAACCCCAAGGGTCTCAAGGGAGCCCATGATATACAACCGCCTGGAATTACAAATAACCTCTGAGCAGAATGTCATGGCTGGAATGTTATGACGAAATAGGAATACCTTTCCTTAAAAACATTAATGATCCTCTCTTCTTAGGCCTAATCTTGCTCTCAAGCATTGCCAAGAACAGAGATGTTTTGAGACCACATTCTGGCTTTGAAAGAGGGTCTTTGACATTTGTTGAATTTGGTTTGATCAGTGATCTTTTCACTTATGAAAGAAGGAAGAAAGTTAAGAAGAATTTCAAAGACTCAGGGCAGCAACTGGAACACTGGGGGTTTTCTCAAACATAGGCTGAAAACTGAAAACAAAGTTGGAATCAGTGTTTAACCTTCAGGGATGAAGTTAAACCAGTTCTGTGCCATTTCTCTTCCAACAAGCATGATTGACACCACCTTTGTTTATGTTCTTTAGTGGGCTTTTGGGATGCTGATCACAGAGAAACCACTTAAACCACATTTCTCATCCGCTTGGGTTCTAACCAGCTCCTAGGATTAAATGACAGACTTATTTTCTACTAATTGCTCTTTTGCCTGGTATGTAATTTGCCTTATATACAGTACAAGTCTTCCAGTATTTGTCTGAAATCCTGTTTTGCCTTTTGCTTTTAACCTATCTTATGTCATTTCTCACCATTCATTGCTTCAGAAATGCATATTTTTCTATCTCTATCAGGCTTTGAGTATGATGATATTTTCCTGCTCATTCAGTACTTTTTTAAAGGTAACTTTTGTGCTGGATCTCTCCATTCTTACCTTTTCCACTGTAGGTAATTTCATTTTTCCTTAGTTTTTACTTAGTATTTACACTTCAGTACTTTTTCTGTTCTTTGGACCTTTCTATGTTCCTCCTGCCCATACTCTTGATTTTGATCTCTTTCTGCAGTCGTTCTATTTTTGCCTTTGCAGACAATTTCTGACTAAAGCCTCCTAGTCCTTCTGTTACTAACATTTGCAGACTCCATTGTGTTTAAGAGAACATTATTTTTCTAATGCATTACTATAAACATAATGACCTACTTTGCTTTATTTTACAGCTAAAAAGAGATATTGTTCATGATGGAACAGCGAAAACAGCAGTAAGAAAATGAGAAAAAAATTAATTTTAGTCATGGTTGCATGGCAATGTTTAAACTCTTGTCACCATCTGGCAATGTACCACCATTATGAATACCATTAGGTGATACCTCAATTTTGATTTGATATTTCTTAGTATTTAGAAAGGTGACTTCACCTATAGAAACACTCCATAGAAACATTACAGAGAGTGTTCAAAGAAAAAGTCTTCCAACATTCCATGGTGAGAAGCAAATAAGGAGAATTTACATTAATTGCCATTTAGTGTACGCCAGTCTTTGCCAAAATGGGTAGTATTGGTTGATCGCTGCCTCCAGGCAGATCAAGAATGTTCTTCTCAAAGAAGAAAAGCTTATGCTATTGCCTTGGTATGGTGACCGAATATTTTCATGGGCCAGGTCTCGATAGGCCAGATTAAGTGTATGTGATACTGCAAGTAGATTAACACAGGTAATCTCTCTTTTCCCACAAGAAGATTATGTTAGGACCATTCTGTTATTTCATGAGTTTTGGACCTTCTGTGAGAAAAATCTGCAGAACCAACTGATTTCAATATTCATTTCTGAGTAGTTAAGGAGTGGAATTTTTTCCTGCTTTTCCAGATTTCTGAAGTGATCTTACCCTGCCTTGAGCTGGTATTGCACCGCTTCTTAGTCTTAAAACAAAATTATATTAAGTAAGTTCCTTCCCTAGTTTTGGTTTGGGTTTACCATTTTTCACATCCTTAGTTTGAAATATTTTTCTAATATATTCATATTTATTTCCAGGCATCCAGCCTACTTTTATTCTGGCCTTTGCATCTTTTTTTCCTTCTCTGTTTCAGTCCAACATAAATGATTCCTTTTCAGCACACACAGTACTGTGCTATTTATTTAAGATTGAAAGAAGGCAAGAAAGTAGTTTTCTCATGCAGCTTCAAGGACATCTCCAATTCTGTGGCATGTTCTGGTCAGTTCCTAGGTATAGTCTAGCCATGTTCATCAGCAAAATAAGTTAATGTGTATGGCTAATACAACTTGTCTGCAAGTTAGAACACTTTGGTCTACTCACAGTCATATTTTAAGAATTATTTACTAGCATGGCTTTATGAATGATTCAATCATAAATTGAAATAAAGGCACAACATCATTGTATTCAAACAATTTTATAATCAACTTCTGTGTTGTCTAAATTTGCTTTTCTAGGTATGTAGCCAGCCTGGCTCTTCGGAAAATAACAACATAGAAAAATACCAAAAGAAAAGAAGAAGAAAGCTCTCTTGAAGCTTTGTTTCCAGGAAGACATGTTGCTGTTTGTTACTGAGGCTGGTGAATTCTGGAGTTAATGATGAGAGAGGCTGCATGTACTTATTTTGATGACAAACCTGAGTTTTACAGCTTGAGTTTGGACACTTGCCTGTACTTTTTGTATAAAAATGTTAAGATGGTTTATTTGTTAGGGCAAATTAGCTGCCTCTTTACAGCCTGAGTAATCATGTTGAAGCCAGTGGGTTTCTCAGACACATGTCAGGAAGGATATTTGCCCAGTTTTTATATATTATTCATTACCATGGGTTCCTGGCCCGTGACTGTGGTTCTGAGGTTCTGCAATAACAGACAAATATAATGGTTAGTAATGATTTGGCTCCTTGGATGGAACATCTGTCTGACCTGCAATGTAACCAAATTCAGCTTTCTTCTTTAAAATAATATTTAGATTGGAATTTTGTCACTATTTGCAGTGGAAATAGGTTGAACTCACACTTTATTGAAGGAATTAAAACTGTGACTATCAAAAGGTGATTCTATCTTCAAGACTTTCCTCACTGTGAGGGATGAAAATGACAGTGTTACAAAAAGCTCTTAGGATTCTAGTCAGTGGAGCTGGAATTGCAAGGTGAGTCTTTAGGCATTAATTCATCTATTGGGATTTGTACAGTCTAAGCTACGTATGCAGGCTCCATCTGGAGCACTTCAGGAGGATTTTGCTCCAAGAATTTCAGCTCCAAGAATTTTGCCAGCCCACTGCAACTGTTGCTGGGGAACACAAGGAGAAACACTGTAGATGAGTGACCGCAAGATTCTGCCCTTGCCTTGGACACCTTATCAAAGAAGTCAGAAAATTACTCTCCTACATTTGAGGTACTTCCCAAAAGTGAGGATGACACTTTCAGTATGCAGCAGAAAGAGGTTGTCCTTCTGCAATTGCTAATGTTCAAAGACACATTGATGGGCAAGAGACAGTCCTAATCCCAAAGCTGCTGTATACTAAGAGATACAAGGATGTTTTCATGGCTTCTGTTCTCCATTATGGGACTGGGTCGGTACTAATGAGGTAGACGGACAGATCTGAGAAATTAACATTTGCCAGAGGGCTCGAGATTTGCTGTTCCCAAGCTCCAGTCCTTCTGCCACCAAGTAACAAGCATTCAGCAGGGCAGAGTTTGGAGCACCAGTTCTCCCTTTCCACTGGATAGTGTTTTTAATCATTATCTTTAAGGTCAGCAACATATTAGGAACATTGTCTGAGACAAGGACAGTTGTCCGTTCTTGGAGTGAGAGGGATAGATAACGGTAAAGGAACCCCAATTTAATTTAATAAAAAGTTAAAACAATTTCAACTGATGCATCCTTCCAATTCCACTCTCTCCTTTGCCTCAGTAGCATATCCTCCAGCTCTGTAATTTGTGCAATCCTGAAGGACTGAACTGTGGGTTTATATGCTAGATACAGATATCCCACAGCCTAGATGAGCTCCAATTAAAGATTAAAGAGGTAGCCTCTCTCCTCCGCCTTTTCTGTTGGGAAGCTCTGGGAATGCTGCCAGAACAGGCTCTTCATGATGCAGAAGAATATTGGGTTTGTGAAACCTACCTAGCATTACCTCAGTCCTAAAAGATTACTATCAGTATTGCCACAATTAATCATTTGTGGAGACACTCCAGGACAGAGCTTGAAACGCCTAGTTTTTCTGACATAAAATAAACAGATAAGCAGGTATCTGGAAGCGCTAGGAACTGCTGTGCAAGGCTTTAGTGGCTTGGCAGTTCTAGCATCGGTACCTCACAAGGTAAGTCAGGCCATAGATCTTCCTCTGAAGTCTACTCTCGTCCCACTGCTTTTTTTTCCAAAGGGTCTAAGGCCTGGATCACAGGTACCTTGGAGATCTGGCCATGGGTCTTTACTGAGTTCCTAAGCGTGCAGTTCCTACCACCTATATATTTAAGTCTCAGAGAATTTGATGGTGTTGCAAAACTTTTCTGCTCCTCCTTCCTGCCTTTTATTTTGATAAGTAATACAACCATTACTTTTAAGAACTCAGAATATTTTTTGCACCTTTCTTGTGTTAAATTTCCTTCCAGACTCCCCTAGATTTGCTCAAATGTAGTGACAATGTCTGCAGGATAGCTTTTCCCCATTTTAATATGTTTAGCGGACTAAAGGTTTTAGCTGTTCTGTCAGTTTCCTATGCCAGCCACTCTAATATTTTTAGCTCATGGTATGAAGAATGCGTATGATGGAGGATGCTTAAGAAAGCTCTGAGGCTCTCTTTGGCTGCCACAGCATTGAAGACTGAAATTGATATTACAATACCCTGGCTGAGGAGTAAGAAAAATTTAATTCATCCATCTATGATACTCCACCCCTCAGAACAGGTGGACAGGAACTGAAAAAAGAATTTGGCCAAGAAGCTAAGAGTGTATGTTTGTGTGGAACGTCAGCTGATGCTGACATAAAACAGCAAGTTTTACAAACAATTTTTTATACACTTCTGTTTCCATTCCCCCTTTCTTCCTCTTTCTTTCAAAGCAGGAGTATGCTGGATGTGAATTGTACTTTTGAGGACAATAATTCATTTCCTTGCTACTGCTTAGGATAGCACAACTGAATACCCCTCCAGGCCACAGGTCTTGGAAATAAGCCACAGCCTAGTCCTTAGTAGAGCAAATCTGTCAGTTTGCCTTTAGAGCATTTCTTATAGTTATATCATGAAATCTTGCATCAATAGCTCTTCATCTGAAAACGGCCCAATGAACTAAGAGCAAAGAGTGTGGAAAGCTGAAGGCGAGAGGGAACCAAGTTAGTGTTGCGGATACATTTAATTTCTTCCTTAAAATGGCCTAAATATAAAAATTCCCAAGTCCTCTCCTAAGAAAGAAGAACAGGTTCTACGATTTAATGCAGGTACAAATGAATCTCAGGAGGTCTCTAGTCCAACTTTCTGTTCAAAGCATGGTTAGCTATGAAGTTCTGAAGGGCCATGAAAAAAAAAAGAAGAAAAGACAAGAGAACCAAGTTGACTTTTGACATTTAGATGAAAGCATCAAATCCCCAAACCAATAAATAGTATAAGCTTATAAATAAGTGGAGCAACGATCCACTTATTAGTATAACAGCACAAAGGAGAAACATTATATGTAGAACTTCTGACCTGAAGTCTGTTATAGTCTGTTGAAAGATTTGCCCTGAAGTCAGTGAACTTTGGATCAGCCCAACAGAGTGTTGGTGGGAGGAAAAACGACTAATTAAGGAGTGCTTGGTAATGCAGCTGAGCAGTGAAACTCAGTGGAGGGTTTTCAGCATCTTTGAATCCAAAAAATTTGGATTCAAGTGTATTGTGGGAGACAACGTCAAAAACTGTGCTAATATGAAGGTAAGTGGTATCTACTGTCCTTCTCTCAGTTGCATCTCTAGTCAGTTATTGGAGGCCATCAGGTTGGACAAGCATGATTTACTCTCACTAAATACAGGCTCTGTTCCCAGTCACCTTCTTCTTCTGTTTCATGTGCCTGGAAATGTTTTCCAAAAGTATTAGAAGAAGTGGATACCCCTATCTTCATTTTGTGACAGTTTCATGGGTCCACTAGCAAAAGTTCATAAGCATCATTTTTATAACTAAGAAATCATGATAAACTTCATAAAACACTGCCTAAGGTGTCTGTCGAAAGGTGAGTGCTCCTGTGTTCCATAAAGCATCATTCTTCATTTAAGATATTGTTGGAAGGATCTTAGCACGTGAGAGGCTTTCCTTCAGAGGCTGCCACAATCAAATCGGTAGTATTGCCACTGCAATGCTACATTTTATAGTAATTGAAATGGCATAAGTTCAGCCTTATTTTGATCTTATGGTTTGAGATTCCTTTGCCACAGAATGATGGAGGCATAATGTTGCATGTAAAATAGAGTATGACCACATCTGTTACTGTATCAAAGTCATATGTCTTAAAATTAGAGTATCACCACAGAAATTTCATAGAATAATACAAAGATACTGCTGTGCCATCATGTTAGTACTAGTCGTACTCTGACATAATTTTATAGGCTCCTTTTCCCACCAGTGTTTCAAGTCTGGTATTCATGCAGCAATTTGGGGCATACTTTGGTAATGATGTAGATTTATGAAGACCGTAACATGGATGATTCATGCAAAACTTTTTTTTTTTTTTTTTTTGATTTCTGGACAACTTCTGGCAGAACTTCCAAAACCAACCACTAATATAACATAAATATAGAGGATACTTTTCTATTTCTAGAGGCAAATGTATTTGAAATGGGGCTTTATTTTAGTACTTCAAGGACTGCCAGCATACAGTCATGTCCTACCATCTGGGGTCATATTCACTTGGAAAGCAGAGTAGTGTCCATTTGCAGAAATGAATTTTTGGGCTAGTCCCTATTTTCCCACACACAGGGATGTTTTGTTTTTAACAATGATCACTTTAGCTCCAGGAGAGGTCTACATTTCTAGCGATAAGAAGATCCAAAGAGAGAGCTCCTATTTAAATGACTGAGAGTACTCAGTGAAAGACAGGGAAACCCTCTCTGTAATAAAACTCTCCCTGGAGATGAGAGAGGTTTGGCAAGCCAGAGAGACAGACAGAGCAGTTTCCTCTGCTGGAGCAATTCAGCCCTTTTGGTGGGGAATATATAAATACCTACCCTGGACCGGTGCGAATGCATGACGTACCCCCCAACACCAAAACGTATTCAGACACCCAGTGCTGGCCTGCACATGTGAATGTGCCATAGCCCAGGATCATTCCAGAGGAGTTTAATCCTTTTTTTGTGTCCTGTGTGCCTCAAGTTAGGGCCATCCCTGGTCTTGAGAACAGTGTTCGGCAAGACAAGCGGTGCTGGAGGGGTGAGCGAGGGGCTGACAGCAAGAGCCACAGATCCTTTCTCTCGGACGATGGGTACCAGACCGAAGTTCTGTCATTTTCGCGGTGCTCCAAAGAGGATAGTATCCATGATCTGCACCACTGGAACCAGAGGTAAGAAGAGAGGTGTTATCAGATGTGCCATGGCAGAGTATGTGGCAGAGCTGAGCAAGTACCGGCTCTGTCCTTGCCCACTGTCAGAAAGATTGACTTGGGCACCAAAGGAAATGAGGAAAGGAAATTGTCGGCTTAAAGTCTGTGACCACACAAAATCTTCACAGGATGGCTCAGTTGATAAGGATCTGCCACATACTCTTATTGGGGAATCATGCCTGTACACAGATGCAGTGACTTCCCCATTGTGGGTTGCCCTGCTCCTTTCACTCCTACCCTGGCATGGGATTGAGTGACAAGAGAAGCCAGTAGTTAGGTGCTCAGAGGTGTTGGTTGTGCAGGTTCAAGTCCTCTCCCTTCCTGGTTTTGAGTGAGTAGTTGAAACTTTGCTATGCTATAAAGCAGAGGAGTGTCCTGCTGCTAGCTTCTCTGGGATATTCTCTTGGAGATGTGGATTGTTAAATGTTTGAAATGGGGATTAAACATGAGTCTCCTATGTCCCAGGAGATTCCTTCATTGGTGGGCAATCAAGGTCCTCATTCTGTGCGGCCCCATGACTGCCCATTTTTACAGATATAAACTAGATATGCAAGGGCCCGAGTAGCCAAGATACTTAAGTTCCCTCTGCCTAAAATTAAATTAATCACATTCCTGTCTCTAAACTATCGAATGTGAGCTTTCCCACATAGATTTTTGTGAATATTGGCTCAAATGGCATGCTCAGATTGAGAGTTTCACGGATACATTGCAAGCATAAACCTGGAACTGAGAACAAATATGGGCCCTGTTCACCAAGCCACCATCTGCTCTTTATTTAAGATGCTTCAAAAGCAAATGCTTATTCCATGCTGCCTGTAGTACGTGATCTGATTAACATAAGTAAAATAAATCATTTAATAAATTTGCAAGTACCATCAGGACATGCCTGTATAAAGTATTCATGAGTACATAACCCTTTGCCATAAATTTTATCTGGCTTCTTGCTGTCCCTCCCCTTGTTCATCACTTGCACCCACTGCATCCCACGTAGCAGAAGAGCGTTGTCCTTCACAGGTGTTGAAGCACAAGTCTCAGCCAACCATGGCACCTACACTGAGATGGCTACATTTTGCCTTCTCGACCCATTTTCCTTGCTCCCTAGCCCCAGGTTGTCACCAGGCAGGGGACGCTCCTCTAGAGGATCATTTAGCTCTTAGTGCAGCTGCATCGCCTTGCGGTACCCCTTTCCTCTTTGAGTCCATGCTGACTTCTAATTTAGGATCCTTTGGTTAGCCAAAACGAATCTGGGCCCTCGACAGGACTAAAGCATCTAAGCTTTTGAGGATTTGAGCCTAATCTCTTTGGACAAGGAAAGATGTCAACTCTTTTCTATTTGCCTTTAATGCCTGACAAATTTCTGGATGCTATTTAAAAATAATAAGCTCTGGTAATTACTCATTTATAGGCGTCATTACTTTCCTCTAGCTTTCTTTTAACAGAGTTAGAGATAAGAACAAAACTGAGTTATAATATTTCTATAAAACAATATTGTTTTTAATTGTATTTTTAAAGCCAACAAACCCAGAAAGTCTGATGTTACATTTTAATTTAAACTGCATGTATTAACAGAATTAGGTACAAATCAGAGTTTAACATCTTGAATTTATTAATATTTTTGCATTCCATTTTACTTACTTAAGCATCTTTTTGGCTAACCATGTAGAACTGAACTGAAATGCTGAATTACATAGAAACCTGCAGTATGGCAAATAATTGCCCATTATCAGATAAAAAAAACAAGTATATAGAGAGAATATATTTTTGCAGAGAGATGTTTGTCTTCTTTATAGAAGTGCCTCTTTTGACCTCCTGGTTTAGCAGATAACTGTTCTTTTAAAACAAAAGATAGATGAAATAGGTTCTCGCTAATCTTGTTCAAGCATTTAAAACAGCTGTTGCTATGGGAAATGTATTTCCATTGTAAGTCTCCTGAATATTGCATGATCATCTTTATCCTTCCTTTATGCACAAATTCAGAAAAAAGTGATTTTTTTCTTTTTTTTTAATGTATGTCCTATACTTTCCAACCTCTGCTGTCTTTTCAACCTGCAGAACTACTGATTTATTTTTACAGCATTTTATTCTATAGAGCATGATATATCTTTTTAAATACTCAGTCTTGCTTTCTTATAAAAATTCAACAACTGACATTTGAAATTACTAAATAAAAAGCAAGTTAAATATCAGTACCCACCTGGCTAAAATTTCATGTTATTTTTATATTTATACAGAAACATCAGCAAATTTCCCAGGTGTGGTTTCTACACCTCTCAGATAGCATCAGAAAATCTATGCATTAATATAATGCATACAAATATACTAGTGGTTATTTGGAAAAGAAAAATAATAAAAGAGAAAAAAAATCACCAAACATGCTGCAAGTTGATCCAAAGGAAACAATATTAAGGATATAGTGTGAGACAGAATTTTGGACGTACTCTGTACAACTTTTCATCAAAATGGTTTTCTGAAGAAAAACACTTTCCAATGTTGCTCTTCTTTCTTTATAAATGAGCTAACCTCAGACGTTACCAAGCACCCAAACAACTGGGCTGTTTCAGACTTGCAGTGCATTAATAAATGATGAAGTTTATGAAAGATGTTGCAGACATTTTTTCCAAAGGCTGTGGAGAACCCAATAAAAAAGAAAAATCCCCAAAGAGGTCTCTAAGATCTTTAGCTTTTTGAGGGATAAGGGCAGGTAAGCCTATTGTAGCAAGACTACTGTGGGTTGGAAGACCACTGAATTCAATCCGTAATCATCATGTGAGGGAAAGGACAGATATCCTGAGAGTAGGCACTCCAGCTGTCTGATCTGGTGGCACTATACTTGTTTATTTATTTGTTGTGGCTGGGTTTTTTTTATTTGTTTTTTGAGCAGTAGCTCAGCAGAAGGTTGTTAAATACAAATATAATTAGAAAAATCTGAAAATTCTCCAGTGAGGAGTCTAACTAGCAGCAGCAGCACATAAGCAGATATATGGGAACAGGCTATGTGTCATTTTGGTGGTCTCCCAGCAGAGAGAATAACACAGAACCTCACCCACTGGTTGTTTATGGTCTCACACAGCTTTTAGGAATATTCCAGTTGACATATTGCATTTATGGAGGTAGACAGCTTGTGTATGCAGATATCAAAATACTGTCATGTCTCAGTTGGTTACTACGATGAGGTATCTGGGATGTGTGGTAAGTACGAACATACAGAGAAGACAAGGAACAGAGTGCACCGTACGTGTGTGCACATTCACACAGGCATTAAGTGCTGTTTACAGCTTTCTGCCTTGGCCAGTGATAAGCGCTAGTGAAATATCTTCATCGCCTCTGTGCTCAGGTGTGTGAGGACAAAGAACCACTGCGCAAGGGGAGGGCTGCTGGCTGACTGCTGCCTTCCTCATGACCCAAGGATGCTCGCTGGTTGCCCCCGCACATCCTTGCTCCGCTGCTGGCTGCCTGCGGGCTCTGTGCTTTGCTCTTTGAGCCTTATCACATACTTCTCCTAGATACTTCCATATGACGACTTGTTCTAACGGGTATTGATATTTCTCTGACAAGCTTGAAGAGAGGATTTCAGAGTGTCTTTAATGTGCTTTCAGGGGCCTTCATTTGTCACTAGCATTCTGGTAACAAATATTTTTGAAAGCTTTAGGTTCTTTTTCTATAGTTATATTTCCAGACCAGCACAAATGTGAGCTTCCCAGGGGTAACCATTGTGGAGAGATTGCTCTGAAGTAGATCTGTGTTTGTTAAACATTCATGCCAGTGTATGTATGTCCAGAATATGAAATAAGCAGATGTGATAAAACAGTCCAAACTGTTGGATTTGGCAAGTACGTGGATTCCAAAGATCCAACTTACAGATCTGAAGATAAATTTTTGTTATTGTAAATGACATACAGTTTGGGCATTGCCTGTTCTTCATTCCAATGGTAATTTTGCAAATGAGCAAAGAATGATTTTTTGAAAGGAAAAGAGAGATTTCATCATTGATTATATAGCATTTATGGAATACATATATTTTTAAATTGTTAGCAGTTTATATTTGATGTTTGCCCTGCACTTATTCAGGGCATTAACTGGGAAACCATTCAAAAGGAAGATGAGATAGACTGAAAAATACACATAAAGTGTTTTGCGTAGATGCTATGGTCTTGTTCACTGGCATGAAAGCAACCTACTCAGTATGCAGGAGATATAGGGAGAAGAGAAGCAGTACAAGGCAGAAGTCATCTGTAATCTTGTAAGACAGCAAACACATCACAGGTGACAATTTGTCAATAAGCCCTGACGCAGACAGTGGGCAAAAGAAAAAGGCTGATGCTATTGCTGTACAAGAAAACAGAGGGCTAGTAGATATGCAGCTTAAAGAAACACAGCTTATATAAATGTGAAAGTGGAAAACAAATACCTGAAGTGAGGCAGGTGCCCTTTTAATTCTATTCCTCCTCTTGATAAAAATATCAGGCTAAATTAAACCCTGTTGTAACTCCAGCAAAGTCAGTGGAGTTACACTCGGGATAAATTGCTGCCATAAATCATTCAAATCAATGACAATAGTGCCTGTTCATGCCAGAAATTAGTCTGGTCCATTGCAACAGTAATTCTTTGACATTCAAAGCTAAATTTAATTTCTCTTTTCTATGTAACATTGTAAATTTGCGCTTTGATGTGCAAACACATGCCTACATCCTGGAAAATCTGCCTCCAAGCCTTCCATTTAGGCATGTCTAGCTCCATGCTACCCACCTGTGTGCATTGGAAGGAGGTTTTTTTGCGGCAATGAAATGGTCCTCCCTGTACTGATCGCCAAACCCTGAACAACTGCTGTGTGCAGGTGCCAGCCCTACTCACACTTGGTGCATTTCTAAGGTAGTCGAGGAGAATTCAAGATACACACAGATGAATATAGAGTGGGGAGAGGGAATAAGGAAATGGGATTTTGTTTGCTGACTCAGGCTTCTCACGACAAATCAATTAACAAGCAACCAAGTGATGCAGCTTATGGGAGGCATTTTGCATTACAGACAGGTATTTTAATGGGTAGAATCACTCTAATATTGTATGTTCTTGGACTTTGCCTAGTTTTGTTGCCATGGCTGTCTCCTAGAAACAGAAACAAAGACCATACCTGCCCTTTGGCGCTGGTGAGGAATACTATATGGGCAGGGAAATGGCAGTCCCCTCCTTACATGGAGAATAGGATAAGAACCATGAGTTTTCTCATGTTTTCCCCTTAACTTTGATATCAGAAACCTTGGAGAATATTCCAGGATGGCAAAAATTTATTTTTCCTGATGGATATAGGGAGGAAAGTTGATATGCTCTCCATACCCACCTTTATTTTTCCATATCATATTCTTGACAAGTTTGTCTTTTTTGAAAATGACATTTTTAGTTGACAATTACGGATTTTCTAGACTAATCCAATATTCATCTGGCACTTGCTTGTAATATGCAAGGCATATTATAAGTAAAGAGCAGTTTGTTCTCTTAATCTTATTGCTCTTCAAAGAAGTACTGACCTTAGGAGCAGGAGTCTCCTTGCTCTTCAATGATTTAGCAACACCTCCTTTCCCAAACTAAAAATGGTACTTTGGAACAGTGACTGCCTAAATTTTCTAATGAAAATTCGGGTTCCAGAACTGACATACATTTCTCTCTGGCATCCTAAATAATCATATTAGACTTACAACCTCTGTTGTAGTTGCTGTAACTCTATATGGGGAGTAAGCTACCTCAAAGTTGGGAAGCAATTCGGTTTTCATTACGGTAAGGGGCAAATATTCAAAACCAAGGGACTATTCAGCACCTAGTCCCTCTAGCAAAGGCCTGAGATCAGATTTACATTCCTGGCTTTGAAAATTGCCATTATTAAGTGCGTTTATCAGTAATTGCTACCAGCTCAGACCTTTAAACTGGATAGCAGTGACACACTGTTAGAGTGTCTGCTCTTTTAATCAACTTTAGAAAAACAAGCCTAACAAACTTTTCGATATAGCCTTTGCCTTTTATCAAGAATAATGTAGCAGAAGCAAACTCAGATCAGGTACCTGATTTTATGACTCTGCTTATATAAGATTCCAAGTTAAGTTAATTCATGTTGTTTTCTATTAAAAACTCTGTGCAAGTTTGAAGGGCTTCATTTAGAACCCAGTTACAGAGTCAAAATTTTATTTTCTAGCAAAAACCTCACCATTAATCAGGCACCATCCTCAAAAAGCTTATAAAATGATAGCATAAAAATATTAATCAAATGGCAAAGTTCACAGAGAAGAATCAGATTCAGAAATAAATTATTCCAACATGCATGATTTCTATGGTGTTGCCAATGTAAATCTATGCAGTAGCCACAGTGAAATCCAAGGTGGCTAAGTTAAATTCTCGCTTTATATGTTTTTATAAAAGCACGGCTATTTTGTTACACAGTGTTCTGGGATAACAGAGGAATGTGTCTTTAATACTATATATGCAAAATAAGACAGATTGCTGCTGATGCTAAGATGTGCATAATGAACTGTGCATGGAGGTTCTCTAATTTACTCTGCTGTGCAGTCCTTCAAGATCTCATTTGGCTCTTTGTTTGCCATGGCCAGTGTTCACTTGCTGGGCAGCCTACCTCTCTTCAAAGGAATCGAGATAATGAAAACATATCATTAAAGGCCATGCTCTATAAGGGCAACTGAGTTTTATAGGATATTATCTATGTTAGGACTAGACAGACACATTTAAAAAAAAATCCTCTGTGCTTTAATTTATACGGACCCAAAGATTTAGAATAATATGTATTTTTTAAAAGAGTCGCTTTTCATTATTTATATTAATTTCATCTCATAGTTCTCCAATGTTTAAATATGCATAATCTAATCTGTTTCAGGTACAGATTTTTACAATAAAGCAAAACGAGGATATATGTGAGTTATAAACATTGAAATGCAAGCCAGTCAAGAGAACACTCATTTAAAAACCCTGCAATATTTATTAAAGAATTCAAACATATCTTTGTCTAGGTTTTGTAAAATTCTTATGACGTTATCAGCTGTTTTTTGCTGGTAGATCCCGAGCTAGCTGAGATGCAGTAGTGTGTGGTGATGCTCACAGCATGATTAGACCTGGTCTCATGCAGAGTGACTGCGATTCTTGTATCGACATTTGCTGTTGACTTCTCTTTATCTTAAATGTAGGACAGGTATCAGAGAGAAACTCCTCAGCACTCATTTTTATTTTAAATAACTTCCTCCTCCCTTCCCCCCACCCCCAAAATGGGGCTGGCGGGGGAGTAGGGTTTCAATCAGGTTGACTAGAAAGGGGATGTTTCAAACAAAGGCTGTGAATATTACTGTGAACAGAAACATTCATGCTGACCTGGATTCTTGTCACAGTCTGTCTGGTGTGTTCAGTCTTTGGAAGAATGAACTCACTGGGGATATCAAGGAACTTCAGAGTATCCTGAAACAATAATAGACTTATTTAATATCATTGCAGTATTCAAAATATTATATTGTGGTACTTTGTTGTCATTACCTAAACCACTGACTTTTGGAAATGAACATCATTAAATATTGTCACAAGGAGGTAACAGTATTTTCACACTGAAGTATTTTACTTCCCTGAGCGTAGGAAGATGTTGATACAGAAGGACTAAATTCTCAGCATTTCTTCTCTCCTAACTTCTTACTAGATAAAAATGCCTGCAGTGTTGCCACCACAGCTTAAATATTTAGTAATCACAGAATCCCAGAATAGTTGAGGTTGGAAGGGGCCTCTAGAGATCATCTAGTCCAACCCCCCTGCTCCAGCAGGGACACCCAGAGCACGTGG
>JAWLRI010000700.1:2010807-2032738 GCA_034781795.1 Crypturellus tataupa | reverse complement strand
AGATCTCCAGAGAAGGAGACTCCACAGCCTCTCTGGGCAGCCTGTGCCAGGGCTCTGTCACCCTCACTGTTAAGAAACTTTTCCTTAAGTTCCTGTGGAACTTCTGGTGTTTCAGTTTGTGGCCATTTCCTCTTGTTCTGTCAGTGGCCACCACTGAAAAGAGGCCAACCCCATCTTCTTCACTCCCTCCCCTGGGGTATTTATATACACTGATCAGATCCCCTATAATCCAATATAACCCAATATGAGCTGGAAAACCATCACTCCTCAGATATATTCTTGTATAACAGCAGGAAAAATTGTGCATGCTACTAGGATAAAACAAAAACATTGTCTTATGCATGTAATAGATGGTGATCACATTAACGTAGTTATGTAAAAAGTTAACAGACTTGACTTCATTCCTTTTACTTTACAAAACCCATTAAAATAACTTTAAAGATGTTATTTTTGAAAAGTTCATATGAACCCTATTATGCAAATTTTAAGTACTAATATTATCATAATAGTGACATTCACCAGATGTTTGAAATTGTCAGAAGTTGAAGTCATAAACTACTTGTTTTATACTTATTTTGAAATTAATTTTGAAAATGCCTTGTGTACACAGTCCATGGCAATTCACTGTCTCTGGTAGAGAAACAGAGAAAAATGAAATATGAGCATGTATTTTTGAGGGTAAATGTTTTGAAAATTTTGACATTTCAAGATCATTTTACATAGTTTACAGGTCTCAGATTTTTCCATGGAAAAGGTTAGCTTCCTTGAATACCCTGGAAATTACCACTGTTGTCTGCCACTATGCACATGCAGAAACAACTGAGTATATGCTGGCATGACAGCTGCCTATGAAATCCTTAACAGCTGGCATCTTGGTGCCAGTCAAAGCACTCTGGAGGACCAGTCCTACAAATTAATTTCAATCTTCCTGCAAGATGATGATCCAAGACAGCCTGGATAGTAAGGTAGTCAGCTGAACTGTAACAAAACATGATGCTGGAAGCTTTTCAAAACTAAAAATCCCTTCCTATCAAAGAAGGACTAAAAGTGATCACAGAACTTGCCAATGATGAAATGCAAATAGCTTTTTTTATTTTTTTTCTTCTTTCATCTACATTTTTTCTAATCTGAGTTCAAGTCTGATGGCATTTACCTTCCCTCCCCTCCTCTCCTTTCCTCAGTGCTTATGCGGGTTTTCATATGTGCTTATCAGTTCAGTGACAAATCCTTGAACAGCAGAGAATGGATCCAAATGACTCATTCGTTTTGGCATTGCTGATTTATCATCAGGATCAAAACAAGTCTCTGCTTTGGGATGTTTCTCCTGCTTCTGCTCCTGTTTCCTAGTGAGTTATTTCTTCTTTCTCTGTCCTGGGTGAGGTAACCCCTCCTTTTATGTACATATGGTATTTTAACTTCTTTGCTGCAGCTATGCTGGTAATGACCTGAAGTCCAGGTTCTTGTTAGAGCTGTTCTTTCAAGGGAGTTTTCCCTGTCCTTCCCCTTTCTTTCCCTATAACAGTCTTGATTTATGTATATTTTTTTCTTTCCATTGACATTGGCCGAAGTTTCTAGCCTGTATGCTACGTCATTTTTTGAGAGAAAGTATTTCCTTCTGCAGAGAAGTCCTACCGCCTCCTCATGATTGTACTGAAGTGATATCTAGCAAATTCTGCCATGCATTTGCTGAGTGGAGGTGCTTTTTAAGGAAGAATGTTTAACAGTAAGACCAAACTCTTTAAAAGAGTCCTAGTGTGGTAGCTTGCAGACTCTGAAGCATTTTCACATTTGACTTTTTCAAAGTATAACTCTCTTTCTCTGATCTGTAGAGATATTTTTATATAGTTTCTGGAAACTAAAAAAGTTGTGCTTTGATTATGAGTTAAATTTTATAGCCAGCACATAGTAACTACGTGGCAAGCAATGAACTCAAACTATTTTGTCTAGGCCTGCATCCATCCAAAAATCTATTTTTGCCTGGTAGAATAGGAATGCCGATTAGGATCCTGGCAACCATGACTGACTGCAACCATCTCTCACCAAGGAATTTTCCCTAGAGTGGAGTTTCTAAACTATCTTTTTAGAAAGAATAACACAGGAGATTTTAGCTATGTTCATATTGCCCCTTAAGGAGTAGACAGGAGTAACTGGCTCCTATCAATCAGAATACCCAC
Source organism: Crypturellus tataupa (assembly GCA_034781795.1). Classification (NCBI taxonomy): domain Eukaryota; kingdom Metazoa; phylum Chordata; class Aves; order Tinamiformes; family Tinamidae; genus Crypturellus; species Crypturellus tataupa. The sequence continues at coordinate 2,030,564 of JAWLRI010000700.1, read as the reverse complement.
TGTGTTTTCTGTGTGCACTCTCAGGTTTACAGATATGAAGTCACCTAATGAAACAGCCATGCCAGAGCATCTGGGTCTGTGTGGGCATTTGGGAACGTGTGTGCTGCAGACAGCAGCCTTACAAATACCTACTCTGAATTTGTAGAGTTCTTGTCTGCACAGGCTACTGAGATGCTCTTGAAAACACTATTGAGTTTCACCTCAAAAGGCAATGCAAATATACCATATTAGCCCTGTCGAAAATATTTTTTCCCTCATTTCCTTAGTTTGAAAGTTTCCTTGTCAGAAAGGTGACAACTAGTACATATATTTGAGTAAATATAGCAGAGGATGTTGCAAAAGTTTGAATCAAAGAGTTGATGCCAAAGATGGTGAAAAAAGGTCTATGACTTTTATAATTCTATTGCAACATCTTGAACAATATTTTCAAGATAATTTAGCTCTCTGTCACCATGGTATCTTGAATACTGACTGCCTTTAAAGTAGAAAACCTCTGTGTGACAATTTATGGCATCTGTGCACACTTTAATGTCCTGTTAGCAAGACTATACTGTCTACCAACACGTGTCCATATAACTCTTGCAGTTACCTACACAGGTTCTGTCAGAGGAATTAACAGAGCAAAGATGCATAGTACTTCAAACAGCTCTGTCACGGCTGAAAATGAGAACTGTTGTCCTGCTTGTGTCTCTTCAATTTTGGGTCATTTTTCTCTGATCACATAGAGATCTGTCTTATACATTTTCCCAGTCAAGTGCAGAAGGAGAATTGAGTACTAGAGAGGGTGATCAGGAGCTTGGCCATGGATTATGTTTTCTGCACTGCTACTCAGATAGCAAAAAAAAAAAAAGACACTTTTTTCCACTTAAGAAGCAAAAAATATAGTTCTTCCAAAATTCAGCCATCTGTAAGAGCAGAATGGCTTCTCTCTGGGGAAGAGAGTGAAGATGCCTCCAAAAAACCCAGAGCGAAAAAAAAAAAAAAGAATTCTTTTCATTCATTCAATTCATTCATCAGCATGGAGAAGGAGAAACATTGCTTTATTCATTCAGTAAGGCATGATTTCAGTGAAAACAGGTTACATATCAGTCGTTTCCTCTTCTAACTACATCTCATTCATCTTGTGGTTTGCTTATAACTATCTGAAAAACATGTAACTTCCTTCATAGTATTTGACCAGCAAACATAAAAAACTCCTCTCTGAATCAAAGAGTAGTTTCAGCTACCGTATACAGGTCTCTTGGTGTAGGATAAATCCTAGAATCCTGTGATCATAGATTCCTGATTTATTTTTTGATTTATTTGCTCCTTTTTGTATTATGGTATTTAATTGGCAAAGGATTACAAGTCCTATATTCTTGTCTTTTGATTTTATTCTGGCTATTACAGAAAGCCTTAGACTGCTTTATCCCCCAAGAATAAAAATAGAATAAGCCACATTAGTGTGTCAAAAGCCAATGCTTCTTTCTTCAAAAGAGAGAAAGAGAACAAAACAGAGACTATTACACTGATAGAAGCGTTAGAAAAATGTAAATGATGCCATCTAAATTATTGCTATGAATATGGAGAAGGAAACCCATAGATACAGACATTCCCTGCCACTCATATATCTTCCTAGACAGTGCTTTGACTAAACACAGAAAAATGTTCGCTGTGTAATGGCACTATGTAATATTTTCCCTTGTTACTAATTTATTTTGTCATGTTTCGTGATATGAGCAAATTAAATACCACATGTGTCTCAAACGTCTCAAACAATTAGAATTATCTTGGTCCTTCTTGCTACCTATCGGCTCATCTGTCGAGAGGTATCAGTTCGATGCTCATGAGAAGTGTCATGGGGTGGGGGATACGGTGAGCTAACCAAATCTTATGGAGGGGGAGATAAGGCTTCTTCAGAGTGTTGATTTCTGAATGGTAAAACTGCTTTTAAAACATAATGTGAACACTGTGACAGTTTTGGAGCTTCTGCTGTGACTGCAAGTGTGCAAGCACATCAGAAAAGGCATCTGATGTCTGGGACAAAACCTCATGTAGATTTTTACAAGTCTGGAAGAACAGTGTTGTACTAACCCTAACTGCATGTGGTCAGAGGCACCCTTCCAAATATAGTGTCAGTAGGTGTTGCAATAAGTGATTTTTTTTTACCATTATGCACAGAGATGATCCATCATGGAACAATCTCTCTGTTAATTCTCTGTGAGCCTGGCCTTTCAACACAAATCAGCCAAGCGGCCCAGATAATGCAATGCCTTGTCTGTGATGCAGCAAATATCATAAACTCCGGAGGCAAGGGCTGTGTTCTCACATCAAAGTAAAGGGCTTGCTTTATTTTGTTTTGGTTAATTCAAGCCCTGCATATGTGCTGGCCAGGGGTTGAATATTGACTGTGTGTTTCTGAGGAGACTATTGGCAAGTCCCTCCGGCATGCAGGCTCACCACAGTTGGGCAGAAATCTTGCTAGTACTTAAAAAATGCTCACTTTGAAAACTGGAGTAAATAGAAATCACACCATAGTGTGATTACAAGAAAATTCATGGTGGTTCGAGTACACTGACTGAGCTGGCTCCTCCACTACTGCACGTCTTGTTTAAGACAACGTAGCAAGACCCTTGATGTAGCCAGAGAGCCCTCTCTCCCCTGCGGGCCCACACAAAGCCTTCCCCTCTCTAATTTGGAGGAAAAAAGCAAATTTCAGGGCTGCCTACTAGGAAGATCAAATTACCACTTGTCATGGGACTTTGGTTAACTGGATTCTACATTTTTTCTACACGCGGTCACTGTTACAGCCTAGTGACTCAGCAAACATGCACTTTTGATTTGCTTCTACCAAGACAAAAACGTGTGTTCAAGCACACCTGGGGAAGATGCTTAGGTTGTACTGTGGAGCTCATGTGTTTAGGGACGCGTTCTGTATCCACATGTAAATCCTGGACACAGCCTGGCTTTGTGAGCCTGGCGAGGGTCCTCCTCCTGCGTGTCCAGGTGCATGGTCCCGGAGGGAGGAGATGGGACCCCATCACCTTGTGCTGGGCATTTGGGGCCCAGGACTGCAGGGAGCACTGTGGGATCGTCTCTGCCTCAGTGCGGTTGGAAAACTGAGCAGACTTCATGCCCGGCACCATGGGAGCAAACACCATGCTCTCATGTAGACATCGTGCAGATAGGTCTGAAGGCCAATGTGTACACAGTCGGGTGTGCACCCTAGAGCTTTAGCATCGGCACACAAACTTAAAAAAATATCTATTTTTATTCCTGCAGTCAGCGTTGCTGCTCTGAAAGGTCAGTAAACACCAGCTATGGCTCAGTGCCAACGAAGTCAGTGGGGATCCAAATAAAATCAGACAGGTTTTGAACAAGATACTGTACTTTATTGCTGTGTAACGATCCATGGCTGCATACATAGAGACAGCATAGATTGTCAGCCAGCTTCATGCATGACTCATTACCAGCTCTGAAAACGCAGACTTCTAGCTGGTGAGCTAACAGAGGCTGCTCCGCTAACGGGGGCCTCAGGGTGAGGACTGTCTGAACTACCAAGTGTCTGACATCCCCGGGTCCACGGCAAGCAGAGGCAAACACAAGCTCCATCCAACACGGAGCAAAGCTTGAGTGACACAGAGGAACTCTCCTACCTACAGAGTCTGGAGCTGTTCTTGATAATTTCTGATCCAGTCAATCAGAACGGAACACTGGAATATTTTACACTGGAAGAAACTACAAAGCAGGCTTTCCCTTGGAAAGCACCTTGGAGATTGCTAAGATACGTTTTCTCTTAATAAAAACATTCTTTACAACTTAGGTGCAGGCAATGGCATCATTAAATGAGGTCATTATTGCCATTTTAGTTGTGTAAGAGAGAAATGAATACCAAGAACATTTTTCCATGCATGAATCATGGAAGCTTGTTTTCAAGGAACTGGAAAAGGGCTCAAAGATCTAGATTCAGTTCCTAGACTGTCTGCAGACTTCCTGCAACTCTTCAGTCAGCTCTCCGTTTGTACCTCAGTTCTCCATTTCTGTAAGAAAAGAGACCAGTAAAAACTACTGTGCTTAGTCCCTACTCTGAAGTTTACCAGATGTTTCATATTGGCATAAAAAAAAATGTGATGCTTCTAAAAACTCTGAGGTGAGGGAATCAAAACTGAGAAGTTCTCCCTTTTAAAATTTTCCTCTAATCTGAAGAGTATATCTCGTACATTGATGGTTTCAACAGACATATTCACTTCAGTCATGGGAAACCTTTAGCTTGAGAAATAGAAAGCTGGTAAGTTTCAGCTTCACCCTAATGCCTGCAGATACGGCAGCTGACATGTATGAACAAAAAAGAAGTGAAGCGAAATCAGAAGTGAAATTTTTCTTGTACTACTAGAAATTGCAATTTACTCAACAATTGACCTCTGGGATGAGGTTTTAATCCTGGGACTTAATGATGAAATTGCAACTGGTATCACTGGTACAGCCTCCCCCCCAGTCCTTTTCTGTGAGGGAACTACAAAACAATAGATTTGCAAAATTAATTAAGAAAAGGCCTTGAATTAAGAAAAAAAGGATAAATTGAAAAATTAGCTTAAAAATGGTAAGTGGAAATAGGGAGTACCATGTCACTTCAGCTGTTTTGACCAAGAAATGTCAGTTTGCTGAGGCACCTAGAGCACCTCAGGACTGATATCTTCATCACTGCCTGACATCAACGCAGTGGATGTGGCTTGCAGCAGCTGTATTTCACTCAGGATAAAATAAATAAATAAACAAATAAATAAAACAGATCTTCAGATAGCTGAAACAATAGAAGAGGTTTTCAGAAATGAAGGGACCCTGCAAGATTGGGCAGAGATTAGGTCAAACAGCATCTGCAGGAAATGTAATGCAAAGGCAGTCTGGGGCTTTTTTATTTGGTGGAATGTATGGGTGAGAAGAGCAAATGCAACCAGAGAACAGAGGGAGAGAAAAGCAAGCAGAAAAATGGAATAGTGTTTTAGAGAAAATGTTCAGAGCAAAGTACAATTTCAAGGGAGACAAGTTACTGTAAATAATGATCTCCACTTTTTTGTTACTTGCTGTGTTGAGTAAAACAATGCGTATATCCTTTTTTTTTTTTAATCCTTTTCTTTATTTCAGTGGGACAGCATCCTAGAAAATGCATAAAACACTGTATTTTGTTAATGGAAAAATATTTTTCAGGACATCCTCACTGACATCTTTCCAAAGTGCAGAGACCCAGATTTTGTCAATATTTTGCTATACATGATAATGGAGGAAAGAAAAGTCATCCCATTATGTCAAGATGGAGAGTATCTGTGCATAGGTACTTGGAAAAATATGATTGTAGTGTTAGGTTGAGAACATTTACTGTGTGATTTGTTAGACCATGAACATGAGGATGCGCAGAATGTAAAGTTAGTTCTAATGGTGATCTGACAAAATAATATTTTTAAGTAAATATTTGTTTCATTTTTAAGCCTTATCCAAGTTTCTTTTCAGGAGTGAACCTGGACAATTAAAACAAAAAGGAGAAGAAAGAGCATCAGCACATTTAACACTTCAGAGTACCCTGTGGCTTATGAAATAGAAAGAAAGGTAAGATTTTCTATCAATCAATCAGACCTATTATTTTATATTATTTGCATGCCCTGTAGTGTAAATCTACATGCTGCCTTTAAATTATAATATGCACAGATAAGCCAAAACACTGTCCCGGAAAACATATGCTTTGCCAGAAGAATAAAGCAAAGACTGTTTGCAGTGCATTGGGAAGGAGAAAAAGAGGGTGACATTGCCAGTGGGAGAAGGAGATAATTTTATCTCTGAAGTAAGAAAAAAGTAGAAAGTCCCCGGACTTAAAAAATATAAAAGAGTAGCGGAATGTGAGTGTTTGGTCCATGGTGGCAGAAGAGGCAGGAAGGGACACAGTACACGAATTCAAGGAATAATTAATTTAGGAGGATGTGTGCAACACTGAGGGCATGACAGTATTTTGGCTGCAGTGAGTCAGTGTAGATAGGAAGGTCATAGAGAAATGTGCTCGGCTAATAAAACTAAAGGAGTGGATGTTGAGGAAAGGATCTTTCAAGCTTACATTTTATATATTATCAGCTCCTGTTTTTACAAGTTGACTGTTCTTTTTCTTGCGCACATTGAATCTGTCATAGACTCTTCCCCAGGCATTGGACTTTGGGTATCAGTGTTATGTTTTGAGGAAACTATGGAGCTATGGAGTTGTGCAGAACTCTTCCCGAGGGTCAGTATGTCATAGAAATTCTCTTCTGAAAACTTTAATTGGTTGCGTGTCTTACACTGTCCTCAAGGTCAGGGGCCTGCTATTTGCAGTTCTGCTTGCTCTTCTTTCTCACTGGATGGTTCCTCAAGCCATGAAGTATGTTGAAATGAGCTCCCTGACCCACATCATATTTATAGACATGTTTGGGGGATTCTCAGTTTCTGTTACCAAAACTGCATTCCTGCCAGAAGGGTCAATGGTCTTGTTTAACTGAATCAATGTGAATTTCATATATTTGCCTGCCCCTTCATGATATATTTTATTTTCTTACAGTTCAGGTACAGTACATGGCTTACTGCAATGGTGCCAGGCTGCCAGCCCCTCTTGGAGGCTGTTGAGTTGAATCTTTACTGACAGAAAATTCACGGACAATTTTTTGCCCATGAAATACTCGCCTCTACACTGACCTGCACATTTTATACTGAAAGTATCTTCTTAGCAATAAAGCCTGGCTACAAATAGCCATTCTCCAAACTGAGATTTGCGCTGAAATTTCAGACACACACAGCAATTTATGGGTTACATAGTCTCCAATGAAGGCCCATTTACCACCAAAGTATTGTGAGAAGTGCTGCATGGTTTTAGCCACCAGCTGAATGGCTGACAAGCTCTAGTTCATAGTCACAGCAGAGCTGGAGCATCCCTCATGGTTGTTACAATCCCTCTGTAGAAAGCATGTGTGGTATGCTCATGTTTTGTACAGTTAATTCTGCTTTTAGTTACCCTTTTCTGCTCTAAGTCAGTAGTTTCTGTTTTTCAGAAAAGGTAATCTCTCTGCTGCTCTTTTTCCTGGATACTCTCCTCAGAAGTTATAATTATCTTTTTGCTGCCTGTACAGTTGTATAATTTAGAGAATAATTAATTCCACCAGGTTTGAGTCTTACCTCTTATCTGGAACTGCAGTTACGACTCAGCAGGATATATCTGCTACTTCTCTGCAACCCCATTTGAGTAATCAGATTTCTGCTGTAAGAGCATGCAGTGTGAGTGGAGAGAGATGTCAGATTTTCTCTGACTTATTTATAAAGAACCATGTCCTTTGACATAAGGTCTGTGCTCTGTCCAGGAGGAGGCATTAATAAAATAGTTTGCTAAACATATTCACATCAAAGTCTTATAAAGGAGCTTATTTCACAAGGAAGACTTTTTTTTTTTTTTTTTTTTTTTCCAATGGAGCAGGCTGCTCTCTGTTTGCCAAACTCCTCATCCAATGCCAACAGGAATGAGCATGGAGTTAAATCAAAGAAACAGATGTGGCAGGGTAAGGCCTTTTATGTGCCAGAAATTGGGAGCATGTTCATCTGTTTTGTAATTTGCCAATAGTGTTTTCCTTGGCTGGCAGAAAACCGTGTCCAGACAAGCACCGCTCGTACGGTGCTTGCACCATGCGCCATCGCCCCTATCTAGCGTGAGGCTTTGATCTCCAGAGCCAAGGCCCAGGCTGTGTCCACTACTGGCCTCTTGGAAGGTCAATATCATCCTCTCTGGCTCGCATGAACTAGGCGAGGGAGCTTCCAGCAGCTTCAGGAGACAGCGATCTCTGTACATGTATGGGGAGGAGGAAACACACCATAGGCAAGATTTAAAAGGTCAAAGGCCTCAGCCATACCTGCTTCTGCTGCTTGCCTTCTACTTTCCCTGAAAACAGAGTGCAGCTGGGCTTTTAAAATAGCAATAATAAAAAGCTGGGCTTGTTAAAATTGGATGTACAACAAGGGAAACCCGTCTGACCCGTATTTTTATATGACAGCTTTCTTGCTAATACTTATAGCCCCCATATTTGTTCGGTTTTATTAGAACTGGCTTCTCCTTCAGTGGAACCACTGAACCTGCTTTTGAATTCCTTTAAGCACTCCAACACAAAGATACAGTAAATCACAATTTCTTTTTCCTTGAGTATAAAGACAGCTGTTTCCTGCAGCACTGTTTTCAAAAGGGCTTGATTTCCACCAAAAAAATGCTCTAAAAATCCATTTTGTTGATACACGTGCTGAATCAGTGCATTATAGCACACTTACAGTCCCTCTTGTCTTTACAATTCTTCACTAATAACAAGGGTGACATGTAAAAAAAAGTGCTCAAAGTGAATTGTCCCATGAACTTTGGACTATGAGTTTTAAGGGAACATTCTCTGAGCTGGTGCTGTTCTGCATCCAACAGGGCAACAGGGCCAACTTCACACCCAAAGTTTAGTTTTGCAGACATGATGTCAGCGTTGTGTTATCTTACTGTTCTATATATTCTGTTAGAAAAAAACTAAATGCAGAAAGTTGAGTACTACCTGGATATCATATGGAGCATGTGCTTGTTATAATACAGCTCTCCTGTACTATTTTTCTTTCATTATGAACTTCTGAAAATATCTTCTAAATGATTTATGTTCTCCTGAATAAGGACAGCTGAAGGGCCTCCTTAAGATCCTTTAGATAAGTAGCTTCTTCAGGTCACCTTTTTATAAGTTATATAAAAGGTAATGAAATATAAAGTTAAAAGGCCCCGTTTATCTGCAGATGCCATTGGTCAGCAGCTAAGAACTTACCTGTTTTCATATTTCACACATGATAAAATAGAAAAAGTCCTCCAAATATTCATTTTAAAACTAGTCTACTCATTCTTGTCTTTATGTATTTTCATTATAATCGGAACCAGTTTACTTCCACATTGTAAAGAAAACACTATCAGCAGAACAGTAGTCCTGTTGTTCTGACCAAAGCAGTAGTTGTTTTCAAGGTTGTGTGCGTGTGTTAAATTGTTAAATATGCTTACAGTTTTCCAAGTCATCAAGCATGGGAGTTTTCCTCCTTGTCCTGCCTGTTACAGCTGCCATGTTAAATTTAGTTAGATGCTCTGGAGAGTGAAGCAGATTGTTTACCATTGTCAGGTAAAATCAGGAAATAGAAATATCGACTCAAGACATTTGCAGGACAATTAAACTGCTAGTGAAAGGACTCAAGTTCTCAAAACCACAGCAAACAGGAAAGAAGTGCTGTGGACCTTGCCACTCCTCTGGATCCTACTTTTGATACCAACATACTTTGGCTGTGGAATTAATAATGGTGGCGAAGCACTGTAAGTAAAAGTCATATTTTTCTTGAAGCAGTTGTCATCCAGAAAAAAGAGCTTTTATTCCCCGTTTTTATTCTTCCAGACAGGATGTTGACAATGCATTACCTTTCCTTTGGGCAGAGAAGCTGTGACAAAGAAGCCCGATGCCTTCATGCAGTCAGTGCAGTTACACTGACAGCCCGACCCCCTGCACAGCTGCCACACTGAGTGCCAGCCAACCTCTCCGTGGCAAACGTGTGAAAACGTCTGGATAAAAACGACAGGATTAGTCTCTTCCTGGGACCTGCTGGTAAGCAATAGCTCCTCACTATCGTATCTCAAATCAGTCCTGACAAGAGAGTTCAAAATAACAGGCTGAACTTGACGCTCCTATGTACGTGTAGGTAGAGTTGTGGGCAGAAAGGAAAGGAAAATATGTCTGGAGGAGGGTGAAGGTCGCTGTTTTTTGATGCAAAACAACTTTCTTTTTGAGACACAAAGACCCACTTTTGCCTTTTGTCAAACTGATGAGAATACATACAATAGAGGCTAGGTAGAGACTCCAGGGCTCTGCCTTTCCATGGAATACCCCATGTAAGGATGTGAGCTTCTGGTGCGTGAGGCTCTGTACTGTGCATCAATTTTCCCCAAACTAATTCACTCTCATCATGGAAAATCCTTATGATGGAAGAATTAGGAAAAGATATAATCAAATGCGGGTCATCAAATAGCCAGATTTGGCTATGTCAACCCAGGAATGGTAACACATTCTTGAAGAAGAGCAAATGCAGAACAGCAAATAGACATATATTTGAGAAGTCTGAGTGCTGGGCTTCAGGGAAAATGATCCCATGAGTAGAAATGCTAGAGTTTGCCTTGCTCAGCAAAGGCTAACAGGGAATATATCTGTCCTGTGCAAATATATCAGAAGGATAAACATCAGGAAGGGAAAAAAGCTAGTTAAGCTAAAGTACAATATTGGCTCAGGAGGAAATGGTTATAAACTGGTCATGAATAAATTGAGACTGGAAGCGAGAAACAATTTTCTCACCATCACAGTGAGGCTGTGGAGCTGCTGGCTGATAGGAAAAAGTAGACATTAACAATTCCTTATAAAATAGAGGCCATGAAAAGGAATATATGACTTGTCAGCCTGTGATAGCAGAAGCTGGGATTGATGCACTGGATTGATGTGCTCCTAAGGGATGAGGCACAGTGTCTGCAGTAGGTTTATTATATCAGACAAAAGCTGTCTTGTGCACTGTCGTTTGCTGTGAATGTTGATGCTGTGCTTACCTTTTGCTGTTTCGCAGACTAAAGCCCTCATTTACTCCTGCTGCAAGGCCATTGCCATGGGGCCAAGCTGTGCTAGCAGAAGTTGGCCTGGGTGTTTGACCTTGATTTACCAGAGAGGCTGAACCCGTGAGAGGGTTTGTTAAGATTTATTTCTATCAGAAAACAAATCCTCAACACTCTGGTGTCAAGAAAATCAGAGAGAAGATATTTCTGACCAGATCAGATCTACTGCAGTCCGAGGCGTTATACCGTTTTTGTTCAGAATTGTGCTAATGCCCTTCTCTTGAAAGGCACAGTAATTTTGTGACCTGACAGGAAGATTATACAGACAAAATGGGCATAACTCACTAGATTTTCTTGCTCTTTGTGCTGCAAGGGAATCTTAGATGTCCTGTGGGTCTTGTTAGTACTGTGGAGACAGGAGAGAGCAAAGTCTTAAACGTTGCTCAGGCTTAGAGAAGAGCCTCCTCCTCTCTCTTGGTGCTTGAACCTTCATTTCATAATGGGAATGGATTAGCTATACTTTCCCTATTGATACAAGCAGAGCAACTAACTCAGAAATATTTATTTTATAAAAGGATCTCTTTGTCCTATGGACAATTTCATATGAGTCATGTTTAGAGCACTTTATTGCCAGTAAGGTTAGCCTTAAAAAAGGCAACTTCTAAAGAGCTTTTGTTATATCATAAACACAGATAGTTAATGGTTTACACAAGTATAATGGATCTATTACTTACTAGCAGAAAATGTATGTTTACATAGGGAAAAGAGCTTGCTAAGGGTGGCTAAGAATAAAGATAGCTTTAGTTAGAAGCAGGCTGCCTATAATGTCTATTCTAATCCCCACTTTCTATCACTATTACTGCATGGGCTCTAGAAAAGCCTGTTTTATACTATTTATTTTGTCCTAATATTAATCCTCACTTGTTTTTTTGCATCAGAAAACATGTTAGTGATTACTTTAATTTTTGAAGCACAAAGGTCTTATCTTATCATCTTTGTAAATTATCTTCACTACTGCGCAAGTGCCAGCTTCAGATATTTTGACTAGTTTTTTAATTATTCAGTGTTGCAAGGAGAGAGAGTAGAAGAGGTCCAAAGTAGCAGATGAGTCTTTATTTACATTGATATCTCAGATTCTCAGTGTCTAAAATATTTTTAAACATTATATGATGAAATACAGAAGGTGGGTTCTGAGTCTTTGGATGTTGTAGTCCTTTTTCCTGACTGTTTTATGTTATCTGACAAGCAAAAACTTTTTATTTTTGAAAATTACTTCACTGATGACCCACATATAACTGTGATTTTGTGATACTATTTACTTTCTACTGAGAAGAAAGAGAAACTATTTTGTTTTGCTTTGAATCATACTTTTCCAAGATTACACGAGAGTTATGAAAATTATGTATTATCCATAATGACACATAATTTTTTTTTCTGAGAAGAATGAATAACTTTGTTACTAATTATGAAAGAAGACGAAAGGATGCCTTTAGAAAAACATTTGAAGTTTCTATAGTATTAAATAGAAACTTTACAATAGCTTCATATTTTTCTTCTAGAAGAGAACATACATCATTCATAGCTGGCAGGAATTTCTATTCAGTAGGCTGCTACTTTACGTATTACCTTCATTCTTTATCAGAGTCATAGATGACTCAACCTATTCATATAGCTCAGGAAAACCACAGAACTACTCTTTTGTACTGCACATAAAAAAGGAAAATAGCTTTCAGTGGCTAAAGAAATGTTGTTTACAAGGGTAAGCAGGTCTACTGAGCAGGAAGAGAGTATGATAATAATGCTGTCTTATTGGATCCATCTCCCAAACAATGTGTTTCTGCAACATTTCTTATAAAGTAGAAATTTCCTTTCACCATAGATATATGTATATGATATACTTAGCTACCTGCGGTCACTTCTGAAACAGTCTGGATCTCATGGTGTTTTCCATATCCTGCCCTACTCTCAGGGCCATCTGCCCTCAGAAGAGACTCAAACTTGGAACCACTTCTTGTGTGAATTAGAGCTAACGGGCAGAAGTAGCATAAAAATTAGTTGTATAACTAATTACTAACTACTGAAATCTTATTCTCTTTTTCATTCTTTGACCGCAATGATAGTTTATTAGAGTAAAGACAATTTAGGACTTCCTGTCCTGCATTAATAACAGTGATGAATATTAGCCAAAAATGATGTTTCTCAAATAGATCTGAAAGACTAGCATGAAAAGTAAAGAACATAAAGCAGACTTAGGGATCCTGAAGCTAAATGAGGCATCTCACAACACATGCCTGACCTGGCTGTTGCATCTCCACTGGCTGCATAAGAAACCAGTGTCTGATACATTTAAAAGGAGGGTGGTCTGAGACACACATCATTCAAATTCTAGGTGCTAAATCGAGTATCTACAGAAGTGTTACGTATGGCCTACTTTTTGGCAGCCTTGCAAAAACAGCTCTTTAACTCATTTAGGATTTCAGTATTAGGCTATTTAAAAAAAAATCAGCATCCCCTGCAGCACTTTTGAACAAGTTATTTTCAGTTATGTACCATCCTGAAATTTGCCCAAGTTTTTTGACCTTCTCGTTGTAAGATTCCTTCCTGGCCTTGTATCTCTGTAATCAGGAGAGCCTGGGACTTGTCTCTTGCTTAAAAACAGATGTCGAATCATATTTCTTTACCACGTGCTACTGCATGGAAAATCTGCTTTCATGTTAGAGGATTTTAATAGTAAAGATTTTTCTTCATGAAACAAACAAACAAAATTAACCCTAAATGAAAATGTGACCTGGCTTAAAAAAGACCAAACTCAGTAATAAAAATGTTTTCATTTTCTCTGCTTTTTTCCTCCAAAACCAGCCCCCTACTGGAAGCTGTGTTGTGCCATTGCTTAAATCTCAGAGTGCTATTCTACTATGAAAGGGTATTTTAGAATGAATGCATTTTAAAATAGATGGATTTTTTTTCCAACAAAACAACCTCTAATGACAGACATGTTACCATTTTTTTCGTTCAGTTTTAATTCATAGTAGCCTTGCACAGTTCAGCTGACCTGATAATAGTGGGAGAGAGAGATAGAGACAAGGTAAATAGATGTGAAGACAGAATGTAGTAGAGGTAACAAACACTTTCCCGCTACATGGATGATTAATATTTCCAGCAGATATAAAACAACATCCTCTGATGCTGTGCTTTAATGTATGTCCATTGCCCTCCTTCAGTATCTCACCCAACTTAACAGAAATTTGCTATAGTAAGGCAACTTCTCAATGGACATATGTCTGGCAAAGTTATTTCATCTACAGATTCCCTCAAGTTAAACAACTAGTCAGATGGCAGCTGTAAAATATGTATAGAAAATTTCTGAAGAAATCCAGTCTATATTTGGAGACTGTGGTTTCTTCAGCTGTTGTTCCCATCAGAGTAAGAAGTTTTGAATCTGTTTGTAGAGTCATAGCAAATACGTAATAGCCATTTAAATAACCTAATATGGACATGCTGAACAGTTTTCACATTGCATTAATATAAAACAAGATATTAATGGTATTTATGATTTATCTGAAATGAACTGAAGCAAGGAAAACATTACTGGGAACCACACATCTCAGAATATATTGTAAAATGAGAGTATATGTTTAAAATTGAAATTTGTTTTAAAAGCTAATTTGCATTTTGACTATTGTAGGGAGCCAAAGTGGTAACTGCAGAGGCTGCTCTTTACATAACCAGGCAGTATAGGCAAAACTCTGGAAATAAAGACCCTGTAAGCTGTTTGCATACTACTCTAATATTAAATCTTATTTTTAGCATTGACTTTATTCATTTTGCCTTGGAAATGTATCCTTAGTTATGGCTTCCTGTAGATGGCAGACCTTCAGCAGAAGGTCTCATGGTATGGCAAGTGAAAGCAACATTTTTCAGGGTGACTAAGCCTACCTATTTCAAGATAAAATTAAAAATCCTATTGAAATATCTATATGTCTCCTATGATTATTGGTAACACCTACTGATATAATTTTTTCTTATCTGTTCATATAACACTAGAAACCACCAAATTCTGGTAATCATTTGGTCTCAAAAAAGAAAGGGGAAAAAGACATAATCCCACTATATAAGAGAGAGGTGGCAATCAGGCTGTCTGTCATCTGGCTGAATTAACCCAGTACTATCAGAGATTGCAGTAACACCAGAGCAACATGTACAAGAGTAGCAAGAAGCCCAACAATTTTTATTTGCCATCAGTAAACCCTGCGCTGTATCACTGCCTCAAGCCGTTCAGCAGAGTCCTGGGATGTGTGGGCTGTGAAAATGGCCCATGGGGCTGTGTAAGGGCCAGTCTTCTACCAGGGCTCTCTGAAGCCAGAAAAAAAAAAAAAATTGTCCTCATAAAAGCAACCAAAGCTGAAATACTGATTTTCTTGTCCATACCAGCAAGTATCATTTAATTTCTATTTTCTAAGCACATTCTCCTCTTTAGTAATCATAATATATGTTATTATCTGAATATTCCTGAGACAGGAACATGCTTCTCACCTTCCAAAGCAGCAGCAGTAGCATAGGCTAATTTAGCTGTATAATCATTCACCATCCTCCCCTTAACTAAGAGCCTTCTAACCTACATGTGGCTTCTTTCCATGGCTTTTCAGACAGAAGTTCACTAGGTGCTCAGGACAAGTAACCCTTTATACTGAAGTGTGGATTGGTCATAAAGTTACCCACAGCTATATGAAAAGCAGATACTCCAGCAGAACCCAATTTTCTTTCGATATCTGTTGCTGTGAACCAGGAGAATGCCCTCAGATTAATACCATTTAAAATGAAAGGGAGGTCAAATAAAGGGGCAATATGAACTGGAAATGGTAGTTTGCTAGATTTTCAAGCGAAAGTCAGAGTGACTCAGGACATAGCAAAAATGAATGAGCTTAAGCATTTGGCTGAAACTCAGAACAAAACATAAGGACATAAGAGTAGCTGAAATGAGTTAGACTAGAGGACCCAGTGCCCTCTTTCTGACAATGGCCAGCACTAGAGTGGAATAATAGTAGAGAGGCAAATTTTCCTCAGTAGAGAGGAAAATATAGAAAGAGTAAAACAGGAAGTAATCCTTCAGCATCATGCCCATATCCACAATATACACCTACGCTGAGCCAGAGGCACTTGCTGTATGGCTATAAACACATGGCATCATTTAGAAATTAAAATATATTAGCTACTTCTATCAACCTAATGAAATCTCCAGTCAGAGTATGTAGCTGAAAGTCTCTGCAATGGTTTGATAAGGACTTGTCTATAGAAGAGGCAGTGCAACTAGAAGATGAGGTTGAGGACTTTAACTTCTTCAGTTCAACTGTTTGCTTTAGAACTAAGAAAAAGGAGGAAAACTTGGGTGAAGATACTGCTCATCCACATGTCTATTTCTCCCAACTCAAAAAAATGTACAGGTTAAAGTTGTCTATAAAAACAATGTGCCTTCAGATAAAAATACTTGGAAGTAGTTCTGTACTGTAGGATTGTTTGAGCTTTGCACCTCCAAGTCACTGTCAGAGAAAAATTCTGGTAGTCTTCAGGAGTCAGGGCAATCTATTTGCATGATACTTCCAGATGACAGAGTGACAGAACCAGCTGCCAAAGTTACCTTATATATTTTCTCCTCAACAGCTTGTTACTCCTTGCACAGTAGCTGATGATTTCTCGCTGGTGACATTTTACACTCGCTTCACAGTAACTTAACACAGGAATAAATATTAAGCCACTTGCTAGACTGGGGAAATCAACCCTTTAAACTTGTCACACAAACTATCTTTTCCTTTACAAATAAATTTATAAGAAATTATTTCCTGAAATCTCATAAAGTGCTTTTTTTGACAGGATCAGGAAAGGGTTTGACAGATGTATATTTGCTTAAAATGTAGTTACAGCCAGAAAATAAGTGCAGTCTGCAGATTTTCCAGTCTTAGTGAGAAGAATTGCTAGGCTAGGGAGAAAGGTGGGAGAGAGAGAGTCTCTATTTGATTTTTTGCCTGATTGTATCTTTTTTTTTTTTTGAAACTGTCTGAAATTGATAAAATTTTTAAACTACTAGCACTTTTAAGCATTGTAACACAGAAATTTATATATTGATGTAGAAGATACTGCACTGATTCCTGGATGAGGACAACTTAGCAAAAATATTTTCTAAATGTATTTTTTTGTGTGTTATTAACAGTAATAAAATTGGTTTTATCTGTGAGACTAAAGTGGGAGACTAAACATGATTTTGAATGCTCTGAGACTAAAACATGATTTTGAATCAGAATGTTATCCCTAACACATATGTTTTCAGATAGGGACAAAATCAGAGGGGTATATTGACTTGCATTAATCCTGCTCTGGTATGAACCAAATAATTGGAATTGGAGATGGGAAATAGGCATGCTGAGATAAAGAACATGTTGAGAGGTAATTTTTCTGACTAGGACTATATTACAGATCACCAAGTGACAAAATAACCCAGGCAAGTAGATTTATTCATTTATATCATATAGATGTTTCAATCTCCAAAGAAATCAGAAGGAGCTGTGTGTGAATATATAGATAAATTAAACATATGAAGTATTTTAAGATATTTGTGTACATGTAGGGCTAGATAAATTGATTTTGAAATTACTGGAAGAATGGGTCTGGGAGATTGCTCATTAACATACTGCAGGATATTGCAGGTAATCTGAAAGATTAGGAAAAAGGTTAATGAAATGTCATCACGTAAGGTTGGTAAGTAGTATCATCCATATATGCACGGAGTAGACAACTTGATATTTGCCCTAGGCAAAGAAATAGGAAAGCAATTAGAGAATAAAGTCAATAATATTCAAAGGGCCATTGCACAGATAATTCATCTCTGTTTTTTGGGGGGGATAAAGTTTTTTTATAAGATGATTAAAGTAAGGTTTAAAAAAGTGAGTAAAACACACTTAGAATAGAAACTCAACTTCTAACTTAGTTAATTTAGGGGAACATCTAAGCTGCTGGAATTAGAGTTCTAAAAATCCATCTCAGTTTTGAGGGAAAGTGTGTTAATTTCTTAGGGTATATCGCAGAACCTGACAACTGGGGAAGTTGGCAAACACAAAACAACTATGAGAACTCATCTTATGTTTTACCCCTCTTACTTAAATTTCTGCAATCTGTCACAGTCAAGCACATGTTCCCAACTGGAGTATCACAAAAGAAGTTTAATTTAATTACAAATGGTGTTCTTATTGAAACCTTAGCAACATGTAAAATTAAATAGAAATGGTGCAAAAAAGAACTATAATGGGGGCATTTGACTCCTTGTGGGTTGGTATGAGTAATATTTACATTAGTCCTTGTCTTTAACAGGCAAAGGCGGGTGTCTAAGGGTGAAGACCAGAGGCTGCAGCTGGTGGCTGCAGATGGACCACAGAGACACTTCAGCTCTACTGCAGCAGTAGCTAGCGAAGAAATCCCTGCTCTGAAACTCCTAGGGAGATGATGCCCTTTCATTATTGTCTCAGGTATTTCCTCAGGTAGATGCCTGCAGGGCGGTTAGTCCAACGCCGATTCCAGCACCTTCTGCCAAACCATCTGTTGCAGCGATACGGCTGATGGGTGGACGCTTTCCTGCTGAGTGCTGAGAAGTTTCTTACTCTCTTACTCCTCAGTGCACACGGATACTTGCAGAATGGACTGTTCTTCAGTGTTGCCCAGTGGTATGCTAAAGCTGCATGAGTTCCATGTGGAGATACCTAGGATAACCTCATTGCATGGCAACCTGTATTCCCAGAAAGTGTCTCCAAGCATTCCTGATGATGGTAAAGGTCCCTAGTATTACAGGAGATGCAATTCTTAGTGATCCCTGTAGCAGCTTATGGGAGAAGGAATCCCAACAGCATGGTTAAGAATGGGAGAGGGGAAGAAGACAACACATTTGTTGATTGCTCATGGGTACCATGATGCTTCTGTACCTTGCAGCAGGTCCCTGCAGCCTGCAGTGAGTGTGTGGGGAACTGCGTGCTGCTCCCGTGAAGCAGAGGGAGCCTTGGACAAGACTGGTGTCATGTCACCCCCGTGTGCCTTGCTGCCGCGGCGTGTGCTATGCAAAGGCACAAGCAGATTCAGGGACAGTCTGATGTGATATTACCGATGGACTCCGGTCAGTGCGGTTGGCCTCTGCTGGTGGACAGCACGGGGGTGGGTGCTGCAGAAGTTCTTCTACCTGATCTACGGTGAGTGCATCTGTATCCAGGGTACCATGGAAGAAATGATCCAAAACAGCACAGAAGTTTCAAGGAGTCCATAGGGTGATAAGAAGTCTCAAATAAATCACAAGGAGCATTTAGTAAATAAAAATAGACATTTTCAAGGATCCAAACTCTATTTTTCGCAGAGAATGGCAAGATAGGTGTGGCAAAACCATAACAGGATAATTTTGTACCTAGTTTTATAAGGGATAGTGATGAATGCCTAAGTCATGCACTGGGGTTTCTTCTGGGATAAAAGGTTCAGAATCATGCAGGCATCAGCAGAAACACTTATGAGAGTTATAAGCCTGTAACTATGACAAGGTACTCTGTCCAGAGAAAATATAACTGAGAGTGAAAACAGAAATAGGAGAAGTTTTGACAGATATTTTCACAAGTTCACTAAGTTCAGGAGACATCCCTGTGAACTGGTTACCAGACTTGAAAAATATGCAAAAAGCATAGAAACAAGGTAAATAGATCTCAAGACCAGCTGACACCATATATTAGGAAAGTGTAAAGAAGTATTTTAAAGAGATCAAATTGAGAAACATTTGGAAAAGCAGTATTTGAAGAAGGATTGCCAGCTTAGTTTTCAGGAAGAGGCAACTGTGCAGCACCAACTTGTCAGAATCATTTAAATTTCATTGCTGCTAAGAGAGAAAAAAAGGTGATTAAGAACATGTTCTGTATCTAAGATTTTAAGTGAAAGGACTACCAGCTTAGTTAATGGCAAATAAAACTGTAACACAAGAGATGGCAAGCCAGATCGGAAATTTGGCAGAACTAGGCAATAGCCACATGCAGACTCACTTCACTTTAAAATATATGAAATAAAATAAAATAAAATAAAATAAAATAAAATAAAATAAAATAAAATAAAATAAAATAAA
>JAWLRI010000700.1:1955964-2010707 GCA_034781795.1 Crypturellus tataupa | reverse complement strand
ACTTTAAAATATATGAAATAAAATAAAATAAAATAAAATAAAATAAAATAAAATAAAATAAAATAAAATAAAATAAACATCCTGAAACATCTATCCATTCTGAAAAAAAACAGAGTGAGCAAATAATACATTGCATGTGACTAGTGACAATAGCACTTAATTGGAGAAGACAAATGAGGGAGATTAAATCAGGTAACAAGTCTGTTTTTTCAGTATTTCACTGGGACATTCACACCAGAGATGTCTAAATAAAAAAAAAAAGGCTAAGACTGCAATTAAGAACCATACCTTAGCAGATGATACTAGTGAAATGCTGTGATTCAGTAGGACAGGGAGATTTTACTTGTGGAAGTTTGAAGTAGTCATGGATATGAACATAGATCATTTCCTGTTCGTTTCCTGTCTAGTTGTTGTTCAATAGCAAGAAGGACATTTCACCAGGAATGGAAATGTGTTTGAAACGCCATTCCCTGATACTGCTCACATTTTGAGAACTAAAACTACCCAGGAGTACTGTGCTGCCTCCCACTTCTTCACATTTCGTCCTAGGCATGATCTAGTCGAATTTCTTTCACATACATGTCTAGTGGCTAGGTTAGTGAAGCCCAAAGCCTCCTTTTGCTCTTTTCAGTTCTAGTAGTCTCTACAGATTGAACACAAAATTTGGAGTAACAGGCAGCTACACACACGGCTGAATATACATATTTTATTTGATGTTTGGCAAAAATATGGCAAAAAACAAAAAGAAAATGAAGCCTCAGATAGATGCTTATGTTTCAACTCTAGCACCCATCTGACATCCAGATATGTCTCCTGTTGTCTGGAAGGAGAGGAAACACTCCGTTAAAGAGATCTGAACCTCTTGAAAATTTGTCTCAATATGTGTTCACAAAGGAGCACTCTACTGTACCCCAGATTGTCCAGTTCTTTTCCTTCAAACCTCAGACACATAAAGAATTGGTTACGCGATTCACTAGAAATGTGGTATGGATGAATACATTTGTAATTTGATTTGTCTTGCCATATATAGCAAGGATTGTAATAATATAGCATTATCCTCTATTATATAGCACGTTCTCAGCTGCTCCCAGGGAGATCCACCCTGGGTGGAGAGCACGGAGCTTGGTTGAGCCTCATGGTTGTTTACAAAAATGAAGTAACAAACACATGTTTGGGACCTTTAGTTTATCAGTGACAAAAAAGTCACAAAACCAACTACAACTTCACTTCTCTGTGAATTAAGCTGTTGGGAGCGCTTTTTTGGAGAAGAATGGAGTCTTACAGAAACAAAAAGTGGACTGTGGGAGATTTTGCTTTTCTATTTAAGGGTAGATGTTAATTAGATACCATCGTTATACAGCCTCTTCTTGTATTCTATTTTGGCTAAGCTTTTTCTTGTAAAATATGTTTTATAAGCCTGGTGGCAGTGGAGAGAATTTTTTATTTTCATCCTGAAAGAAAAAATAACTTTGTTTCTCTACTAACTCTTCTTTCTCCTCTTTGGGAACAGTTCTAAAATAATACATCATGGGACTATGCGTCGTGCAATTGCACCTACGCTTACTAAAATTCAAAGCAGCACAGTGTCCTCTGGCTGCTAAAATAAATTAGAAGATACCACTACAAGTAAGCAAGATCCAGGAGTGGTTTTTTATTAATATTTTTATTTTTTTCGTCCAGGATCAGCCATTAGCAGGCTGATCTGAACAGATTTCTGAACGGGTTCAGAAAGAGTTCTGGAATGAAAGACATTAAAACAGCTGAAGTGGAGCAGCAAAAATTCCAGTTCGGATAAAGTCAGCACTAGTCTAAATCTGCCACAATATCAATATGTGACAACAGACATAAATAGCATCGCATCCTATGAAACAAAGGAAACATTTTTTTTTAGACTTATTCTTGGATATAAAAAACAAGGTCAAATTTTTAACTTCCTTCTGAAAAATGTGCACAAGATCTTCCCATACTAACAAAATACAGCCAAGTTAGTTTTCACAGACTTGCTTTTTGTTTATATTTTTGATATATTTTTCTTGTATTACAGGAACATCCTAATGTCTGGAGGCGTGTTGTTGCAGATGAACTGAGCAAAGGTCGTGGACCATCCTGGTCTCATGACAGACTGTCTGCAGGGGTGGGAGAAGGATGGAGGTGCTGGGTGGTCCCTGTGTCTTGCCATGAGGTTGCTGTAGTAAGAAAACCGCTCTAGTCTTTTGTACTCTTTCATTTTTGTGATTCATAATTATGCAATCAAGAAGTGCAGCCTGAAGTGGGTGATGGAGACATGGCTTGGTCATGGGCCTTTTAGTGCAGGAGTGGCTTGCAGCACAGCTTTTCCCATGGGAAAGCAAGGAACAGAAATGTTCCTTTTCTGAACTAGTATTCCATGTTGCTTTCTTGGCGAGACGATAATACCTCCCGCTAACAATAAATCTTTCCTCAGATGTGAAGTGGTGGCCTGACCATGAACACAAACTGCACCACTAAGAGTTTAACTAAAATATAGATAACAGAACTTCTGTGTTCCTCTGAAAAGGTATAAATTTACATGAAAAGTTTAACATTCTGCCTTTTTCTCCTCCTCCTAATTGGACCATTGTGTGATCCCAGCCCACAGCAGGCCTGAGCGTAGGCTTGGATAATGAGGGAACAAGGGCTGATCACACTAGTCAGGCAATTCTTTCCTGGCTTCCTATTCCAGCATGAAATGAGTGGGGCTTAGCAAGTGGGAAGATGATTTTGTAGCAGGAATTAAAAGGTCACATAGGTAAGTAGACCAGTGAGTCCATGGATTCCTTATCAAAATTGCTTTAGAAAAAATGCATTTTTAATCATTCATATAGCTAAGCCATTTCATTTTTTCCCTAAGATTTCAGGCTCACATCCTCCAAAGTTATATTGTAATCCTCTATTCAAACTTTATCACCTTGTACTACACTTGCTTTTTTCCTGACCTTTTACTTTACTATTTCATCTCTTTTTTCTCCTTTTTTAATTTGCTGCAGGGGGGAAATGTCAGTGGAGTTCTGCCATAAATGGCAGTAGTCCTATTAACTTCAGTGGACATTGCATTTACTTATGTCAGGGCCAAATTTAGCTCACAAGTTAAAAAATGGGGCAATAAGGAAAGAATTCATGCATTTTCCCCTAAATCCAAAGCGAACTACTACCTCCTTGGTTCATACTGCCCACCAGGGAGTAAAGAATAGGGTGACCAAAGACAAAAGAAGAAATGATCTTAAAACCCAAAGAGGCCAGGACTCAATAAACATAACAAAATTCCATGTTTTTTTCATACTCAAACCATTATCTTTTAAAAACTAATTAGAAGCTATATTAAGACAATAATTATAAAACACTGTCTCAATCATGGGACTGTCAGCAACAATTTGTCTTGTAAATTCATTCAGTCTCTGACTAAGCAATTACTTCGAATTCCAGTTCTGAAATTAGGCATTACAGTCCTTGATAAAAACACAACTCAAGGTCCCGGAGGCTGTTGCAACATTTAATCAATAGCTGTCTAATTTGTCCCCACAATCTGCTCTGAATTACAAATTCAAGGGAATGATGCACGCTTGCACATATAAATATGCAAAAAGAAGGCTCAATTAATAAACTCTGTTCTGTAGGAATGTAAGCCTCCTCCTCTGTAGTGGTAGGAAACAAATGACAAAGGTACTGAAAGACCTGAAAGATAAAAAAGAAAATATATATAGTGATTATTGCCTGTGTAGTCCTTTCCACAGTTAAATGATATTTTCTTCATTCTGCCTAAACTCTTTCTAACTCTTTTCTCCCTGTGCCTTCAGAACTG
Organism: Crypturellus tataupa; assembly: GCA_034781795.1. NCBI lineage: Eukaryota > Metazoa > Chordata > Aves > Tinamiformes > Tinamidae > Crypturellus > Crypturellus tataupa. Next base: position 2,006,890 of record JAWLRI010000700.1, on the reverse strand, counting down.
AGTTCTGCTTGGAAATGATTCTTGTAGGAATACTTTGGAAAACTGAGGAAACACTTTCAGCTTTTGTGCTTTAGTCTAGGACTTATAGTTATGCCTCAGTCATACTCCAAAACTAAAAATGTATGTTAAAAGGTGTGAAGATTTTCAGTTGTAACAGCTCCTTCTCTTCCCTAAAAGTGATTATCTTCAAAAGTTCAAGGAGTCATAGAAGTTGCTAAAACAAGGGCTGTAGTTCTGTTGGGCTTTATGCATGAGGCAGGCAACAGACATGAGTGAGAGAGGATTTTCTGGGAGAGCATCTTCTAGTAAAATAGCTGATTTTTTTTCCTGTCAGAAGACGGTGTCTCTTCTTACAAACTTTGCTTTTTGTTGAAAACTCCAGAGGAATGGAGAGACTGGTATTTTAGCGAGCATTTCTTTCAGAAGTACAAACCTAACTGCTAAAACTAATAGCCGAAAGATTTCCATAATTAAAAGACAAAGCTACCTTTCTAGGTGAAGTGTTAATTTAAGTTTTGCCATTTACGCTGCTGGGGAAAGGTCACACTTGTGTTTTAGCAAGAGACTACCTCTGTAGTCACATTTTTTAACTTCCCAGAAATTCAGTGAGGTCTGATATACTGCATTTTCGTCACACAAGATATTTCCCTTCTAGTTTAGTGAAAGCATCAATAGCAAGGAAGTGCTTTCTTCAGAGATTTTCTCCTGTATTAGCAAAAGACAGCTCTTCAGGACATTACTATTAAATAAAACTAGTGATACCATTCTGCACAAGCCCATCTTTCACAAGATACTCTTTCTTACGTATTTTACTATGGAACTGTCTCATTCTTTCCATTCCTGTTTTCTATTTCCATAAAATAGATATTCCTGGTTACCTGATCTTTCTATTTAAATAGAGACATGACAACAGGTTTGGATACATCCTATCGCTGCTTGTATCATCAGATAATATGCTCTGATGAGTGTTCTTTCCGTACTGCAGGATGCTCAAACTTCCGGGATAGATTCCAGTTTGGTACTGTTGGTACTTGTTTGGTACTGGTTTCACTGGGAGAAATCTAAATGAGGCATAAGGGAACCTATGGGGGCTGCAGAATGTAAAAACTTACAGCAGAACTGAATTTTGGCTGTTGTGCTTGGTTTCTGGAAAAGTGAACCGAAGCAAGCGGAGCACCTCCTGCTCCTTCCGAGCCTTGGTGAATGCTGCCTGAGGGTGCAGCCAGCGTGCTTGCTCGCTGTCTCGGTCCTGCGGGCTGTTTTCTTCACAAACTGCTCTAACAGATGTTGAGCTGCGGATAGATATTGCTGTTGCTATGCTCCGCTAATACCTGCAGCTGCTGCCCTTCTGCGCTCTACACCGAAACGATACATTTCCCCAAACAAACGCATCAAATAATTATTCACGCCAGGAAAGAAAATTTAATTAAGAAAGAAAGAACTTGGGCAAAATTATGATTACAATGATGAGGGTGCAATAGGAAAGGCTAGAATGTACATTTTGAAAGAGTATGAAAGTACCTGAATTAAGTGGGTGCTTTAATTTTGCTATTGCAATATAATTCCGGTTAGCTAAAGCAGGATGAAATGGCATCAAGTATTTGTTACTTGCTTAATTTTTGAGACAATGATGTCTCAAATCAAATCAATCAAACCCTAAGGAGTAGAGTTCTACACATTTTTTTTTCCAACTTCAACTATCAGTGAGGATTAAGAATTATAAATGGAAAAATCACAGTGACTTTTGGGAGGATTTATTTAGGATTGTATTTTGACCTGTAATTTATAATTTTTTGGAATTTCAACAGCGATTGGAGGCTTGGAGGTTTGCTGGATTCCTCAGTTTGTTCAGCTGTCTGGTAAATAATATGAAGGCCCTGAGGACTGTCAAATGTTGTGGTTTCCTTCACGTCAGCTGGAAACAGTGATTGTAGACAAAGCTTTGTACACTGATGTCGATTGTTAGTGAGGTAACGTGGGAGACTCTAACCACAGCCATCAGAATATCATGGATGAAGATACATCATGTGTCTTGTAGAGGAAGATGAAAATAGAGTATATCACAAAATAGTACTTGCATTTCAGTACTTCAAATAACAGTGATCAAACTAAGGATAAACCCCCAACATTTCTGAAAGATTTTGTTAAATAAAAGAGATCCCTGTCTTTTAAGCAGCTGTGGGAGTCTGAGCACACAGCTGCTCCCCTCACAACCTTGACATCGAATTTTCCTTCTCATGGTGGGAATAGGAGGGCACCGACAAAAGAATGTCCACTAGAATCTTATCCTGATACGAACTCAGTATCTAAGATGCTGTCATGGACTTTACAGATGGGAATATTTGACAATAACCTGATTTAGGTGTTAGATGTAGCTCAAGAACCACCCTGGACGGTCTGAAGCAGAAAACCAGGGGATGCTACAGAGCTATGTACCTGAGAAACAGTGCTACCTATCTTCCATTTTTACTAAAGAGCTAGCGGAGAAAAGTAGAAAATTTATGAGTGCTAATAAACTCAGAAGTTCATTTAACTGTGAATTTTTCACTGAGGTATGAGGATCTGCTTTTTTAATCTAGTGAGAAATAAAATATTTTATCCCCCAGAACTAAAGCTTTAAGATTAAGGTACTAAAGAAAGCAGAAAAATATTTCATCAGGAAGAATAACTGATAGATAAGAAGATTCAGTGAAATACAATTAGAGTTATTCCCATAAAAGACAAAAAATAAAAAGAAATAAAAAAAAAAAAAAGATGTGAAACTCCAGGAATCTATCAGAAAAGTTCAGGTAACATCTCACATGAAGGGCTCTTCTGTATTATGAGGATTTAGGATGTCTGTTTAATCATCTTTACCTGGTGAGGATGAACACTGATTCCTGATACTGTACTGGGGTTTTCTGGAATGGGTCCTCTTTTCTGCCCTTCAGCCCTTTGCCTTGCTTGCCTGTGAATAGACACCTATGTTTGATGTTCCCGGAGCGGGATGTGCATCAAGCAATGGATAGAAGAAACAGCAGCAAGATTTATTTTTGCTGTTAATTCAAGATCTCTGCAGAAACTAAACTGAAAATATAAAAAATTCTTGTATTCATTACTACTTCCTAAATGTACTTGTCCATCATAACATTTTACATATTGGGCAACACTTCAGTAATAATGCTAGATGTACCAACCAGAACCAATATTAAGGCAGCTGAGGAGAGATGTACAGGTATAGGATAAGCTTTAAACAGTAGATCTTGTGTGGTTTGTCTGACGTGCAGTACCGCAAGAGGAAGGAAAAAAAGAGTTAAACAATGTACCTACTACCTATTACTTTCTTCTGCTTTACCCAATCCCCTCTTATTCTCCCTCAGGATATAAAATTTATATTTATTTTTAGTCCCTCATTGGTCTGTCATTTGTTTCCTGTGTTTGGAAAAGCTTGCAAATCTCTTAACTTTTTCTCATCTTAATAGTTCCTTAAAACTTGCTTTAAACTCTTCTTTGTCGGTGAGTAGACAGTTGACCACTATTACCGTTTAGGTTAACAGATAACCTAACTTAACAAATGTGCCTTGTCCTCCTTTTGCTGGTTCTTCTCATCACAGTCTGCAAGTGGTCTAGGGCAAGGACTGTACTTGCCCTGTAGCAAGGAGCTACTTGAGAGGTAGGAAGTAATATTTAATTTAATATTTATGTGGGAACTGTGAGATTCTGTCCAGCAGATGTCATGTAAATAGTTTATCTGTGATGTTCAATTTATATCACTGTTTACTCTATGACTGATCTTGTCCTAGTCACTTCCCTCAGGGCTTGAACTTCCCAGCACTACAAAGAAATTGGTTTAGTTAACATAACTTCCACTACTGAATTTCAACATTTTTCTTGGGTAAGAGACCTGGATTTTTAATGTATTTTACTTCAGTCTATTAGATAAAACGAATCTGGCCATTTGCTGCCATGTGCTTTTTAAGTGATTGCTCTATAAAATTCATCTTCTATTTCAAAAGGGAAATTAATCATTTTCATGATATCAGTAAGAACCCTTACTATATTACAAGCTAATACAATCTCATACTTTTTTCATATTAAATAATATATATTCCATGTTCAAACATGATGGATTTTAATCCCACCAATGCTTGTGTGATCAGCTTATACTAAATTTTTTCTGGTGCAGGAAAAACAGTGTATTTGTTGACTCCTTGAGAGATATGCCATTTATAATCAAACAAAAACATCCTATGTGAAGCTGAAAGCATTTGTTTTATTAATTTGAATGCTTTTCCCTCACACTGTCTGCAGCTCTGTTTGAGGAAGTAGTCTACTTGGTCATATTGGATTACATGCTTGTACACATTTTTAATTACATTTGAAAGAAACATGATAACAGTATGGGAAAGGACAACATAGCTTGATTATGTTAGTTAGTCAGTGTTTGGCTGCCTCTTCTAGAAATGCTTACTTTTATGCGGTTTTGTTTGGAAAGAGTTTGGACCATCTGATAGACTAAAAAGAATGCTTTTATTTTGTTAAAACCTGCTTAGATTTTTTACAGTTGGTATTAATGAAAGCAAGAATCAATGAGGACATGTCCAAAGAAGTGGTGTTTGAATTAAAGAAAGCTTGAAATAAAATGAAAATAGAGAGAAAACAAAGAAGAGAGAAAAGACAGAGATCTAAATGCTAACACAGCAATATATTTATTTTTCATTTGTATTACTTCAACTGTTATTCCTGTAAATTATGAGAACCTGTAGTTCCAGTTGCCAAACTCTTTTTCCAATATGCAGAAAACTTTGTATCTTTGTTTCTAAATGTAGAGTTGGTATTCATCTAACTGCATATAGATCTCAACCAGGGTTCCCTTTATTGGAATGGAATCAGTTCGACCACTTAGTATAGGTCATGATGCAGGTTATCCTAAAGGAGATACATGGCACTAACAGGAAAGGGAGCCTAGGGTTACAGGCACAGGTAGGGATGTCTAAATTAGTATGCAAATGTGTTGTCCCCCATCCTGTTATTATTTCTGAAGTGCAGATCTCCAGTTCTCTTTGATACTGTCAGGAGAATTATCACAATTATTACTGACTGAAGTGTAAACCAGAGAGCTTTTGGATGACTGTATCAAAACTGTCCATTTTCTCAGAGAGATTAATACATGGTGTAAAAGCCTTTTTTTTTTTTTTTCTTAATCTTTAGACGTTGTAGTTTTGATAGTTTGATCCACATAGAAAGGATAGAGAGAGACTGTCTTGACATGCAGAGGGAGACTTCCATTGCAGTGCCCATCCAGTTTCCTTCATGCCACAGGGAACCAAAATGACCTCATTAATTTCTAATTGCAATCATGGTTCCTCTGGGGTCTACTCGGAGACAGAGTTCTTTCTTTTCCATGTCCCCTTCTTCCATACTTTACTGCTCGAGCCGTTGAGAGGATTTGTGACTTTTTGTTGCATTTCACAGGCAAATATGAGGAACCTGACAGGCTCTCTGGGCAAGTTACCTTCATTCTTTGGTGATGTAAAGAGTCTAGAAGAGTGCTTGAAGTGTTGCGTGATTTATGATTTTCTTCATCTATCCCTAAATCTCCCAGGCTATGACCATATTGCATCTTTCCTGGCTGGATGATTTCTAACGCAGAAACACATATTGTTTTGAACGAAGGGTCAAAGGCATGTTTGCAGACCAGGACAGCTTTTGAATGGTGATTATGTTTACTCTGGAGGTACTGAGTATTGCAGTCAATCCCTGAATGATGGTTTCATCTTTGGAGCCTAGCAGAGAGTTTAGGTGCATTCGGGAAAAGGAAGAGATGTTCTCCCTTCTCTTTTCTACACCTTCTGCAAGGGTTCTTGTAAGCAATGTCAGGGGCTTTTGTGTTATTTTTGTTCTCCCTTCTATCCTTTTTGGTTAACAAATGACCTCCAAGGAAAGGCATTTGTAGCATTTTTATAGTGGGAGATTATTTTTTACCATTTTGGGAGATGAATGTCTTCAGTCACCACCTTACATGATTCCTCTTTGTTATTTAATCTTTGAAACATCTAAGCTTCCACAAAGTGGCAAAAGGCCCATCCGATGTTCACTGTAGTAGATACGCAAACACTAATAGCTTTACTGTTCCTCTAAATCCCATGGGCTGATGGCTCTATCCTTCAATTTTCTTTGTTTAGAAGTGTATTATCCAAATCCCCCTTGAATTTCTAGCACCCCACCCACCTAGCCACCCACGTACAGTCTCTGATGCTGATTTTGGCTGTATGCTCTGCATTATGTCCCTCTGTGGAATGAAGATGTCAGGTCTCTTCTGCTCACGGGCTAAGACTCTGTGCCAGCCTGCACAAAGGGAAAACTTCTGGTGCATTCCCTCACTGGTTATTAGAAGGGAGGAAATACCTGTTCTAAGAATACACCATTTGTTAGGGATCTCTAGTAACCAGTCCGACTGCACTGCCTGTTTCTGCCTTGGCTTGCAGAGGCAGCAGGTTTTGGAGGTGTTGGCTAGCCCTGCCCTGAGTAGTTATAAGATACAGAGTTTGTCCAAGCGACACTAAATAGTCTGAACATCACTGTCCACGTGTATTTGGAATAGAAAACCAATGGCTGTCAGCACTGAGTGATACTGTTCCCTACAGTGATAAGGAACACTTATTCTCCACCTCATATGTGAAAGGATAAAGTTTCCTATAATGTCATGGTTCTGAAAGGCATTTAATTCTCTGATAGCATTAAAGATCTCTATCCATCCCCATTTCTATCCCTGGGACTGCCTAGTAGTTAGTTAGGTCTTGTATGATCTCTTCAAGATTTCCTCCAAGAGATTTTGCAAAAAAAAAAAAAAAAAAAAGTTTTTTCCATGATGTCTTTCTTAGTTTTACAGTCTTCTCAAATGAGTAATATTGCTACCCTATCATCTGTATTCCTGTCTTGCATAGATCTTTCTTTGTCCTTCAGTAGTGTGTTCCGGTAGTGACTACTGTTGCCCAGAGTTTCTAATCCCTGTCCCAATATCTTTTATATTCAGTGTCCAATATTTAAGTTCCTCCATTTCATCACCCAGACTCATTATTTTGTTATATAAGTATTTCCTTTATTCTTGAGAATAGAGACCTATGTAACCTATGTAAGCATATAAAAATTGGGCTAAGAGAATCTTCTGAATTTCCTCTATGCATTGCAGAGAAATAGGCAAATAAACAGTGATAAAAAAAATAATTTGTCCCATCTGTTTAGTACAGTTTAAAATGGAATGAATAATCTGTTCAATGTGTTTTATCTTTTTGCATTGACTACAAGGGGATTAGATGACTAGAATAGATTACACACCCAATTTTAAGGCAGATAAAGTCATTTGTGATAAATCTAGGCACCAGACCAACATTGTTGTTCAGGTCTCCTCAACAGTCAATACAGAAAAAATAGGCACTGCCAGCAAACACTTGATCTCCTGTGTATTTTAATGACACAAATTACTTTTTGGAATGTCTCCAGTGATTAGGATCGATTACACTTAAGTCCTTATAGCCAAGAGCATGTCACATGCATGTTGCTCTAAAGGTACCACCATGAACATACCAGCAAAGATATTGGGATTATTAACTTTGCTAGCATCCTCCTCTGCAGAGTCATTTAAGCAGTGTTTTGTACACCCTGAATGTTGTTGAACTTAGTATTCAAAAATGCTTTGGAAATATACATACCAATAAATTTATGTGGATGATTATTGTTATTTTAGGTCACTGCAGTTCTTTTAAAAAGTAACTCATCAATTCTCCTTAAAAATGACAAAGTATCACAGAATCATAGAATCATAGAAGGCTGGAAGGGACCTCTAGAGGTCATCTAGTCCAAACTCCCGGACACGCAGGGCCACCTAAGGCACATGGCACAGGGCTGCATCCAAGCGGGTCTTGAAGATCTGCAGAGAAGGAGAAGTAAAAATGTATGAAGAAAAAACCAAGTGTCATTAATCAGAAAAGTGGCTACCTGAGAAAGCTTTCTTTCAGTGGTCTCTGGAAAATATTTCCACAGTCTCTTTCCATATGTGTCATGCAATAGCCACTTGGAAGGAATACCATTCTGCAAGTAGCCCTTGTTGTTTAGTAAATTAGTAGTATTTTAGCCTTTTTTTTCCCCCAGATTTGGTGTCTTCTGACAAATCTGAGACTTCGTGGGCTGACTGTGTTATGGTGTGTTCTTCACTGCTACCTCGCTTGAGCATTTTCTCATGAGGATGACTAGGTGTATAAATTTGTATTAAATAGGTTATCAGAGAATAACGACACTAAGTCGCTGATCTGAGCTAGATGCATGTAGGTATTTTAGGGCATGCCTACTTTGATCGTGCAGCACAATGCGGGGACTTATTAGCTGGTAAAGGAGAAGCTATATGCAGAATAGGATGCAGAATTGTTGCCTGAACAAAGCGCATCATGCCTGGTAACTCTGATACAAGCCAGCCAGCATGCATGGAAATAGATTTGGAATGTTTAACACAGCATTGCATTGTGGTGATGTAGACGTGCTCTTGGAGATTAAGGTTTCTAATTTCCATTGCTTGTTTGTTACAGCGTTTGACCCTACTTGCAGCCCTAAATCCCCATCGGTTTTAAGTTTGCTATCTACATTTTTGGAATTATTGGCTGCTGAAACTTTTAATAATGTTTTAGCATTTGTCTCAACAGCAGAACAAATTAAATACAGGAATATTAGAATCAACAGAAGGATAAATATGCATAATAAAGTAGAGATTTACACATAGTCCTAGAGATACTGTTGGCACTCATTTTTGTAATGTAACAAAAAAGTCCTTTAAATCCTTTGTTTTATGTTTTTCAGAGTACAGCTTGGCATTGCCTTCTATTTTTTTATTCAGTTTTTTATTCAGTTCATCTTTATTAACTTTGTTAAATATTCTATGGCCTTAGATTGGCTACGTGTCTGTTCTCTTATACTGCTCATTTGTCTTCTCTGTAGCTTTCAGGAGGGGAAAAGAAAACCACCAAAAAGTCATAAATGCGATGAATCAGTTGTAAGCAGAGTCTGTAGAGAGCTGTTCTCAGTCACCCATAGTTAATTTGACAGCGTGGTTCACCAGAGAAAGGCAAGTGTGGTAATTCTGTGAACTGAGAACATAAAACCCCCTATCTCACTGAGTCTCCTTTTTTGTGAGAGGACCACTGTAATCAATGGTAGTGTCAATGTCTGACCTATTCTGTACTTTAGAAAAACTTACACAATGAGGAATTTAACAGACAAACTCTTATTATACTTGCTAGTGTGTCTCATTTATATTTTTATATACAGGCCAGCCAACAGGAGAGGAAACAGGATGTCTTTGAATGCTTGACTGGTAAAGTTTAATTTGAGAGTTGTTCTGCTTCACAAATACTACTAAAATCATGAGTCACTGTAGAGAATCAAAAATTTTGAAAGCAAAACCTTTTAATTACCTTAGACATTCAGTTTTAAAAATATCCCCTTCTCCTTATGTGAGTTATAGGAGCTCAGTTTACGTAGTAATATAATTACAAGACATCAGTTCACTATCCTTTATAAAGATCACTTTTATGTTGCAGAATAGTAGTGTACTTTGTTGATTCTTATACAGATCAAAATATGCACAATTCCGTGTAGTTAATAGTTTTGGTTTGGAGTGTAAATCCATAATTTAATGAAATCATTTAGAAGACTTTATGAACTTGAATGAGAATAAGATCCCAGAAGCAGCTCAGTAGAATAGGTTGATGGATTGCTCATGTAATGAATGTCCAAAACAATTTAGAGTTACTTTGTCATCTGTCAAACAGATGAATGGTAATAATTTCCCTGGGGTGAAAAGGAAGACAAATGTAAAGTATTGCAGAAGGATAGGTGTCATCTCCTGATACCCTTCTACAACTTCCAGGTGGGCTGATGGGTCTAGAGAGTTTTATAGCCTTGCTTAGAGTCTTCATTTACCAGAGAGGTGTACTTTCTTGCTAAGTGAGCAATTGAAAAATTATTTCAGTTCTGTAATGAATTTATCTATCTAGATCATTCTTTCTATATGCTGGTCTTTTAAAACATAAAATGCTGTAGTAATTAGTGTTGTCCTTGTATGGTGCTTATGTAAATGGAAGTAAAGAGAATAATAGTCTTGTAGTCTTATAGTGGAAGCAAATCTCAAGAAGGGAGGAAGATGAGGAAGGGACTTGGCAAGCTATCTAAACAAGGGTGCACTACCTATCTTTGGAGTTAATCGGTGCTAATGAAAAGCAGCACAGCTGTATAAAGCAGATCATGGGGCATCAAAACTCATATTGCTGTAGGAACTTTGAGTAAGTAAATGAGAAATACAAACTTTTTGTCAGCAAAGTGAGAGCTGAAAATCTTCTGTTTATTATCTATATTTTTCTACTACAGAAAGGGCTGGCAAACCTCAACTCACGTGCCAATGAAGTCCATCAGGCCATTTTGTGCACATTTTAGCCGTATGTTCTAAGTCTGCCTCACTTGCCCTACCTAACCTTTAAAGAGACGCCTGTTAACGCTTTCCTAGTACAGTCTTTTATGATTTCTGACTGTGAGATGGGGCACACAACTGGTCACACTCACACTGTTACCTGTGGGCTGTGTGTTCACCACATGGGAGGTGTATGTGATTGATGGAGCCCTCAGTGTGGCAGAAAGAGCTGCCCAAAGAATAAGGGTTAGCTGTAGCTTGAGCATGAGACAGGAACCCAAGGAACAAGCCCCACGGAAACTGTGTATGGCTTCACAGGCCTGCCTGTGATGAGTGGGTGAAGACTCTTTCCAGTGAGAGGCTCTCTGCAGCACATGCCTATGGAGGATGGGGCTCAGAAACAGAGAAGGGCTCAAGGGGAGCAAAGAGGGAAAAATGCACCTTCCAGACACCCTTTCACAGAATGGTTGAAGTTGGAAGGAACCCCTGGAGATCACTGAGTCCAAAACCTGCTGCATGTTGGCAGAGGGTAGTATAGATGACTTCACATTTCTGCATCCTCTCATGAGTAGAGGGGAGGGTTTCTTCTTTGCCTCTGTTTTTTCTTTAAGATTAGACTTCAGTGACTTGACTGTTACTTTTATCTGCCTCTCACAGGGCTATTTGTGAGATTCTGTGCCTACCCCTACCAGAAAAATGAGCATCATTACTGTAAGAGTCTCTGTTGAAGTCTCTTGTACTTCTATGTATAAGCACTCATGGTTTTCCTGCATGAAATTTCCTAGCAAATTTATACTTTTTTTGGTGATGTGTGTCTCATACAACTGTAAATTATGTCTTTTTCCTCCCTGACCCATACCGTGGGATATATCACCTAGAAATCATTTGTAGAAAAAGTTGAAGAATTGTCTATATTGGAATACTCTCCGAAATTCCTTCTCCTTTTACTGTTTTGCTTTCAAGAACAAATGGTGAACCAAAATCCTGTTTACTAGGCCTAAGTATAACCTTTTCCCATTTTTCTGGTATTACTGGAAAACTGCAAAGCTGTCATACCTTTTAAATGATGCATCAAATGAAGTGCTAAAACAGAGTCCCAATTTACCCTGGCTTGTAGTTTCCTGAGGGCCGCCAAAAAGAGGCAGGGAGCTCCATTTGCCTAAGCTGGAAAAAATTCCACAGAAGACAAGTTTACCTCACTTTTTATTTATCATTTCCGTAAGGTAGTCCACCTTCTTTGTCAACATAATAAATATCAGTGTTGAACAGTAAAAGTCTATAGTTTGCCGCATTTGCACGGAAGACTGGCAGTGGGATCCCCTGCTGCTAAGGGGCTGTCCCTGTTTCAGCTAGAGCTGCCCTCTTCCGCAGGTGCTGGCAGAAGGAGGCTGTGCTGCTCATGCAGCAGTGAGATTTAAGTCACTGCATTTCGGTGGCTTCTTCTGCTTAGCACAAAGGACCATCCTGGCTGACTTTATCAGGCTGACAGAGAGATGATTAATGCAGCCCACAGTGCAGGCCTTGAGCCCTACCTCCGAGGTTCAAGAAATCTTTACTTTTATTTTTTTCAATTGCAAAAGTAAGACTTAACTGTTGGCAATCTCTCAGTGATGTTACTAGACAGAAAATAAAAGAATCACAGCTCTAACTCTGTGCATCCTAGAATGCTAGGTCTGATGTTGAAAAATGAAGCCCATATTTGAAAAAGCATACCTCGAGGTCCCCACTAAGTAAATGAAATGGGGAGTGAGAGCTTAAAGTAAAGCATGCCTGTCTCTAACAGACTTATTGCATAGCATTTCCTGAAGTAAGACAACATGATTATTAAAGTGAAATGAGAGTTTCTGTATATCTTGCAAGAACTATTTTCAGCTGCCAAAACTTTTTTTGGAATTTCAAAAGAATTTTTGTAAAAAGAGAGAGAGAAGCCTTACGTTCCTGGTATTTCAGCAAGAGTGAAATACAAGTAAACTTGAAATCTCAGATGAATTTTCATTGACTTTTGCAGAACAGTAGATCACTCTAGTTTCATTCTGTTTTTACTTCTTCTTTTCAACTATCTTTTATTTGAAGTGGAGAATAAACAAAACAAAAGGAAAAAACGGTCTGTTTTTTTAGTGTATGGATATATCTTCTGCTGAAAATACATGTCATAAAAAGATTTTGTTACTTCACATAAATAAACAGGAACAGGGATGAACTTAAATTGCAGAAAGAAGAACCACACTTGTATGTAAATGTCATAGACCTTCAGGATCTAAATGTTTGGTCCAAAGACAAAAGCAAAGAATGTCTTCTAAAAATCATGCTACGAACCCCATGTTTCTCCAATCCAAATACAAGAGTTTATTGCCAGGCATCTAGTTATGTTGTGGCTGTGTATGATTCAGAAACCAAGTTGGAAAGCTGTTGGAGAGTTTATAGCACTACAAATAAAGGAGTTAGGGTGAAAGCCACTGCATCCTAAAAGCCCTGAAAAAAATCTCCATTTTTGCATGATTTATTTCAATAATGATTATATTTTTCCACTTTGCCTTGGATGATCCCCTTGGATTAGGGATACAAAGGAGAGAAAGTGCCAGTGACAGAGAAAGTGAGAGCAATAACTCAGCCCCTCTATATGTTTCTCCAGAGTTTCTCTGAGATTTTAATTTGCTTATCTTATCCCTCAAGGTCATAGTGTTGGGGGCAACTTTATTTCATTCCCTTTTATATTTTTTTCTCTCTATAGCAGACAACCATTTGGGAATGGACTTTCTAAAGTCTCACAGATTCACAGTTTCTGCTTTAGAAGGTTTCTGCCAGTACATATGTGTGCAAGGACTGAGTATTACAAAAGAAACCGAAGAGGAAACAAGAACCCTGGAAAATGTGTTGCAAAATAACCAGTGGTACTGAGATGAGAAGAGGGGCAAAACAACTGGCAGAGTGTAAAGACCATGTTTATTCACTGAGTTACTTCCGTGTTCAGATCCAATAAAAAGACAGTATGTGAATATACTCCCTGATTGGTAGTAATGGGTCAGTCTTATGGCAAATTATCCTACAGGGCAGATCAGTGTTGAAATGATAACAGGAGACAGCGAAGAATCCTGGCTGAACAAGGAACACCTCACTGATGCAGCCCGAGGGCTCACTGAAGGATATCAGTGATGGAGGTAGAGCATACTCACCAGTCTGAGAGAGCAGTTATCATCCCGCAGCAGATATTTTTCTAGCATTTTCTTAAAAATCCACAGAAAAAGAGATGCTTTCAGCCTTTAAAGTCAATCTGGCCTTGTAGTCACTATTCTCTATTCTGCTCATTTAACCTTCCCTCTTCAGGTTTCCCACTTAGTTTCATTGTCCAGCTTACAGATAGTATATGTTTTGTCCAGATGGTCAGGGTCGTTTTGAATTCCACAAAAATACTTGCAGACCCTCCCATATTGGCAGGATCTACACATTTTTATGCTTAATTGTATAAGCAACTTCTATTCCAGCATTCAAGTGAAAAGTTTGCTTAATACTGGGTTTATAATAGACTCTTCTAGGACACTGCTTGAGTTTTGCTGACAATTTCTCAACAGATTACTGATAAATACACTTTGAGCTTGACTGATGAGGAGCTGTACACTTGCTTTATAGCAATTTTATCTAGACTTCATCTACCCAAGTTGCCATGGGGTGGTGTCCAAACTTTATTGCAGTAGAGATATAGTTTATCTTAGCTAGCATCTTGGCTAATCATCATGTCAAGAAAGAATCACTTTGGCACGACTTGTTCTTAACAAACTCATGTTGGCCATTTCTTACTGCCTTGTCACTTTCTTGGGTCTTACAAAAGGCTTCTAGTATTTTTCTCCTTACCGAGTTGGTGTGATTGCCCTTATTTCCCTGCATTCTCCTTTCCCTGGTTCCTATTTCTCTGTATGTTCTTTGAGTTCTATTCTTCTTGTGTTCTGTATTAGATTGAATTAAACTACACCTCTGTGTCTGTGCGTGTGAGGAATTAATCAATTAGGCTGTTATCTTAGTGTAATTCAGGCACAGAGGTTTTGGCTGGCATTCCTTACTCTTTGATACCTCAATTGAAGACAAATACCTGCAGAAATAGCCTTTCCAAGGCACTGACCCTGTTAGGAACTAGTTCACACACTATGTAAATTTATGAAAAAGAATGAGCAGAATGAGCTACAATTTCAGATGTGTATTTTTTTTTCAACTAGGGGAAAGGAATGATTTCTCTGGTTTGTCTTTCCACCATTTTCTCTTAGCAATGTGAAACTCAAGAGCTGGGTGGAAGATGAATGCTTAATTGTTTCTGTGTTGAATGGCAATCACAGAAAGCTAAGTAGAGCCAAAGTAGAGCAAAAACACTCAGCCATGCCTAGTCTATACCCAGGTTTATAACATCCTTCATATTTCTGACTCTCAGCTGTGACACAGGGATGAGGATCGCTGTACCAGGCTATGATTTTCTCGTAACCTGGAGGTCCTTCCTCTCTCTCCGATGCTGACGCATGTGAGTTTTGTGCACGTAGAGGTGCTCAGCCCCTGCCCGCTTGCAGCCGGGCAGGGAGGCGGCCAATGTTGTGCACCTGGCTGCTATCGCTGCCCA
Organism: Crypturellus tataupa; assembly: GCA_034781795.1. Classification (NCBI taxonomy): domain Eukaryota; kingdom Metazoa; phylum Chordata; class Aves; order Tinamiformes; family Tinamidae; genus Crypturellus; species Crypturellus tataupa. The sequence continues at coordinate 1,991,855 of JAWLRI010000700.1, read as the reverse complement.
CCGCAAGCTGCTTTGTCACCGATGAAATCCTTCCTCGTCTTCATTTGTGTTTCTCCATAAAACATTCATGAAAAAAATGACTTCCTACTGAGTATCCATTAGCCACCAATGCTGATGTTAATGAGCAAACTGTGAATGCACTAAAGAGCAAATTGAAATGAGTCACAAAATACACTTAAGATGTGCTTCCTGCCAGCATTGGTGCGTCATAGGGAAAATGCCGGTTCCTTAACAACAAGAGTATAAAGAGCAGAAATACAGCTGATAAAAAAGCCATTATTTAAAGGAGCTCCATTAAAAAAGATTAACTGATTTAGGTGCAAATGAATCATATCTGCACATTAGCCCTGTATTTGTCATCTCAACTTATTTTCTATTACACTAAAACAGCTTTAAATTAAAACATAACATTAAATTAAATTAAGGCCTGCAAAGGAAAAAGGTTTTATTTCAAAACAGACATAATTTAATTACAGTTAGCCTATCTAAATAAGTGTAAATAATTATGTTATGACCATAAAACAATGTCATCTTCCATATCTTTTGCAATTAAATAGACATACTCTGTCCCAGAAGAATAGTGCCTTGTTGTCTTTATTAATTCTTTTCAATTTTACACCTTAATATTTAATGGGAAGCAGATGGATATTAGAAAATATGTTGACTTACATCATTCAGCTGGATGGGATGAAACTCTTGCTGTACAGGCACAGAACCACATTTAGCATTGGCAATGATCTCAGGTGAGAAGTCAATGCTCAAGTAAAAAGTGTTGTTTGAAGTAGAATGTGGACTCAGTTTCCAACAGCTGGTCACAAAAAGTGCATTTCCTTTGAGTTAGTAACCCATAGAAGAGAAGGAACACACATATTTGCAATAAAATGCCTACTGCTGCCCATCTTATGCCTGAGGTCTATAGATACAAGTTTGTCACCAGGGATAGGCATGGATTCGCCTATGAGAACTGTGAGGAGGCATCAAACTTCTGCTTTACATGCCACTTTTGTCTGCAACAGCAGTAAAATGCTATTGCACAGAAAACAAACAAACAAACAAACAAACAAAAAAGAAGTTGGCATGGTTTCCCGATTGGAGGCAGGAACATGGGATGAGATTACAGATGGTGTCAGGGGTCTCCAAAGCTGAAAGCACAGGGAGAAATGGGTGCTCTTAGTGCGGCTGAGGTGGTGAGAGTAGGACTCAAACTTCTGAATATGGAAGTATCCATTGCAGTATAGCAGCAGCTTCACCGGAGGTGAGCTGCTATTTGCTGCACACCTGCTTTTCCTTTTTTTTTTTAAGTAAGATGTGAAAACTTAGACACCAAGGAGATAAAAAAAGAGATAAAAACATGCATGAACTTCTTGGCTTTTACTGTGATCATTGGAACTATACTAATAAAATTCAGTTTAACTCCCACTGAAGTTCATGGAAAGACTCCAACTGAGTGTAGAGTGAAATGAAATTTGCACACAATGCACATGTTATTTATAGCTTCTAAGGAAAATTCACAATTTCCATTCCTTGCTAAATACATTTTTTTTCTTTTCAAGAACATTCATAAAAATATTTGTGTGAAAGCTTGTGAAATTAAATTAAGTCTATGAGAAAGTACTGGATAATCAGAAAATCAAATTTAGCTAATGAACAAAATAAAATAGTTCTGGGCAGAACTGGAAGTAATTTATTTATTAAAGAAGAGATTTTCCTTCTGTCAGGAAACTCAAACAAATCTGTCTACTCAGTCTGCAACAGACATAAATCTGTGAAGCTCTGCAGATTTTGGGTGACCAATAACACAATTCAGGTGGGTAGGCAAAATTTACAGTTTATTTTTAATGGATAGGTTGAAATCTGATCACAAAAATATTTGTCAGATAATGTACTTTGAACCAGCTAGTAAAAAACATAGATAGCTAGAAAATGAGATTACATCTGCTAAATTTTCCAATCATTTACTTAATATAATTTATTACTATTATGTCTGTCTTTCTCCAAACATCCAGGTTTTTTCCCTGGAGGATTTTTTTCTTCTGCTAGCACTTGAAATGTATGTTACACGTCTGAGCAGCCTGATTCTATGTACCATCCAGTTTACCATAATCTGCCCTTATGAAAGGGTGGTGCTAATGAGTTGTCTTAATCACAGCAGTCATACTTGGAGAAATTAGTATTAACAGCTTGGAAAGATTGTAATCTCTTAATTAAATGATCTACTGTGTTGAGTATACAATATTATTGAATTTTGCTTCGTAAAAAATAAGTAAAAAAAAACAACAAAAAACAGTTTGTATCAGGTTTGCTTTGTCTGACCATCTCTTCCCTAGCTCAGACGCTCGACACAGCAGTGATGCTGATGGCAGGGGGAACCTGCTGACAAATTCCATGCCCAGTAAAGCACCTTCCAGGCACTGTTTGGTTTTTCTGCTTGGAGCTCGCGAGCCAGGCCAGGTCAGGCCAGGTCGTGGGCACGAGGACTGGCTGGCTGGGCGGGAGAGCTGCTGAAGTGCCACTGCTTTCTTTGGGCCTGGATTTGCAGCCACTCCCTGTTGAGACTCCTGCTGCAGCCAGGGGCTATTCCGGACTCGAGCGGCTGAAAAGCTGAGCCCAGAATCAGGTCTGCATCTCTCCTTGTCAATACTGTGCTACCGCCTATGGCAGCATCAGCAGCGGAAGGTTTGTACAACCACAACCCTGTGTTTAGGTCATACGAAGGAGGAGGAAAACGGATGCTCATGCAGACTGAGTAGGTGTTGGTGGGGGGGAAAATCCGCACTGAGGTTTTGGCTTTTTCAAGCTCCCAGAAACTCACGGACCAGAATTTAATGATGACCCAAAATATTTCAACCCTTCAGCGGTAGCTACAAGTTTTTTTGAATAGTTTTCTGACTTCTTTTCCTTCTATCAAAGATTTCATGTAAAATAAAATGGAATGCAGCTGAAATCAAGAGCTCAATCCTTATAAGAAGGAAGAAGAATAGATCAGGGAGAGGAATTTAGCAAGTCTTTGACAAGCTAGAGAGTGCTGGAATGAGCTGCTTCCTAGCACCAGCAAGGGTGGGAAATGTAATTTGTGTCATATATATCAAGGCTGTATCTACCTGATCTGGCATTTCTATTCTTTTAAAATGTAAACGTTAGTGCTTTGCCTACAGTGATCTTCTAACAGTTTTTAAGGCAGTAGAGTTGGAGGGAAATCCTAGAGGAAAAGCCCTGAAATAATGCTTTCTTTGTTGGCATTGCGTTACTCCCATTTACCAAGCAAATGAGATATATATACCGCAGTCTCGCAGGAGAACCACTAGTGCAGAGGTCTGGCTCCAGCAGGGCCTGATTACAGATCAAACACGTTGAATTATTCTTCTAGTTCAATGTTTAAACACAAAGCTCAGCCATGAGGGTGCTAGGTCTCTGCCAGGCAGGTGTCCTGCCTGCAAAGCGCTTTGCACTGGTACCGTAACTTTGCCACCCGTGCGCTCGCTGAAGAAGCGGTGTCTTCGGCACCTGTTCTTCCTTTAGCTCATGTCACGCGTCCCAGGAGAGCTTTTAGCTCTCTAAAAGCTTGAATACAAATTGGAAGTAAGATCTCCCAGTATAATCATGTATAATAGATTTCAGTAACACGCATTTGCTGTCTAATGAGCTTTACTTCATCCAGTGATGTCTTTGCTCACAAAGCAAATCACATTCTTATGTGAGAGGGGAAAAAATGTCTAATGCAGTATTAATAAACCTCATATTAAGCAGTAAGTTCTGTTCCAACAGCCTTAAGCATTCAGACAGGTACATTTTTAATCAGACGCTGATTCCTATTGAAAAATGTACAAATACTGCTTTCAAGAGAGGATTACAAAACAAGCTTCAACCTGCTTTATTAATTATTTTTTTCCAAGGGAGCAGCAGAAAATTGCTGGCAGGGAACCTTGGTGAACTAAGTCTGTGGGCTATTAAGAATGGATTTAATTTACATTTATAACCTTATTGATTCAAGATTTTTTTCTTTCTTTTCTGAGGCAAATTGACTTGGAAAAGTTATTCAAAAAATGTTCTTTCTCTGCATTGAAAATGTTAAGAAAAAAAGAGCACAGTATTGGTTTTTCTTCTTTCTTAATGCTGAAAATGACAGAGGAAAACAAAAAAATAGGAAATCTGTGTGATACACGCCATCAGGCACAACACCTCTAGCTACGCTTTTGTCTGGTGAACAAATTCTACAGTCACTTGCTTGGGACGCTATTATCAGCATTTAATTAAGAGACAGTGGTAAAAAAATGAGCTATGTGACCAGATTATAGTGTTCAAGAGCAGGACTCCTCTTGAGGAGCATTTCTCTTTGCAGAAAGAAATGTTGACTGCACTATTCTACCGTATTTCAAAATGTAGCAAATGCTTTTCTCTTGCAGTTTTCAGTTGCATTAAGATTTTTGGTACTATATTCAAGGCAAAATCATGAGTCAAACTGTGATTTACAATCCTTACAAGAATTAAGGCAACAGCTTTCATATTCCTGTGAAGGTAATGTAGACCTGTAATCCTGTCATGATTTTCCCCACTCCTCTAATTTGTTAGCTAGAATGCCCGTTCTAGGTAGGAGGTAAAACATTAGTGTAAGTTTTCATATAGCAATTAACTTTATTACTGCTTTAAGTCCAAACCTCTTTACTTAAATCCAAGGATGGTCCCACTGAGCTGTCATCTTGTCGGTGATCCGAATCACTGGAGCACATAAGCATATGCCTAATATTAAACACACGTTACCTTGTATATAAATGGGATTACTTGCATGATTAAGACTGAACTCATGCTTAAATATCTTATTGGATGGCAGCTATGACACTGAGTCCCAGGGACACTTCTGAGTTATTCTACTTGCTTAGAGTTTTATCTGAAAAAGATAGAGCTTATCTGAAAGCATATTCTAATCCCTAGGGAGTTATTTTCCAAAATTCAAATAAATTAATGGGATCTTACAGCCTAGCACTAGGTGTACATTTGCTTATATCGAAGCAACTGAATTCCTGTTGCTCTCATATATCCAGAGTTCAGATTAACTCCTTTTAGAGTTAATTCAGAGTTAATTGGAAGTACCATAAAACACACAGATTTATTGAAAAATGCCTTTCTGCAACACTGAAAATGTTGGCTTCAAGAATTAAATCTTTTTAAGATATATAACCAATAGTGACTCTATTTAATGTTCGAAATACTTTGGGCCCATATTAGTGAAGTGCTTTGATAGAGAGGTGTGTGATACAAACGTGAAATGTGACTATAAATTACAGTTTGAAGAATGCATGAAATTAACTGAACTAATAGAATTCAAGATTACTGTAGTAGTACTGTGGGAATATAAAATATAACAAATTCATTTGATCAAAATAATTATGTGGTGAAATGGATATTTCATTTTCATCACAGAAGGAACAAGGTAATCTAATTGTAGCTTTCCATTTCAGTATTTTAATGATCTTGACACAATTCTTAAGATAGGTGATAAAACATTATTAATCAAATACTCAATAATATTCATTAGAAAAATTACATTAGAAATGCATTGAAGATGAAAATTACATTCACATACACAGTATAGGAAAAAAAATCTATGTAACAAACTGTACTGTTGAATAAATAATTCTATGACGGTGAAAGGGTTTTGTTTAGAAATGAAAGCTGCAATAGGATTTAACCTGTTTGCCTCCAATCTTTTCTGAATGCAGAGTCATATGTTATTCCCTGCTTTCATATCCAATGGTTTTCCTGGGCTGTTCAGGTGCATTGAACCTGAGGACATAAAGACTCACCACCTTAGAACACACCAAAGATCAACACAGCCTGAAGGCCTAGCTCCATCAGGGAAAGAGCACAGAAATTGGGGCAAGACTGAGGAGCTGTTGCCCCAGCATGCAAGACGGAGAGGTTGTTGCCCCAGCCTAATTTCTATCCATTTTGTTCCCTTTCCTGCTGCCTGATAATTTCACAGAATAATTACCGGGCCAAATATGACCTGAATGATAATTAATCATCCTTCCCTAGTCCCCTCTCTACATTCCTTTCACAACTTTTCACTGCTGAATTAGTATATCCAGAGAGCTAATGATACTATCTGGAAGATCCTTTTTCTATAGCCAGCTGTTAGTTAAGAACCTATCATTGCAAATGCAACTAGAGAAGTTTCCCTCCATGTTCATGATTCTGCATATATCAACATTGAACTTCATCTGCCATTCAGATCCTCAATATTGGTACACATTTCAGTGTACTTTGAAGAGCAAAGCACTGAAAAATGTTTCGGTTTTAGCTACTCTCTAACCAAATGTATCTCATCTGCAATAATTGCAAAAAAAAAAAAAAAAAAAACTGCAAAAATCTGCAATACTGTAGTGCTGCATAAGCAGCACTTCTGGTGCACCTTTGCAGATCTACCTCTATTGTGAAAATAAATGACTTATTCCTAGCTTTTTTTTTTTTTTTTCTCATCGTCGATATGCCTTAGCCCTTATCCAGTGACAACTGAATTTCTTCAATAGCTTCATGAGGGACCTTCTAGAAAGTTTTATGAAAATGTAAGATTTTACTAAAGGAGTTATGTTCCTGGCTCCTTCAGAGATCTCATATAAGATATTATTTCTCTGCAGAAAGTTGAGTCCCAATATGTCCCTTTTATCCACCATTTCTAATGTTTATTCTGTTTGTTCCCTGTTTGCCTATTATAGCTGTCAGACTAGTTCCTAAGTCTTGGGATTATATCCAAAGTTTATTTTAAGATTTCTTATGCATTCCTCCACATCTGAGTTCTTCTTCAGGGTTCTTGGATAAATATTTTCTTGATCCACTTGATTACTTTGAACTAAGGTTCTTTTATTAGATCATTCCTTCTTTATCTTCACCTTTCATGTTGCTATTTGCAGTGCCTTGGCCTAATACAATTTCTTACTTAGTATGGTGTGCCCTAGTCAATTTAGCCTTCATGAGTTCATACCTTGACAATACTGAATTATGCAATTTCTTGCAGTGTGAGTTTTTATACGGGTGCAATATAACAGATAAAAATTACCCCAGGCTAATTGAATATTTTACTGGATATTCACAAGTTTCTTCTGTGAACTCTGCATATTTTAACTGGACTACATTTTTAACAGTTTACTGATTGCACTATGTTATAAATAATGTCATAGTTGGGCAATAGGGATTGAGGAAAATTGACAACTTTAGCTTTCCAGTTGGTAAATAATTCTACCTGATATAATCCATATTTCGGTACTCAAATAATTTCACATGTGCATTTTAACCAGTTTACTCAGTAAAACTCATGTTTTGCCTTTGAATGTTGTTTTAGCTCGATTATCTACCCCAAGAGTAAAGTTGAAGATATATTAATAAAGAATGGGCTAATTGCAAACAGATGTAGGTATTTCAGAGTATTAAGCATTTGTATATTTATGGATTTGTGTTATCAGAAAAAGACATAAAAAAGGAAAAAAATCAGAAGTTTCCAGATTTAATTTTTCAGCTAGAGTTTATGTAGCAAAATATGTAGTCTGGGACATGTAGAAAGGCCTGTGTTTTCCAGTCTAACTCTTTCAGAGGATATTACTCTTACATCATTGCAAAGTTATAACAAAACAAAAAGAGAGAGAGAAAAAAAAAAACATAAAACCTCAAATTGCACTAATGAAGTGTTACTTTTGGCTACTCGTATTCTTTGGTTGCAAATATTTTAGCACTCTGATTCATTATATAGCTTCTCCTCCTTTTCCTTTTAGGAACCTGACATAGATTGTGCTCAGTTTAAAGGATATAGTCTGAAATACTGTTGAGTTAAAAATAAGCTTGTGTGAATCCATACAGCTTCACTGACAGGCTTTGATTTATGCGAGCTTAGGATCTGACTTGTTGCATCTCACGTGGTGATCAGAGTAAAACGAAATAATACTATGTTTTCCCTCTACGAGATTCAAAATCTCACAAGGCCCAAGTCAGTATTTTTCAGCTATATGTCGAATGCATTTTGGGGAAGAAAAATGCCTCAGTGTTTCCCTTCCTAGATCTGCACTCTACATAGCCTTCCCTAAGACTCATTTGTGCTAAGTAGCTGAAGCAAGCCAGCCTCATCAGCACAGGGAGAAGTCTTTGTAGCTATCTTTTATCTTCCCAGGATTGCAAGCGGGAAATTTTTCCTAGAGGGTTAGGACTGCTGCTTCTCTGTTCATTGATTGAAAAGATGAGCTTGGTTTCCTTTTTAGGTCACACAATATATTGCCCCCAAAAAGATGTGCTCTTAAAGGTGTTTTAACATAGTCCTCATAGTTAGGTACCTGAAGAGAAGAAAAACACAGGTATTATATCAATTTAATCACAAATGAAAGTTTCAGTATTTATACAAAATTTAGTAACTAACTGCTTTTTGCTGGAATATCAAAATTATGTTTTCAGCACAGTAAAATACCATGCCTAAATAATAGATTATATTTTCCTTAGAATGAAAAGTAGCTGAAATATGTTGCACTTATTTTGAAGAAGATGGATGCTTTGGTCTAAGAGTCCCCAAGTTACTCTTCCTGTAGAAAATTTGGAAATATCACCTATCAGTGTGCCAGCAAACGTCACAGTGACATTGGACAGATCCCTTTTTGAATTTTTGAGTGTCATTTATAATTCACACTGGAGAAGATCAGACGTGGACGGTACTATGCAGCTGATTTAAGGAAGACTCTTGCTGGGAGCAGGGTTTATGATCACTCTGTACCTCAGCTGCCTGCTGAAACCGTCAGAGACAGTTCTGCATGCCATTCTTGATGACCATTTTCATTCTCTGAATTCTTGTTCATTTGGGGTTACTCTGAGTCTGCTAAAAATTGCATTTTTATCCTTAGTATCAGACCCGAAGTTTTGGCTGACTGGCTGTCTTTAACTGATGAATGTAAACAGGTCATGGAGCCTAAAAACCTATATCAAACCTTTTAGACCCATACACAAAATATAAGATAAATCTAAAATCAGTCCCTTAAGAGAAGTGAACATTATTTTGTTTCTGTCTGCAAGTCCAATGAACATAGGACACAAGTTCAAAAGTTAAAAACTGTGTTCCTTCTCTGCTCAACCTGAGTCATTTGCTGAGCTGTTTTGCCCAGTAAGATTGAACATCATGGTTCAGTTGTGCTGGTCCAGGACTATTTCTCTAACTGCTAAACCCGAGATCTTAGCCAGTCTCTGCATCTTCTGCAGATGCCTATGGACAAAGAGCAACCTCTTCCACACTGCTTGTCTCTTGCCAATCAGTCTGATTTGGAGTTCTTGGCCTCTCTTGTATAATTTAGCACCTCATCAGAGACCTCATCTCTCTGCAGAGTGCTGGAGAGATCTGAAGTCCGCTGCCTTGGGCAAGGAGCTTGCTGAAACATGCAAGTGTGAAGCCCATGTGCTCATGATATGCAGAAATCCTGCCTGTCGCAGAGTGGAAACCTGTGCAGGTGGCAGGGAGGTATCAGATACTGGCCATCAACTTGAGGAAGGGGTAAGGATCACTCCTTCCGAAACGGTGATTCCTGAAGACAGAGGGGATGGGAACAGAGATGAAGACATTAGGAGGGTTTATAAGAGATTCACCAAAAGCACCACACGGACTAATCTTACTCTTTAACTTTGTGCTTAGGGTATTCTCCCATTGGTGTTCTGTGACATTGCTGTAAATTAGAGAGATTTTAGACACATTAAACCTTAGAGAAAGGCATTCTTGCTAGCAATGTGAGGAAGAATTCACTCTTTATGGAATCATTCCTCTTCCTGAAGTTAAATAATTTAGAAGGGAGTTCAAGATTCACTAGCCTAGAAAGACACAGCATAACATGAGACATAATACTTAGAAAAGCAAGTCCAATTCTGATTTCAGTATCTGAAACTTTTATTTTACGTTCAGTAGCATTGAAATATAAGGTCTAAAATGCACTGGGAACAGAGACCAGAAACCTACATGCTTTTTTCAAAAAAAAAAAAAAAAAAAAAAAAAAAAAATGCTAAAAAATATTGTTTCAAACTGTCTTCTCTCTGTTCATCACACATCTGGGCTACAGGATACATCAACTTCCATTATCAGTAACTGACCTGAGAGTGGTCTACTTGCCAAATCGTGGCCTAAGGCATAAGACAAGAGCAATTTGAATCCCTTTAGGCAGAAGGTGCTTCCTTGGATGAGTGCTCTGATTACGAGGCTGAGATGTAAATGATGTCCTGAATTCTCCCACTTCCTCCTCCCAAAGTCTTACTTCAACACAAAGAAGTCCTCAGGGCATTTTGTAGAGGCCTGTCTGTCTAAGGAGGCCCAGCACATGAGCACAAGGCTGCCCTGACTTTGGATACTGACTGGACAAGGGGGTAAGTGCTGAATTCATGCTCACACAGGTCTGGGTTGAGCACTCAAAGCGAGGGGCAGCTATTGAGTTCATGTGTCTACTGGATTAGGTGGCAGTTAAGTAGAGTTGTTACCTGAATTGAGGTTTTTAAACCTATGGCTTGACATTCTTGTCACTAAATACTTCCCAAACCCTGTTTTTGGGCACAGTTTCCCCCGCCTCAACCCCCTCTCTCCTACCCTGCCCTGCCTCGCCAAAAAGTTAACTAACTCTTTGTTGTAATTCCTAAATCTAATACGTAATATATATCCATGGATGAAGAAACGAGTATTCTCAGTCAGTATTACATATATTACCTTATTACTTGGAGATGTAATCAGGCTGCGGTGAGAAGTAAGATCAGTGACTACTGCAGTAGTTACTAACACATGTAGATCTGATTCAGATTGTGTAGTTTTACATGTGGAATAAACACATGTAGAACTCAAAATATAGGATCTATACTGTATAATGCATGAATTCGTTCAAAGGTATGACAGTCACCTAAACATGAAAGTGCATGCTGGTCTATAAAGACTTGAACTCAGAAATAAAGTGAAAGGCATGAAGTTGTATGAAATTGCATGAAATTGCGAAGAAGTTGCACTGCAGAAGCAGCATATGAATGAGTAGCCCATGCATTTGAAAAGGAAAAGAATGAAGTCATGATTTGATTAGTAGGGATATTACTACTTGAAAAAAAATATACCCCTGATTCATCCAGGAGGACACTTGCCATTTTAGGGACGGAGCTAAGCATCCATCTGAGTTTGCATCGTGTGTCTGAGACTGTTTGTAACTGTGACAGCTTGGGCTTGCTTTACAGGGAAGGGACTTCATTTGAGGTCCAGAATTTCAGTGAAACTTTGATAGTTACAAAGCAAAATAAAGGAAGTTTATTTTGATATACTTTAGGACCAGCAGCGGAAATGCTGAGGACAAAAACTTAAGCAGCTTTTCAACTCAGTGAGTTAGGGTGGATAGTTTCACTCTGATATAGGTTGAAAGGGTCATCCTTCATTCTGATATCCCTGCAGGTCTTCATATGTATTTGGGTTGTATCTGTCCAAAACAGAAAACTAAACCAAAGTGCTTTTTTGTCAAATAGCAAACCAAAGTTGTAAAATGTTGGACATTATCTGGATGTCATTTTTTTCAAATACTAAACAATTTATGTACTATTTCCACTGAATAAATGATAAAAAGTTAACAATAACATTATTCTATAGAATTTTTTTTTATCATTAATTTAGTGGAAATAGACTGGAAACTTATCAATACTGTTCTAGAGAAATAAGTTCTGCAGAACTTAATTCCAAAGATCACTGAAAATGAATCCTTTAAAACTAGGTTCAAAACGTACTTAAAATATGGATTTATTCAGCTCAATCTTGTAAGATTTACTTTGTATACTATTTAGATTTAAAACAACTAATGTCAATGGATTCATTTGAAAAACAATGCAGCAATAGTGAATCCTTTTTGAAGCGCGCTTATGCAAATCTTACTTTTCACAACCAAATAAACACACTGAAATCCATATTTTGACCAAATACCTTAATACAACCATAAAAAAGACTGAAGCTATTACTACTATCAGTAGTAATACTGATAGTTATTCACAGAACTATGTGAGGAGAAAGCATGCCCATATTGAGTCAGACAGAGGCTACAGGTAGCCCAACATCTGTCTCCAGCTGTGCAATAAAAGAGTAAGAATCATACAGAATAGAATTCTCACAGGCTTCAACTGTTCTCAGTTTAGGGTCTTTCCTGAGTCATATGCATTTTATGTGGATTTAGTAACCATCGGGGAATGTCTTTTCCATCTATTTGTCTAGTCTGTCCTTGGACTTCCATAAATTCAGCAGCCACCGCAGAGTTTGGCAAGGAGTCCTACTGGTCAGGTATCTGGCATAAGGCTTTGAGTCTGATTTCTTCTCATTTTCTTTGATACTACTTCTTATTTTTACTGGGAGAAAGAATAAGCAATCAAATATTATCTGTCTATCTTCTATGTGCCATGTCAAGGTGATTCTGCAAACTTCCATCATATCCCCCATCACTGAGTCCTTCCTCTTATGGAAGACATCTGCAGCACTTAACAGAGCTGAAAAATACAATGACCATAATTAGTTACAAAAAAAAAAAAAAGTTAGAGTATTTTGTATTAAAAATAGTGTTTGAGATGTAGGAAGTTAATGGAATGAAAATTATTTGGGGAGATAAAGACAAGAATGTCTCTGTTAGCTATATTTTCCCTCCAAATGTCATCGACATTGCTTGTGTTACTTGTTTATTAAGAGATTCTTTCCCATTCCTTTCCCTTTGAAATCCTTTGAAATAGTCATTTATTTGTCTTGAAAAGAGAGAAGAGGGATGCTTTTGTGCTTGCCCTTTCTATTAATAGTTCCAATATACTTAAAATATGTTGAGCATTTAGGGTAATATAATATCTGAGGAGTAAAAACATATATTTCTTTTTTTTTTCCTTCTAAGTACTACGGCCATTGCACAGTGAAAATGAAGAGAACAGAAATCAAAATAATGTTCATTTTGGGACGAGAGGATGGAAGAATATTAAACTCTTTTTTGTTTCTTATCCAAACTTTTCCTAGGAGAGGTCCAGTTGCCTGTGGTTTTGTCTGTGATTTCAAAAATAGTAGAAACAAGACCTGGTCTGATGCCAAATAGGATTGACTATGGCACAGAACTAAAGTTTGGATTTCCAGAAATCCCCAGCTTAAATCTGAGATGTCAGTCTGGATTTAAGGGCTTGTCATTATTAAAATGGAACTATTTTAAACAATGTTTATATCAAAGTTCTATTTCAGTGAAATGGAGGAGGGATGCCTTCTAATTGCCATTTATCTCAGTGTTCCCAAATCTTTGTATTGCACAGGGAAGTATGACTGCATTTTAATAGATACTCCATACTCCACACTCAGAAGGAGAAGCGAATGAATAATTCCATTGATTAACTGTTTTCAAAGAATTCAGCTTAGTTTTATGTTCACAGAACATCTGTGAGCAGATCAGTTTCTCTCCAACTTATTTGTAATTCAGGTCTATACTATAATGATTCCTGAATGTTTTGCTCTATTGATGGATCACAACTTTATGAATCAAACTGATGCTGCTTAACTTTCATGACAGTCCTGATAAGACATATGGTACTTTTCCTCTTCCCTGATTAGATAAATACACAGATTCCAGCCTCAATGTTTTCTCCACATTACATTTAAATTTGTTTTTGGAAAATACTTATGAATGTAGCTTTGAAATCTGTGGAGGCCCACAGAAATCCACTTTCCATGAACATGAAATGCAATCACTTGCATATTCACAGAAAGTAAATACAAAAAGAGCATGAACATGGCTAAACCTAATTAAATCAATCTTAAAAAATGCCAGTAGAAAATCTCTGGTATTATTTGCCCAGGTTCTAGCAGAAGAAGTAAAAGGATTTTATGTAAATATTATTGAAAGGTGATACTGTGTCTTTTTACAATGTAGGCACAGAGCTCACTGTGTCCTGATCCAGCTGTTGAGGTGCTCAGTGCTTCTCTTTTAATTTCAGTATGGGGAAAGAATACTTTGGCTTTCACCTGGGGGATATTTCCTTAACCAAGGAGCAGCAACAACTCAAAATGGTGTCAAAGGTAGAATTGTTCCAGACTTTCATAAAAAACTCAAATGCACAGAGAGGAGTGAGTTGGCTCAGGCTCTTGAGGATGTGACTATCTCAGTCTTTGAGGAGAACATTCTTTAATCTTTATGCAGTCTGTTTCCGAGTAGCATCAGGTCCCTAGATGCCTTTTTCCCTCTAAGTTAGAGTTTATCCTCTTACTTTGCACCTTGATTACTGTGAGGTGTTATTTACAGGTTTTATCCAGCTAACTGTGGTATCTGGGGAATGTCCTGCAGCTCAGTGTGAGTTCACGGAAGATCACTGGAGGGATCACCCACTCCCACCCTCAGTTGTGCAGTGACAAGCTGGTGACCACAACTCAACTTCAGAAGATATCTGAGCTTAGCGTTCCCCTTTCTCTATTGTGCACTTAAATAAAGATTGATACTCTGGTTATTCTTTCGCCGTGCTTAACTCAGTAACCAAAGGTCCTACAAAGTCACAGTTTAGAAGAGGCCAGACAGTAGAACCAGTGATTTGAAAAAAAATGAAACACGCAAGTACTCCAAAATCTGGACAGGTCTGTTTGCAGCAGCCTGTTAAGCAGCCTGTGCCTCGCTTGAGGGGACTGATAAGGAAACAGAGGTTGCAAGTCCTGTGGGAAGGAGTAAAGGGGTTAGAAAGGAATCTTGCTTAAAAGCCATGAAAAATACTCTTTCCATGTCCATAAGATCAGTCTGAATGCCCTGCAGTTTTCCTTGGCCTTGTAGGATGCCCAGGGACGTCTGCAGATGCAGAAACCATTTTGTGACTTGGAGGTCTGTTTGCAGCAGGGCGGCATGACAGCGCCAGGGCAGGGTGCCAGCGCAGAAACACAGCAGATGAGAGGCTGCAGCGAGACCAGGATGCACAGTATGGTGAACATACACCACCCAGGCCCCTCACTTGCCAGGGCCATCCTCACATGCAGGGACATGTGGCGGATATGGTATATACCCCTTGGCAATGAGCTAAGGTACAGGCGACTGACAGGAGAAAGGAAGTAGCTGGTTGGTGGCCAAGTGACACATATGGGAGAGCATGTAATTACACCTTGAATTCTGGACTTGGGTAGAGGAAAGCCAGTCCAAGGGGTAGCAAATCTATTGTTATCCATAGTAGTTTCTTGGTCCCATTCAAAAACTCCACTGTAATTCACAGCTGCTCCACCCTTCTGGAAAGTGTCCATTCCCTTGATCTCCCAAAGATCCATCTTTCAGTGCGGAATTGTACCCGTGCAAACTCTGATACCTATTGCTACTGGAATCTCTTTTAGCCTTTCTAATTACTTTTTGCATAATGTGTTATCTATCAACTGTTTCATAACACTGTAGTACTAAGTACCTCCGTGCTAAGAAATGTGTCATAACCTCTGTAGGCTGCATAAATGCCTATCTCCTTGATAGAAAGATTAAATCAAAGAAGATTTTACTAGCTAAGTATCATCTAGCTAAGTCAAATGCATCTGTGTACACAAATGCAAACCACCACAAATGTGTGATCAGGTATCCAAAAGTGATCCTAGATACAGCTGTGTAAATCATCTAGAATTCTAGTATCAGAATCAATACGGAACATAAAGATTTCTCTTGGCTCCAAAGAGGTTGAATGGACCACAATTTCTTATAGTATTACTATGTTGGCTCCATGGCTTAACAACTCTTATTCCAATTGAAACTCATTTGCATTGAATATATGCTGGAGTGTGCCTAGTAATTTTATTGTCCTTTTTTTTCAAAGTCACTTTACGTTTCAATGCATTTTGTGTTTGGAAATATACAGCTGTGATAAATGCAAGCCGCGATTCTCTTCTCTTGCACCATAATTGATTTACTGTTTTCCTAATAAATGTAGACAAAAGTTTTAAAGCTGTCAAACAGATGTTACAGGACAAGGCAGAATATGCCTACTGCAAATCTCCTGAAATGCAAAAGCATGAGGGTCCCGGCAAAACAACAGGTGTATCAGGTGACTCCCAGAGAGGAGGAGGAACATAGCTCCCCAGGGGTTCAAAAATATAAATACTGCAAAAATAAGAGTGATATGATAGCCTGCTTCTCTCAAGTGCTGACAATATTTTGCTGGAATACAAATCACAAGATTTCTAATGAAATTGCTGAAAAGTTTCTTTGAGAAGGTAAATCTGGTTTGCAGCCTGCTCAGCATATAGCTGATGCCTTTTTTTTTTTTATCCAGCCAGGCAAACTCAACAAAAGTGTATAGATGAGAATGACACAGTGGCACATGATCTAACTAATTATTTATTTTTTATTATTCCTGGACATTGGACATTTCTTTGCAAATTCAGTTATCTGAGCAGGTTCTTGAACAAGTTAATTACACAGATTTTTACATGGACATTCAATAAAGATACTATAAAGCACTCTAATATTGACAGCAAGATTAAGAATCCAAATTAAGGAATTTGAATGTTTTTTCCCCTACTTTTCAGCTGGTGTAGCAGAAATACATTTAGAGTGTCTCCCATATTTTTCAGTTATAGAAATGCTATGTACCATTTACAGTCTAGAGTAATGCAAAGAAAATTAGCCTTCTTACATCCAGTGACAATAAATTTAAGTAGGAAAATGAAACAATACCATTCAAAACAGTTTATGATAGGTTTTTAATTTGATAATGTTTCCGTAATAATAATTTCAAAAGCCTTCAAACACTCTTTTTTAGCTTGTATATTAGAAATGATAGAAATCATTCGTAATACTTACAATAAGACTTTTCTCTTTTACTTCTTATTCACAGGTTTCCACAATTAATTACCACACTTTCAATTGTAAAAATAGCTAAAGTTCTCTTTCCAAGATTTAAACACCTGAAAACAGCATTAACAAGGCAATACAGTCTTGGCAACCAGAGGACAATTTCAAAGAGAGATCAGTCAGTCAGCTATTCACAGCCACTCATTCCTGCACCTTCACTATTGTAACAGACTTTTCCAACCCCCCTACCAAAGAGATTTTTTTTTGAAGCAGCAGTAGTCCTGGAAGGTCCCCAGATTCAGTCTCTTTTGGACAGAAGGAAGGAGTAAGTAAGTTCCAAGTTTTGGAGCATTCACAGAGAAGGCTCTGCCAGATATAACTTTCTTCTGAGAGAAGAGGATCCTCTGAGGCACCCTGCTGACCACTCTCTGGGAATTCGCACATGGAACAAGGATTCCCCCCGGAGTAAGCCAATGCTGGCAATGTAAGACTCTCAGCATCCTCAAATGAGCCAGGCCAAGTACAACTGTGTTTCTGAGTCCCCAATGGGGTTATTATTAGTAGATTTGTTTGTAATAAAATATACCAATGGCAGATTATATTTGACACAACCTTAATATGTATTTGATATGTTAATGAGCCAATCTGTAGCTGATAAAAATCAACATAGAGCTGAAATGAACAAGAAATGAGCCATGCTAATTTACATGAGTCTCATCCACTACTTCCCAAACCCAAGTTTGTGTGTGGAACACCTCGCATGTTTTTCACATTTTTTTTTTTTTTTTTTAACGGGAAGCAGTAAAACCTCTCTTGAGGCAAATGACTGCAAAAAACCTCCTTTTTTATTGCTTTTCGGGAACGGCTCAGCACAGTTTTCATCTCCTTGGTTTTGGTAGATGGACATAATGAGGAATTGACACAGTAAACACAGTTTTCTCTTATGAGCCATGGCCTTGAATCATCTTGTAGTGGCTGTGGCATATAGCTACAGAAAAACTAGCTTTTATTTGTTGCATTGCTAGGAGTAGATATATCTTTGTTAAATTTATGAATGCTAAACTAAATTGTTTTCTTGTCTAACCTGATTGTTGAAAAATTACTTTATTACAATGGTGTCCTGAAAGACTTTAAAATGTTGCCCGTTCCCTTTCTGTCTTGCAGTTTGCCAAGTATTTGTGTGAAGAATTTAAGCAGAAAGAATAAATAGTATTATTTCTGCATAGCACAGGTCACTTTTATACGCTTTTACAGTAGACTTTGGGACACCCTTTTGGTTGAATGCCACTAAGGTAATTTAGAGCAGAAGCTATAGCTTTTGCCAGTGGAACAAATATGGTGTTTTATTAGAAACGCTGAGATCTGTTTAGTGTATTTCTAATTGATATTTCCAGATCTTTCCATACACAGTGTGTCAATGTTGTTAGCAGTTGCCTGTGGAAAAGAATACTTCACATCCAGAAGGGCTAATGAACTGAGCCATTTCAGGTTACCTTATAATCATTTTTGTCAAACTTTCTTGGCAGTATCACTAGTGCATTAAAAATTTGCTAATGGAAAATGGAAAAAAAATTACTTTTGGGGCAATATTTTTCCAAGGCAAACACATAATTAATTAAAATCATGAAAGCTAGTCAGGACCTAGATATACAGTAGTGATGATCCATTTTTCTTACTAATTACCAGTAGTAAAAATAAACCATTAGACCACAACTTTTTTTTTTTTTTTTTTTTTTTTCTGTTGTCAACTTTTGATATATTATATGCAACCCACAAGCTCTTAGTCATAATATAAGTAGACCACGATTCTCTCCTTACTGGGAAATCTGAAATGGACTTAAAGTCAGGGAACATTATTTCTTTATAATTATAGTCTACACTTGTTCCTGTTGCAAAACTCTAGAAACAAAAAAAAATTCACACCCACAGTTATAATTGATCAGAATAGTAAGTTTTACCATAGGAATCCAGTAAGACTTTGAATTAGACTGGAATGCATCATGCAGATGAGCTGCCTACTTCCCTAGACCCGTTCAGATTTTTGTCTGAAGGTAATTTTGTCTATTTTTAAAAAGTATGGAGGCTCCATAGTTAAAGTTAGCTCTTCCAAGACTGATTTTGTACAGAAATAGTAGGGACACAACATCTACTTACTTACTTAAGACAGTTCTCAACAATTCATATTAGGCATTGGTTTAGGAAGTACTTTCCTATAATTAATATTATAGACCATCTGTGAGTGAAATAGAAGTGAATCACAAAATGCTCCATTGTCCCAAATGGTCTGTACAGCACTTTAAAGTAAATCTAAAATTATATCAGACTAAAGCAAATCAATACATTTCTTTTGTCATCCTGACAAATCGCTTCCTTGCTAATTGTCAATGGAGTAAATCTGTAAAGTACCTGCCTGCAAAGCTGGAGTGCTCTCATATGTAATATAGTAAATAATATTGTAAAAATCAAAATCTGCTGAGACTCATTGAAGCCAATGTTTCCTGTTTGTACAAGCTTGGCTTTTCTCTGATGAATTTATCTACTCCTAGTAACATGAGTTTTAAGTTCTCTAAGTCAATAGGAGCAAAAAGAAAATAAGGTCAAAACAGCTTCTTCAATACCTGCACTTCTTGAACCCAAACCTGAAACATTGCTCATTTGTATGGGTATCAGTTCTGTTCACTTCTGCACAGGAAGGCTACAAACTCTTATTAGAAGTATGTGAGAGGAAGTACAATAACTATCAAAAAGATTTATATTTTTTTCTTTCTCACTTGAAAAAATTGGTGAGTGATTTAATGAGACAAATAACAACATTACTTCAGAAAGGAAAGCTGGATGCTATATAAACTCCTGCAGTCAAGGGAACCCAGAATTTTTTAAAACTGCAGGCAGGCTGCTAATTTTGGTAGTCGCTTGAAGGTCTGGTGAGGGTCACTCATGCCTTCCCTGCGGATGTGGTGGTAGCTCCTGGGGCTGGGAGCCACTGAGTCCCATCTTCAGCTCCCTTGAACTTAGCTCACCCTCAACCCAAGTTTTCTCCTTTCTCTCTGAAATGTACCTTCCCCTGCTTTTTTATACCTCTAGAAGCTGCTTAGTGGTGAAAAGAAGCCGTGCTATGGGTTGGATTGTAGCCTACAAGTGCAGTCCAGAAGCACTGACCTACTGTTTTCCAGGTAATTGGGCAATCCTACTTTTTTGATTTTGCCTGCTTTTTGCAAGGTTGGACCTCAGAGATTATCCAAGAAAAGGAACAGACCTCCCCTGGCCTCACAGGGGCCATTTGTACAGTTAAGTAGAAGTAGCCAAGTTAATGGAGGCATCACACTGGGTGGTGCTAGCAGGAAGGTAAAGTTTCTTTGCACCTTGGCTGAATTTATTTCTGGATTTAAAGGATACTCTTGTGAACCAGGGAAAATAAGTGTTTTAAGTTTCTGAAGCTAGTTGTTCTGGGTACCACAGAGTAGGCTAAAAGCATGATGAAGAAGAAAGAATTAGTGGTTTTCAGCAAGAAGACATGTAAGGGAGGCAGATAAGTATTTCTGCATAATAAAAATTGCTCCAGCTTTCTAGATAAGAATCACACACCTACTTATATTTTGTGAATAATAAATTTGCATTATATACACAGAATTATGCTGTTAAAATCATGATTCATTCCAGGATAGTAACAGATGTTCATTTAGCTCAACAAAAGAAATTGAGAAAAAATGCCGCTTTTAATTTACTTTATATTTCTAATTTTCTATCCATTTCCATCTCAAGCTCAGGAGCAAGCCACCTGTATTAAAACTTATAGTGAATCACTCCATAAAATATGAACAAATAGAGAAAAAGACAAAGCAGCACATGGAAATCAAGTTTGCAAGTTGAATGAAGAGATAGGAGACTTTCTCTTGGGAAACAAAAAATTATGTATTTTAGATAAATGCTGCCATTAAATACTGGGTCAGATAGGACTGATATAATTTTCTGGATATGTAAGAAGATAGTAGATATAACTGTAGAAATAGACTGTTCTTGCCTTAAACACAGATGATTTAAGATGCTGTTAGCCTAGTCCTGAGAACCAGGCGTGCCAATGGATGAGGAATGTAGGTTGAAGAGTTTAGAAAATGGCTACAAAGCAGTTAAGATTCTGAAGAGAAAACACTCTGAACTTCTGTGAAGCTTTAAAAATTTAAGGTTGCTCTTTTCGATTTAATCAGAGAGAGTACCAAGAAGCAAACTGATCACTGTATTAGTTATTGGCAGGTAGAAAGCAAATCTTGCATCTTTGCAGTCTAGTTTGCAAAACCTTCCTAGACATAGCAGCTGGATGTTGATTTAGACAAGTCCACTCTAATAGTAAGGTATCAATTTCTTTTGATAAGGGTAGAAAAAGTTGAAACAACTATTGCCAGGGACTGAGTGCCTGAACAGATAATGCTGAGGATGACCTTAAAAGTTGTTCTTCTGCAGACTTAGGTTAGATTTAGGGTTGGAAAGAATTTTCCCTCTGGTGAGGAGTTTGTGATGCATGACATTCCTGCTGCATCACCTCTCCCCACCTTTGCCAGGTGAGATATGTTGTGCCAGAGCAAGTAATTCTCACTTGTCAACTCCTCTCCATCAGAAAGGCCTTTAGCATTAGAGGGTTTTGTTCATCATTGGTATTAAATTATCTGGGCTTTGGGAACCAAAATGCGTAGATTGCTTCTGGGTTTCTGAGCTAAATACAAGGAGAACTTATTGGAATGCAATCACCTGTGACATGGAGGAGGTCAAAGCAGGTCATCCATTGGTCTCCTCTGACCTTAAATTGTGTAAATCATTTTTTGAAGTGTTTCATGGTTAACTAGACATAATTCCTGACAGAAAAGGATCAAACAGCATGAGGTTTTCATCCCATATCATTAAAAATATGTGATGGTAGGCAAACAAATTTGTGCAGGCCAGTTAGTGCAAGCAGCTGGGTAGCTGCTTTATTTGCTACCAATTTATATTGCATTCAGAATGGAGCCTTGGAGACAAAAGACTCTTTGTCATAATCCTAACTCATATCTGAGATCAGGCTGCTAAGGATGAAATAATATCTTCATGGCTCATGTGAACAAATGTGTTAATACTATAGCTTTCATGTCTTTTGCAAAATACTGGTCTTGTTCCACACTGCAATGCTCTACCAGCCTTTACTAGACACCAGTGTGCACTGAGTCAAGATGGAATTCTATATCCAAATATAAAGGTGCTTACATTGTATCCTATGTCATTATATCTCCCAAAGTAATCTGCCCAAATGCTCCAAAAAGGCATTTGTCCTCCTACTCAAATCCAAAGAGAAAAAAATATAGGGATATTTTAGAACATATTTTAGAACTACAATAAACTAAAATTGAGGAATACTTTGAAAAAATCGATCACAAAAAAAATGTTTAAATACAATATGTCAAAGTTTTCCCTAATATCAATAGAGAAAACCTGTTTTACAGCTGCAGATAATCTAATCCCTTAACTTTAATCCAATACCCTCATATTTGAAAAATAAAAAAGCAGTCCTGCCTGCGCAGAGGCATCTCATGTGTAATAGAAGGTTCTTTCCAAGGGAGAGGGTTGAAATCAAAGTCTTGTTGCTGTATATGTATCTCCAAAGAGCTCCAAAAACGTATTCTCCCAAACAGCTTCAAGGTATAGCAGCAGGTCAACAGTATGACTGTATTTCATGTCTCATTGGCTCTACTGACCCTGGGCTGATACCAGGAGTTTGCTAGAGAAATTAGATCCTTTTTTCATCTACTGTTAAACAGAACAGGAGAGAGAGACCTCTATTTTATCAGCTGGTGTATGAGGACGTCATGGGAGACAGTCTCAAAAGCCTTATTGAAGTCAAGAGAGACTACATCCAGTGCTCCTCTCTCATCTCCCCAGCTCTCTCTCATCCCATCATAAAAAGCTATCAGGCTGGTTAAGCATGATTTCCCTGTGTGAATCAGTGCTGACTACTACAGCCTACATGCTGATCATTTTCATGTGCCTGAAAAAGATATTCAGCATTAGTCGTTCTATCAACTTTCCATGTGAGGCTGACCAGTCTGCAGACCCCTGGCTCCTCCTTCTTGCCATTTTTGAAGAGTGGAATGATATTCGGTTGGAGCATATTCTAATGGCTCCCATTTCTAATAGACAAGGAGATTTTATTAACATTGAAACTTTCCATGGACATTTGCTGAAACTTAATTTATGAAAGACAAAAATTGATCATTTCTGTTAAAATGGAATGCTTTGATTTCACTTTTCAAAATATTTTTTGGCTTAGGGTTTTAGTTTTTCATGTCTATATACATACCATGAAAAAAAATCAAAACCAGAATGAAATGCCTCAGCTTTATCAAAACAAAAAAGGTCAGTTGACTCAAGATCATTTTTCTCCATTTTGTGGGAAATTCTGAAAGTTTTATTTTGTTCTATTTTAGACTGAGCTATGCAATATGAAATAATAGACAACACTAATAAAACCCGAATTCTCCAAGAATCTTCAGCGAGTCTGTGTTTCTTTCTTTTTTTTCTCCCCTCCAACATTAAAAGCAATATAGACAAGAAAAAGGAGGACTCTTGCATGATCATGCAGTTGTCAAATGCTTATTTAGTTACCTTGTGATGGAGAAGAATGTTTTGAAGAGGACTGCTCTTCAGGTAAGGTCTTATAAATGCAAAAGTAAACAAAAGACGAGAAAAGTGTGAAGAATCGTTTACCCCCTCTTTCTGTGACTGTGACCAAATGTGCTGAAAATTAAACAGAGGAAGGAAAGTTATTAAGTGGTTTGACTGCCTCAGATTTTTTTTTAAGTGTATGAAATACAAGTTGGGAAAGACAGGTACAAGGCAGCAGCTAATTTGTTTTAATAGATAAAAGTGATTAAGAAGATATAAACTGATGAGAATATACAGGGAAAAAATAAACTACATTTTCTTTAATTATATAAGTAGTTTTGAACTGTATGAATAATTCACCAGAAAACTTTTTTTTTTTTTTTGGTAGTATGTGAGTAGATGTAACAAATGTGAGCTGTGAAAATTAATCCTTGGAATTTTCTGGTCCATGTGTCAGCAACTTCACATGGAAATGTACTTTTCCTCCTACTTTATTATCTCAAAAGTGGGCATTAATAATGATACACAAGCAAGGGAAGAAACAGACTCTTCTTTAAATGAATACATGTTTTTGGAGTACTTTCTGCTTTTGCCTGCTTATTTATTTTTCTGGTTTCATGACTATTAAATTAATTGCCTTAAATCTTTAAATTAAATTATTTTGTCTGATTTTTATTTTAGCACCCAGATATGAAAGGTCTATTTTAGAAATCACTTAAAAAAAAACAGTTCTGGGTTTTAGGCAGGCCTTTTTTTTTTTGAAACTCTTTCTGGCAATTCAAGGTAGTTGATTGCTATCGCTCCTTAGATACTACAACAGTAGTGTTGAGAATTTGGGGGACCCTGTGCATGCTCCATGCGCTCATGCAGTACTCTGCATGGCTGCAGGTTCAGTCTTGCTGCTGAGACTGCGTGGAGTCACTTTGCTCTGGGGCAGGTCAGTATATGGTGCAGGCACAGTGAGTCCAACATATCTGGTGTTGTTGTAAGCAGAAGTTAATGCATTTTGGGGACCTTGCAAAGGCGTGAATCCAAAAAAAAAAAAAGGGGGGGGGGCACTGTAAAATAGGAATGAGATCCCTGTTATCTCACTACTTTTCTCTTTCTGAGAAGTCCTTTAAAGTATTACATACCATAAATCACTGAGTAGTTGCCACTGTCAATCTGAGGTGTCAGTAGAATGTTGATTATAGAAAGGACTAAAATTAAAGAGAATTGTAAGAGAATAAGGCAAGTAAAGGTTAAGGGTGGTTGAGCAGAGACTTTATTTATTAAATGTTCTTTCTTCTCAACAGCTGGCAAAAAGGCCAGTTTCTTTTCTTCAATATTACTCTGATTTCCAGGTTATTTTACACATGTGTATGACTGGAGCAGCAGTTGAGGCACAGGTTTTCTAGAAAAAAAATGAAAAAAGGTTTACAAATTTGACATTTAGCAAATGTCCAAAAATGCTTGGGGCCAGGTTCTCACTTAGTGTTGCTGGGGGTTTGCATCTTTGACGTCAATGGAACAGTTCCCTTTTCCAACAGGTGAAAACCCAGCCCACTAATCCAATGTTTGCACCATATACACTACACTGGAGATAAAGGAATAGTGCGAGAACTTTATCTATTTACCCAAGGTAAAAATGCTGTTTTTACGGTTGAGTGCTATAAACTTGCTGGTTGAGTGCATGTGTTCAAATAAAAGGCACATTGTTTGCCTTGCTTAGTTTAGTCGGTATGATTATCAGAGCTGGTTGAGTTGTTTACCACAAATACTGTGGGCTTTGTGCTCATTCTGACCTTTGGTTCAGAATTCATCCTTTGAAGGCTTACGATTTCTCTAGATTAGACTGAAGTAAGTTTTGGTGAGGCTGCCCAAAAGGGCTTACCAAAAAGTTCTTGCTTCGAGTACTGTCCAACGGTCTTAATCTGTGGTGTACTTTGATGGTATGAATGTGTCGGCATATTTTTTTGCTTAAATAAACGAACACAACTCACATGTTAGCATGGCTACTTTCTCAGACATCTCCAAGACCACCTATTGCGGCTGTTGTGGTAACACATGGCTCAAAGAGGCGGAGGTCCTTTCCTTAGTTGTCACCAGCAGCCCTACCTTTGGGAGGCATAAATTCAGTGAAATGGTTAAATTGTTACAGGAGACTATAAGATGATTAATGCAAACTATGGAAATAAAAATAAGCCCTCTGAGAATTTCTACAATCTGTGATCATAGCCTCTGCGCCTCTCAACTCACCCTCCTCCTCTAGTCAGTGAAATATTTCCCTTCTTTCAGTCTCTAAACACACACTACTTTTGCTTTTGAAGCCCCACTTCTCCTTCAACTCTTACTGCTCTTTATGCTCAATCCATGCAGACCTCGGCCTTTGACTGATCTTTTTTGTTTCCTTCAACAAATTTTGCTCAATGCCAAAGTCAGTCATTTGCAACTTAGTTGCTTTATCTGTGTGTCACCATGTACTCAAGAGGACCTCTTTTTTGTTGTTCTTTCTTCCTCTTATATACTTCCAAAATGTCTTTTTAGCTGCTGACTTACACAATGACCATCCCTTTAGTGACCACCCCAATTCAGATATCTCAGCACTAGTTCCTAATCCACAATGGGATATAAGACACACTTTGTGAGATGGGAGTGCATCACATCATAGTCTTTTGAAGGGCATTCTTGTATGCTGTGTCTGCTCCCTAACTAACAAATAAAATAATTCCTAAACTCCTGCTCTTGCAGTTTGCAGTAGGCAGTTCAGTAGCACAGGTTGCTGACATAATGCAAGAACACTTATTTTGCCCACTAATGCCCACCAGGGTTACTTTTGTGAAAATCCTTTTGAGTTTGTTGCTTCATCTTTATAAGCCAATAACTAGCACCCATGGTAATGTGTACCATGGAAACGATGGATTAAATGATAGACATCATGGAGCTTGCCCTCCAATATTATAGCAACAGTTAATGTACTTTGAAATTACCATATATACTCCAAGATTCTCCACTACTGCTTTCCAGTGTTGACTGTAGATTTAAGGACTCTGTCATCTGCTGGTGGCAGGTGATATTTTACACTGTCTTCTTCCTGGTATCTTTCATTCAGTTGGAAAGGCATCATTCATCTCACAGACTTTCCAGTGGTGATTTGTTCCTTGCTCTGCTTGTTTCTATGTTCTGAATTCTTTTTAGTGATAATATAGACAAAACATTTAAAGTATCTTCAACATTTGGTTGCTGTTTCTGGAGCTAGGTGGATGATTAGGGAAAAGAAAGAAATCAATCCTCCTGAGACAGTGAGGCTTTGTACTACCTAAGGCCTCTGAGTTAAAGGTATTTGGGAGCAAATACAATAACTTCTGTAGTGGTAAAGCAGTTCCATTGCGTATGTGAGGTGCTCTCAAATGGTTTCATTTGTTCCAGCTATGATTACTGTTTTCAGATCTTCCAACTTACAAAATCATTCTGCTCTGAGAAGATTTGTATATTCACAAAGTCTTGAGTTTGTAGTTTCTGGATCCTGAATTTAAAGGCTGGAAGAAGATGGAGTAGCCATTCCCTATAGGAACTTTTTGCACCCCACTGTTACATAATAGAAGGAGGTGCTTCTCCTACTGATAGCATTTGGACTACTTTCCCTTGTTTTCTATAGAGAGGGCAGATTAATGGAAAATGCTGCAGGGGGAACAGAGGAAAATGTGGATATTAGCCTGCAGACCAATTTATACACACTGTGCATCTTGTTAGTCCAAGTGTCAGCTACTACCCCTGGACTGCTTCTCCTGGAATAGCACTGCAAAACAAGGACACCTTAGATACTTGCAGACCTTGATTCCAACTCATGCAATGAATGAGATTTAGAGGACTTTTACAGACTCACCTACAGAATGAGTCCTGTCTCAGATGTGGGCACCGAATAATCTAGGTTGGGAAGGACCTTCAGAGGTCACCTGGTCCAAAACCCTTACTGAAAGCATGGTTAAGCTTGAATTTAGATTGTATTTTAAGGTTAGATTAGGTTGTTCCGTGCCTTATCATGTTGTGTTTTGAAAGTCTGCAAGGATGGGGATTCCACAACCTTTCTGGGAAGTCTGTTCCAGTATTCAACCACCTTCACTGTGCAGATTTTTTCCTTGCATCTCACTGAATTTTTTCTTTCTACAGTTTGAGTCTGTTGCCTCTTGTCTTTTCGCTGTGCACTTTTGTGTGCTCTATACTGTACCATTAGGTAGCTGAAGACAAACTTCTGCCCTATGAGGAGAGGTTGAGGGAGCTGGGCCTGTTCAACCTGGAGAAGAGAAGGCTGAGAGGGAATCTAATCAGTGTGTACAAGTACCTCAAGGGAGGCAGTGAGGAGGATGGGGCCGGCCTCTTTTCACTGGTGGCCACCGACAGAATGAGAGGAAATGGCCACAAACTTAAACACCAAAAGTTCCACAGGAACTTAAGGAAAATTTTTCTGACAGTGAGGGTGACAGAGCACTGGAACAGGCTGCCCAGAGAGGCTGTAGAGTCTCCTTCTCTGGAGATCTTCAAGATCCGCTTGGATGCAGCCCTGTGCCACGTGCTCTAGGTGGCCCTGTGTGCGCAGGGGGGTTGGACTAGATGACCTCTAGAGGTCCCTTCCAACCTTAGGCATTCTATGATTTTATGATTCGAAGCATTATCTCCTCAGATTTTTCATATACATCCTGTCCTCTAGCTTCTGACCAGCTTGGTACCTCACTGCTTTTATGTTATGTATACAAGTATACTAATGTCTTTCTCATACTGGGGAGCCCAGTACTGTACGTTTAGCCTCACAAACACCAGGCAGAGGAGAAGAAACACTTCCCTGTACTTTTGAATATGCTCTTATTAATACATCCCAGCATTTGACTGGCTTACACTGCTGCCAGGGTCTATTGCTGGCTCATGTTTCACTTGCTGTCCCCCAAGACTTCCATGTCCTTTTCTGCAGAACTGCTGCCCAGCTAGTTGCCATTCTGCACTGACATGTGGTTTATTTTGTTTCTGGTGGAGGGTATTTTTCTTGTTGAACTTCATGAGGTTGCTGAAGGTTGATTTGTTCAGCTGCTGAGATCCCTCTAAATAGCAGTCCTGTGCTCCTTTGTATTAGTGGTTGCCCCATCATACGTTGCCTACAAAATTACTGAGAGGATATTCTGCTTCATTGCTCACCTTATTAATGAAGGTGTTTAATAGTATTGACCTATGAGGAGCACCACTTGTGACAATTCTCACCATGTGCATGCTCATCCATGGGGTGTCAGATTGAATGCATGCTACCACATTTTGGCATAGATGTCATTAACAATCTAAGTCTTAAAATCAATAAAGATATATAATTTATGCCTTTAAAAATAATCTATGGTTGTTTATGTCAGATTGGAATGATCTTTCAATTTTTAATTATACAACAGAGCATGCATCTCTAAAGCTATGCTGAGCTTAGAGGTCAAGCAAGAGGCTTGGTCAGAATTTGTTTTTACCAGTGCAAATGTGGAGTTTTTAGCGTAACCAAATCCAGTATAAGGGAATCATTTTAAAATATCATCTTTCTCATCTAGAGCACATATTTACATTGTGGTCTTCTGACTACTTGGGCACATTAAGAAGTTTTTCCAGATTCCAGGGTTGTTCATTCCAGTAAGCTATTTTTCCACTTAACAATATGAAAATGGAATGTTTCTCTTTTATATAAATCTTCCTAGCACACGGGCAAGCTATTTTTTTCTTCATATATAAATTCCTTCTGCAGTGTCCCTGGAATTGTATCATGGTTCCACATGCAGATTCTGTACAGTTTTGAATCTAGAATGGCCACATCATTCTCCTTTTCAGCACAAGACTCATTTCCATATCTTGCAGAAGTACCTAAACAGTATTATGGGGCAAATCTGTTTTTCCTTGCTGACAGAATCTGTTGACACACAAGACCTCCCTTTTGGGTGAGTTACTTATTTTCCTTCCCCTTTTTAAATAAGAAACAGATATTCTGGGAAGTTTTCATGGCACATTTTTTGTTTGTTTTCAACAAATGGAAAATGATTATAAATGATACTGTTTCCTAATGAGCTACAGTGAGTATAGTCAAATGACAAGATGAAACAAATCCATTTCTATACTCTCTGGTTGCCAGCAGTGTAACACACTAACAAATCAATCCCTTTGAGGTCTAAGAGAAACCATTATCTGCCTTAATCCTTTCTCTCTTCTGCCCTTAGAGTAACAGAGTAGCAGAGTAACTTATTTCAAACACATTATCTTTGCTTTCAGAACTTTTTCTCCACTTTCCTGGAGATGGGAATGAGAAGGAGGAAGGCAAAGGAAAAGGAGTCAAGAATGGTTGATTTTACCCACTTTTTCTTAGTTTGTAGGACTATAAAATACATCTTTCTTCTTCCCTCAGCTCTTACCAGCAAACAGCTTCTCCTTCACACTACATTGGACAGAGTGCCTTAAGAGTGGACAGACCATTATATTTGTTAATGACGTCAACAGTATTTTGCTGGATAGGAGCCGAATGTTGCCCATAGCAAAGAGATTTTGTGCTGGAGGTTGTGAGATAATTTTCCAGCTTTTCAGCTTTCAGACAAGAATTTTGTCCAACTCTTTTCTTCCTGTTGCGATCTTATGCTTTGACAGTGAAGACAAAGTCAAGGAGAAATATTCTTGATTAATTCTTATTCTTAGGGATATGTAATTTTATTTTCATTTTTCTGGACATTATGAAGTCTGTCATATTACCTTAACTATGCTGCCGCCACCCCTAGGACACATGAGCTAATCTATTGTTTTTCTTCTGACTTTTTAACTCAACTTTTAATATTTTTGTATCTATGCAGGAGGTTGATGCACTGTCTGATGCACTTCTAAACGAGAAGTCATAAATGTGTCTGACAAATCACTTCTCATCACCTACCTAACTGTAATACATATTGATAAATTAAGCAAGGAGCTTTCCAAAGTTGAAGAACAATGACAGGCCTCTCTTGACAAAATGAGAAAAAAAAAAAGAAAAAGAAAAGCTCAAGAATATGTCTCTGAGTACCTTTTTAAAAATTCTTTGCTTATTTCCAAGTATTGTTTTTACTGTTCCCATTTATATCTTTCAAGAAAATTTCAAACTAGTTCAAGATGTAT
Organism: Crypturellus tataupa; assembly: GCA_034781795.1. NCBI lineage: Eukaryota > Metazoa > Chordata > Aves > Tinamiformes > Tinamidae > Crypturellus > Crypturellus tataupa. The sequence goes on along the minus strand of JAWLRI010000700.1, from coordinate 1,961,322 downwards.
ATTCCATATGAATAACACTGAACTCCCACTAGGTGGGGAAAAATAAAAGGGGATGAAAATCTTCTAAAGGTTCCTGTTTTTGCAAATGCCTCCATGGAACCAAAACCTGTAGTTTTCCATTTCTTTGTTAAAAGCATATACGGTACACATCTTTTCAGCTGTAAAACATAAGAAGACTCTCATTTGTGAAGGCAGATCCTGAGGTAGAATTGGATTTGTTTGGTGGTGACCTTTATCTGACATTTATATAGTTGATTCCAGCAGAATGAAAGGAGACTGGATTCTCAAGACAGAGACAGTTTTCATGATCTCTGTATAGCTTGCTTTATTTTTTTAACCTTCTTTTGGGTCATTAGCTGTTATTTTCTCCTATATTATCTTTTATGGAATCATTGCTGATAAAAAAATCCTTTTAGGTCTGATATTACATTGTCATTGCTGGGGAGTGTTTTGACTCCTAGTAACAAGACTGTAGTAAAATTAGAGCAGTCTCTTGCTGTAACTATTCATTATGTCCCACATCCATGTACAGCTGTGCAATTAGCTTTTGTGCAGTTTCCACATGTATGTTAAATCTTTAGTATCATTGATTAATGCAAATTGCCAGTGCTGCATTTAGAATATTGAAGTTTATTTTATCTAAGGGTCTGCTTCAGTAAATAGGACGAACAGAAATCGAACTATTTTAACATTTCGGCTTAACTTATTGCACATCAGGGCAGAGACACACTCAGATGGTCTAAACTTCACTGAAGATGGAGTTAGAATAAAAGCAATTCTAACATTTCATGCAGATGAGCTTGGAGGCTAGACATTCCTGGGCTTCTCCCATGCTTGAATAAGAAGAGACCAGCTGGAAGCACAAATAGAGCAGGCCCAAGCCAAGAAATTCATCGCTGAACACTAGACCACAGAAAGTGAATGAGTTAGAAGACTACTTTCACCCCTCATCGCTGATGGGTGAGTCAGAAAGCTAAAGTTACCGATACTGTTTTCATTTTCTTGTGAGAAATGGAGAATACTGTAAATTAAAACAGTAAGTGTTAGTGAAGCTATATGAAACTTAAGATACACAGGAGCCTTTAATAAGGGTTAAGCCATCCCAACCTATAACCAAACCACCCTGTTGATTATGTCTCTGAAAAACTTGCAAACTTAAAATCTTGGCAGTACTAATGTACTGGGAGCCAGCATAGCTATGGGGTGATGAAATTAGTCTTGTACTGCTGCCGCTGAGCCTACCAGGCAAGTCTTGTGGTGTGACTGGCAAGGGAGCATTTCTTCTTCCTCTCATTTCATCACAGAAGTGAAGACTTTTCCTAACTCCCATTTTAGCAGTGAATGTGAAAATTTTCCTGCTGAACGTGACCTCCTGCAGGAATTGTGTGATGAGAGATGTATGGTTAAGCAGACAGAGAAGGGACATTTTTTCTAAGTGTAACTTTTGTGCTGGAGATTCAGTAGCATGAGGACGGCTCCGGCTCGTAGGACAACTGGGATGGGTGGAGCACTGAGGGAATGTGGCAAGGATGAAGGAAAGGAAAAGAGAGCGTGCGGAAAAGTTCACTTAGGACAAAAAAGAGCACACTGATCATTTTTACTCGGTGGAATTTTCAGTTTTCACTTTGCAATGAAACAAAAATGATAATATGTAGTTCATCTATCTCTAAGACGGATGGTTAGTTCCAGCAGAATATGAGAAAATCCAAAACTTGGGAAGCAGAAATTTCATATTTGGCCTAGTAGTAAGACTTAATTAGTAGTTCATGTGGTGAGAGTAGGTCACATGGTGAATAAAACTAGTTCATATGATGAACGAGATGACGTGCAATTTTTAAGATGACCAACTGAATTGTATAAAACTAGAAAAATGAAATGGAGAACCAGGCTCTGTGTGTATACTAAAGTCAAGATGAAAAGCTACCATAAGCATTACCCTCAATTCTTCACACCATCCAATATCTACTTGTTGTGGATGTAGCTCCAGTGTTATATTCCTGAATTTTTCTTCATGAGAAGTGCTTTAAGCTCTTTCCTTCTTGCCTCCTTTTCCTTTTATTTTCTTTTTTTTTTTTTTTTTTTTGGCAGTGAAGCACATTCTCTTCCCCCATAACATAAGTATATACAAACAGACAAACTTAACCATATTGCCATGATCTAGTATCACCCACAAGCTGGCAGATGCTGCTGACTGAAAACACAACACTACTTTAAAATAAGTCATACAGATACACTGTTTCTGTGTTTAAAAACAGCTTCCATGGCATGGCAGTACTGTCTCTAAGTACAGGAGACCGACACCAGAGCTTCTTTGTGTGCTGATTTGCTGCTCTGATCTCAGCAGAAACATTAATTCAGAGTACGTATTACATGCTGTGATCCCTGTTTAAACACGTTCTGACATTTAAAATAATTTTAAAATTGCATGATCTCTTACTTTGATGTCATTACCAATTGGGTTGCCTGATTCGAACTTGTATCCCTTGGTTTAAACAGCTGGACTCCTTTTACTTTAGTATAATAACACCTTGCCTACAAAGATTCCAATTCCAGTGTTCCTGCCAGTGTCTGAGGCATATCACTTTTTTTTCCTCCTATTTGTATACAAGCAGGAGCAATGGAAAATGAAAGGTTATGTGAAGGATGTCAGAAGAGCTATGAAGTTGCGTGGTTGTGTAGTTCTAGATTAAACTTTTTTAAACAGTAAAAAATCAAGTCACAGATAGACCTGAATGTCTTTCTTGAAATGGACACAAGTATATGTCTCTGGTTGCCTTGGTTGAAGATATTTATTGTCATTCTTGGAAGAACCTGACTGAACTGGAATTATTTTAATGTTAAGAGGCCAAATGTATGAGAGAGAGCACTTAACCGTGTTTTCAGTACTGTTTTTGTAGATTTCTCTGTGTGGAACTTCTTGGAAACAAAAATTCTAAGATACACCCTTGGATAGGACCAAAACAACTTATTCCAAATTTGAAGAATCCAGAGGTTCTTGATGACTTTAGAAGAAAAGTGATTAGATAATACTCTCATATCAGTAGCTCATTAAATTGTGTTCAAGAACTCAATCTAACCTTCCAAAGATGTTTTGCAATGACATCCTACTCTCTGCCAAAAGTTTTGAGAAATTATAATCTGTACTCGAAAGTTATTTCCTCTTGAAAATGTGCTGCAGCTTCTTTTGTTCTCTGCTCTCCCTTATGGACTTGTTCCTGCTGGCTCCCAGAGATGAATAGGATGGGTAAAAGAGAGGTCTGTAAACCATGGAATGCAAGCCAAGAGGCAGACAAAGGTGCTTGTTCAGAGTAGTTCATCCAGTGACTTCACTGGAAATGGGAAATTAATATCTCATCTCATCAAAGGAAAATATTTGCTTTTAAGGGTAACTACCCTTATACTCAGTAGCCAAACACCTTTCATGCCATAAGGTATGTGAATGCTGCTGGGAAAACTGACACGGCACAATCTCCATGAAAATCCCTTCTGTATTCTTATCAGTTTTAATCAAAAGAAAAAACATTGTGTTCTCTGCTTTATCAAAATATTGGGAAGCCATAAGGACTAGCTAGTTTACATTTTGTTCTTTGATAACTAGATAGAAGGAAGAGGAAATGCTTTCTACCATCTTGCCATTGATGACAAGCCACAAATGTCTTATCAAGGAGTCTGCACAGCTACAATTCATCTCAAAGTTGGCATATTACAAATCTCATGAAAGTCCAAAAGCCAAGGTTTGTTCATAATCTACAGATTTGTCAATATGTTAGTATGATGGTTTTTTTCATCAACATCAGTAGCTCTGAATCCCCACTTTATTTTTCTTTAAATATCTGCTTGCTTCTGCATGAAAATCAAGATATTAGTCCTACCTACTCTTCCAGACCATCTGGAATGGCTTTTTTTTTTAATTTTCTTTTTTTTTCTTTTTTTTCTTTTTTTAGGACTACTATGCTATTTTTTGAAAGTACCAATACCAAATATATTCACATGCTTTACCCAGAATATGACAAACCAAACCATGGTTAGAGTATGAGAGTAACTAAATATATTTCCAAACAGCATAGAATTTTATAATCTCCAAGTTTTACACTAGTTATTTCCAAGGTAAGAAGTTGAAGTGTCATCACCTGTCTGAAATGCTACAATTTTTTCAGTGTAATGAAAAACTGGAAATCAGGAAATGCTATTTGATCAATGGAGTGGTTCACCAGTAGAGATAATATAATACTGGATAAGTTTGCTGTAAATTCTGTTCTTCCTCACATTTTATGACTGGTCTTAATCTGTCAAATGCTGTCAAAAGTGTATTGAGATGGTAGACTATGAAGGCAGTAAATATAGGGCATTTTCTTCACAGGCATAAATGTATTGATGCTGGTGGAGTTATACAAGGCAGGAGTTTGACTGCAGGTGCCTCTAAAATGTGACTGAGCAATCCTTCACCAATATTGTAGGATGTCCTTATTGCTACAAAAATGCTCAAAATCACAGCAAGATTCATTTGGAAGCTGTCTTCTGTCTTTAAAAGCATATGTTTGAACCTGTATGTGTGAAAGTTAATACATGTAAATGACTGCATATTTACACTTAACTATCTAATCATCAATGGATAAAACTCTTAAAACAATAATGCAGGTATAGGTAGAGAAGGAAAAGGGAAAAAAAGGAAAGTTGGATAGATTAATCTAGTGACAGAGCTTAAGAACTGATAATAAATTCTTGTCACATTAAAATGCTTTGCATTTATAGCATTTACTTTATTAGAGTGGAATAAAAATAACAGTAAAAACTTAGGAAAGGTTATCACTGGCAAACCTTTTATACTGTCAGAATGTTAATGTTGTATTCTTCACACAAGGAAATCCATTCTTCTTTGGGGAAAAAAAAAGAAAAGAAAAAAAAAACAAAACAAAAACAAAAGAGAGTCACACAGAACTGTGCTGTTGGGCTCCACTAGGCATGCTTTTAGTCCAGGATGGAAAAAGCTCTGGAGGAGGTGAAGCTGGTGTCTGAGAATGCAAAAGGAGCACCCACATTTACTGTGCATTGAAATGCACCCTCTGCCATAGGAGCATGATATTTTGTGCTGATCCGTTGCTAGGAAGTGCTGGGAAAAGCTGGGCCCATAGTTTTAGTATTTGCTTCCTGCCAGGAAATGATAAATCATAGAATCATAGAATGCCTAAGGTTGGAAGGGACCTCTAGAGGTCATCTAGTCCAACCCCCATGCACACGCAGGGCCACCTAGAGCACATGGCACAGGGCAGCATCCAAGCGGGTCTTGAAGATCTCCAGAGAAGGAGAATCCACAACCTCTCTGGGCAGCCTGTTCCAGTGCTCTGTCACCCTCACTGT
>JAWLRI010000700.1:1922764-1955864 GCA_034781795.1 Crypturellus tataupa | reverse complement strand
GATCCCATTGGCCTTCTTGGCCACGAGGGCACACTGCTGCCTCACGGTCAACCTGTCGTCCACCATGACGCCCAGGTCCTTCTCGGCAGAGCTGCTCTCCAGTAGAACGGTCCCCAGCCTGTACTGGTGTCTGGGGTTGTTTCTCCCCGTGTGCAGGACTCTGCACTTGGCCTGGTTGAATTTCATGAGGTTTCTCACTACCCAGTTGTCCAGTCTGTCCAGGAAAAGACCCTCAATCACACCTCAGTTAAGACTGTGTGATGCCAAAATGAAGCTAGATAGGAGTGAAGAGGCTGTAAGGAAAGATCTGAATATGTAAAGAGTCTGTCAAGACGGCAGGAAAATAAGCTTTTATTTCAAGAACTTAATAGCAGATTTTTTTTGCAGAGGGCACAAAGCCAAGTTTAAGCTTTGATAAAGATTCTTAGCTTAAAGGTTCCTGGGCCTGTGGCATTATGGAAAACAAAGAAAAGAAGGAGATGTGGCAACAGCTAAGCGTCTGCGCTAGCTGAGGCCTTTGTATTTGGAGCCCAGAAGTAAGGGAAAAATTGTTACAGACAATAGGGAATTTGAGAGCAGGAACTTATCTTATGCAAATAGAGTTTACTCCTTATCTCATTGGCCTTACCCTTTCTATTAGGCAAGTCTAGCTTGGCAGCACTTACTTGATTAGATTGGAATATGAACAGCTGTAAAAACTAAGTGATGACTGTTTTTGAGCGATTTTTCTTCATTCATTGAATGGCTACAATTCCCTAATCCAATCTGCCCTGATTTGATGTTTTTTGCTTTCATTTCTATGTGCAAACAACTCTACATTTGGGCAGTATGAAATCTTGCTCCAGTAATAAGCAATGCAGAAAATGTATATCCTGCTCAACATCTGAAAATCAACAAATTTATTATAAAGCTAGGTTCAGGGAATCAGCATGAATCTGGATTCAGCAATTCATATTGCATATTTGCCTGTAAATTCCAGCAACCTTAAGACATATTATGTGAGAAGGCAATCTGTTAGGGGATGTATGTTAAAAAAAGCAGGAAGTTAAAGATGATTTTTTCAATGTTATTAAGTCAAAAGTGTCAGTCCTGTGGACAGTCACAAGAAGTTAATGTCCGAAGTATAATGTGCACAAACTGGGAAAAACTTTTCTCTTTTGTGCTTTGCAACAAAGATATTTTGATTTCAATAGAAAGAAGGCACTTACTCCTTGCAATATGGCTTCAATATGACTTTGGACTTGTTTAATAGCCATTTTTCTCCCTTTTGATTTCTTTTGTAGATCAATACCTTTGTTTGTTGGAACCATGAATTCATTACCTGAAATTTTTTAGCTTTCTAAGTTCTATTAAAAGCACTGCCATTAGTGAAATTCTTCTTAAGAAAATGTGATAAGAAGAAGATAGAAAGAAAGTTACTTTCAGTAACGAATGAAGCAGAAACATTAGCTTACTGATAATACATCCTTTGGCAGCATCATTGCCAGGTTCCTTTTATAGGGCACTGTCTTTGAGCTTGAGATAAGAATTGCTTTCATAAAAAAATTGGTTTATATATAATAAATGGAATGAATAAACTATCTTTCTCACCTTCCTGCTTGATAAGAAGAAAAAAAAAAAAAACTTTGGATTGTGCTTTATCCTTTTCTTTTTTTTCTTATACCAAATTTTCACTGAAGTCTGACCTGCTAGTGTGGTTGGGTGGCAACAAGAGAACCTGGAGAACCTATTGAGAAACTTTTCCTACTAATATTCTTCTAGTAATTCCTTTTCTAATCCGAGTCATTTAAGATCAATGGAATCTAATGTTGTGGGAATGTGTGCTACGCGTGCTGGCACTCTTAAACACTAAGGGAATGGGTAGATTGATTATGCGCCCATTCTGCCTACCACAGTTATGCTCACTGCTGGTGTAAGCACACGGTGCTGTGAGGTGGTGCAGCTACACACATACCCACACACTCTGGGGCACACTGTGCCCAACAGTGAGCAACTGTGGGGGCTCGTGTTCACTGAACCCTTCCTTCTCGGGTGAAGGCAGAGGTGGGGGATGGGAGAGGCTCTATCGTCACAGAGTTTAGCCATTCCGTGACAACCAGTGACCGTGACCAATGTGTTGAACCAAAACTAGTCAAGAGCTTTTCCGTTCAAAGTATCAGAGAGTTGTACCATATCATTTGTTCTGCAGATTGAAGATGATTTTTCAGACTATATTCAGCAAACATTCTCCACCAGTAAATACACCAGTAAATATTTAAAGACTCCTAATCTCTTTAAAGATAATTTATAAAAGATAATAGGGTTCCATTTGAATACATGTTACTGCTTCATTTTTTTTCTGATCTCTGTTGTTCTACTGAGCACAAAGTTGGATGGTCTTAGCATTACAGACCCTTCCATACTCACCTGAGGTAACTCCTCTAGACACGAGCTTGTTATGTAAGGATGTCTGTATTGTGGTCTGAACAGAGCAAATAGCCCTTTATGTAGTTCTAATTCAACCTTGACATATGGAAAACTTTGGCTTACCCCTTTAACAGCACTACCTTAAGAACAAAGATCAAAAAGAGCAAATGCAGTCTTGGACCAAACTGTTGCTTCATTAATTCACTGGCAGCATATAATGCATTTTGTTATGTACGTGCATTAGTTGTGAGTATACGACGCATATATTATTCTGATTTTTCCTTTTATTTGTTGCCATCATTCTGATCAAATGTGCAAAGAAATTCTTCACCAAAAAGAAAAGCGTTACCTCACCAACCTCCTCAATAACCCCTTGTCACCTAACGTAAGCAGTTAAAAGGGTTTTTTTTTTATTTAATAGCTATGATACAGACTATTCTCTCTCCCTCCACCTTTATAAGTACTATCAGTAACTGTATGCTTTTTTTTTCTACTGAAACAAAAACAAGGTCTGTTTTGTTTTTGGTACAAAAGTCCCTAATGTTTTGTTCTTTGATCTATGGAACTACTATTAAAATACTCAAAGCTAGTTGCCTTCTGGCTTAAATTCAGACAAGCACATCATTTTTTTCCCCCACGAAAATATTAGCATCAACACAATATTAACAGTAATATCACCATTACAAAAAAATCACAAATTAGCACTGGTGGGAATTTATTATGTTTAACTTAGTCAAGTGAAAAATGAAATGCTGATTAGCTGCAGCAAACTTTTGAAATAATCTCCCAGAAAAGATTAATAAAAATCTGTCATAACAAATCATGAGAAAATATGGATGAGGATCTATGTGGGAAATAGCAGGAAAAATAGTATGAATTGCTTCTTCGTTATCCCAGTGTGGTCAGTTTTCATCATGTTAATGATCTGAAAGGGAGGTAGCAAGGGAGACGTACAGATGAGGCACTGCTGTGAAAACTGCTCAAGAGAAATACTGGCGAAAAAAAAAACAGGAAAATGTAACCACAGTAGCTGAGTAAACAGGAAGTCAGCAAACTATTGTCACTTCCGATAACAGCAAGAAACTGTGGAAGAAGAAAGGTTTAATCCTGTCTCTTCTCAATAAGTGAGTCCTCCACATATTGAGCTACTGTGGCTGATAACGTTTCCTGGATAGAAAAAGATTCTAGGTGCATGAAGAAAGCCTGTCTGTCATGTATGTTTATAGCACCATATACGCTTCATTAAGGAATAGAAAGTTATAAAATATCTTGTTTTAAAGAGGCTGTTTTACTGATGTTCCAACTATAGAAGTTAAAAGCATATATTTTATTCCATAATTTACTGACCCTATTTATTTTTTTCCCTGTATCTGCTACAGAGACTTTTTGTGAACTAGATATAGAAAGACCAGTCATATTACTTTTGATCTTCTTGAGCAAAAGCTAAAATTTGAAGTCTTCTCTGTGCTTAAACAGAACAATAAAATGGCTGTTCACTGTCAATCTGCTTTCATCCTGTGTCGAGAGCAAGTATGGTTTTTTGACATACATTTCATATATTTCATTTTAATGAAGACATTGTACATTCCAGAAAAGTTAATTCATCCACACTGGTTTACAAATTCTAGAGCACACCCATGAGGTATTACAGTTATTGTAGTTAATGAACAGGCTATTCATATCAGACAATCTGTTTTTTTTTTTTTTGTGTATATCAGAGGTCATACTATCACCTCTTCTCCCGAAACCCCACACTAGCAAAATAGAGAGTAAAAATGCTTGCTACAGAAGACCAGAGCAAGTCTAAATAAATATGATGTTTATAAAAAAAAAATTTGATGTTTATAAAAATCCTTCAGATTGTGTAATGGAAACTTTTGTACTGAATCGTGCAGAATGATTCAAATATACTGGAGTATTTCAGATAATTTTTTTTAAGGTGTTTGACTGTTTCAGTGGAATTGTGGTCACAATTTTTAAAGAATTCTTCGTGCTTTCAAGGATGAGGCATACTTGCAATATTGCTGATAACGATCAGATTCAGAACTCAACTTTCCTCTTCATCTTTGCTTAAGACAATTGCAAACACCCACAGTTTCAAATGCTGAGGCTGTTTCAAAGATTTTTTTAGCTAATCCATATTTCTAAGCTCTATCTCTCTGTAGCAATGCAAGCTTTATGAGGATAGATCCTTCCCATCCCATTTAAACTTGTTCATTCTCCAGGCCTCGGGAACAATCCTTTTAGCACTCTGTTATTAAATTCTAAGATATATTTTGTCAATATTTCATGTCTCTGCTCAGCTACACACCACTCCCCACTTTCGGTCTCCTACTCACTGTTGCCACTGAGAAAAGACATTGAGCAAAGTGGTTGTGTCCCAGCAGTCTTCAGGTCCAGAGAAGTTAACTCGTGGGGTAAACGTGGTAAGTGCAATTTGAACCCCTGTGCCTAAAGGGGAAAAAGATCCTGTGTAGGGATGATTTCTAAAGAGAGGTTATAAAAATATGGGGTTTTTTATATCTTACATAGTGAAATCTCTTTCTATCTCTTGTAAAGCAAGGGATAAAGAGTCATGTTTTGGACGACCGTTGAAATGAAAACTGCGTCATTTACCCTAGCGCAGTAAGCCATATTTTATTTGGGAGACAAAGTCATCTCTGCAATCACTTCTAAAATCCCACCCTTTTGTGCAACACAAAGCACTCAGTCTCTAAAAAAATCACTAGAATATGGTCCTTCTTTCTCTCATATGCAAATCTTCCACTTAAATTATATTACTTCAGTTCCAGGCAAAATTCTCTACTGAGACGGTTTTATTAATTCATCGATTTTGTATTACAGCCAAAGAAACCATAGATATGTCTGGGCGGAAGCAATTCTAAGGCAATCTATTTTCTTTCTCCACTGGTAAGTAAAATGAGAAAATCTCAAACTATTAGCAACAAATATTTGTATGTTTTTCCTGTAGCTTATTGTCTTATTGCCTCGTGGAGGTTTTATCCCTAATGACACCCCCTTTTTTTTTCTTTTTTTTTTTTCAGTCTTTCCTGGGTTGTAGACTGAGTTGCTCACGTTCACACTGCTATACACTGCTCATGTTCACACTGTTACACACTGCTACTGAATATTCCTCAAATCACTGCTGAGCTTTGCTTTATTCCCAAGTTCATTTTCATGTTGTATATATTTTACTATTAAGGAGAAGGTGTTCCCTTTGACTTGCCTCATTGTCATTTAAGAAAAACAACGCAATTTAATGGCATATAAAATGTAAAAAACTACCAAGAGAAGGTCCTGGAATCCATGTTAATAGTTCTAGAATAAATTCAGTGGTCTCTATATCTTGGTACAGAGATATACCACAACTCCATTTGGTATTACCTTTTTCATATTGCTTGACTCTAATAAATGAGGTAGAAAAAGAAATAATAAACTGATATTAATAAACAAACATGGCTGGACAAAATGTAGAAAAGCTGTCCATGCAAAACAAGGAAAACAGTCTGTTCTTGGTAGACAGGAGAGAAACATCCCTAAAATATCCGCTGCTTAATTACACTGTAGTGTCTTTTTTGAGACAAACATACAATCTAAAGCACACAGTAAGTTCTCCATCTTATTATTTTACAAGTTTTTTTTCTAATACTAGGTAGGGTAATTGCTTTCTGTCCAGAACATGTTTTGCATCTAAATGAAGAATGGATTTCTGAAAAATACAGCACTTTTTTTTTGGTACAGAAGAGAATAGAACATGTGCTCATTTCTAATGTGCATTTTTATCAGTGCACCATCCTCATTAAATTTATTCTCTTTTTCTCTGAAAATAACTTTATAAACAATCAAAATGTTTTCTGTTAGGTTTTTGTCTTGAGTAAAAATCTCCTTAATTAAAGACTTTGCTGTATGCAGAAAATGCCCCAGCTGTCTCTTGTCCTCTAAAACACAGATGACAAAAAGGGAAAGCCTAGAAAAGAAATTAGGGTTTAGAGAGTACTTAGATATGACAGTTGTTTTCAAATAAGCTGATCAAGTATAATTCGTTCTGGAATACTTAAAGAAAGAGATAGAGAATTTTTTAGAAATATTGATGTTTGTCTTTAAGAACTTGTTTGTCTTTCAGAACTTCCGGGAAAGAGATGGAGGCCACACTCTCTTTAAAAGAGAGAAAATGAGGAATCGTCTTCACCCCAGGACTTACAAAATCTCTGTAAAGCATTATTTATAAGGTTGTGAAAGATTGCAAAGAAGGAAACAGAAAACAAAATGGATTTATCAAGAACACCTCTTGTGGCAAGCTAACTTCTTTCTGCAATAGGATTGTAGTTTTTCAAGGTGGAAGAGAAGCAGCAGATATCATGTATTTCGATTTCAGTTAAGGTTTTGACATTGTTTCATGTAACACTCCCAGACTCTCTCAGGAACAAGGTCAATTCTCAGAAAAAATACACTTCAAATGGAAAATATGATATAGCTGTATAGAAAACAATCTGGAAAAATGTATTCAGGGGGTATCTGCTAATGGTTTATTGCCAGGTAAGAAGGTCCTACCTAGGACTTCATGGGGTAACCTGGGTTCGGTTTTACTCAGAAATACCACTAGTAACTTAAATAACAGTTAAAGAAGGTGATCCTTACATTTGCAAATAACATGTCTTGATGCTTAGATGAAGTTGGGAGAATGACAGGGTTAGAAAATGTAATGATTTTGACCAGTTTGAGAAATGACCTGAAAAAATTAAGTTTAATTACTGAAAGGATCTGTTTTTTGACAAAATAAAAATGCAGAAAAGGCTGTGGCAGTCCTGCCAAAGAGAACCTGGTGTCTCTAGAATACTACAAACATATGAAGGTAACGAAGGTAACCCATAAAATATATAAGTGAAGTTCTGAATGTGAGACAAATGAAATGATGCTGTCACTCTTTTCAACTTCCATGAGACTTCTGAAATTCAGTCTCTAGTTTTGACCACATACTTTCAGAAAGGTATGGACTTAGAGATAGTCCAGAGGAGATCCTGAGAAACCAGTTTAGGGAATTTACTTCTTATCCTCGGTTTGTCCTGACCGTTCCCAGTGCCCTGTCAATGACCTGAGATTTCTGTGCTCTACCTTCCTGCCCAGACTGACCTTGAACTCTTAGTTTATATCTTAAGTTTGCTTACAGTGATCCACTAACCCTTCACTTTTTCCTGCCTTCTTTTTTCCAAGGCCTTCGTTCTAACCCGAAGTCTAAGATGGGGCCTGAGAAGCAGTCTAGAAATAAGGATCTTGAAATAGTAACTTATGAAAACTGTTTAAAACCAATAGAATATTCAAAAAGATAAACTGAAACTAGAAATAATTGCTATACTCAAGTTTATAAATCACTTCTAAAACAAATGGGATCTGTCCTGCAGAGTGCTGTTGGACTGGAGGAGGATGAGAGGAGATTAAATCACAGTAGGAAAATTCAACTTGAATATTATGGAAATTTTTAAATATGCAAGGATTCATTTAAGCACTGTCTGTAAGGTGCTGATGTAGTTCTCATCAATGAAGGTTTTAAAAGAAGTATGGATAAATATTTGCTAGTTTTAACGAGAAAGTGGACCCTGCTTGGGTCAGAGAAACAACTGTCTTTGAGGTCTTTTCTCCCCAGCCTCATTTTCTATCTCTCTGTGATATTAAGGCAAAAGCACTGAAAGGATTTTCCTTCCAAAAGGATGGAGTTTAGGATGGGCAGACTAGCTTGTGCAATCACAGCAATATCACATTATTGAAGCCAAATCCAAAGCAAGGCAGTTCAGAATTTAAAGTTGTTCCTCTTTTATTTGACCCAATTAATGGTGCATCTCTGACTTTTGGCTAGTACCAAAAGAAATAAAGTAATATGTTCCCATAGGAAAAACTTCAAAACCTCCCTCTGGAATTGAATTCACAGAGATTATATTATGTCAGTAAACTCAGACACACATTAAAAAGTGACATTAATCGTAAAAAAAGGAATTTTCATAGAGGGCTGCTAACTCCATAAAAACTCATTGAAATATGTATGAAGACATTCATTTTAGCATAGGAAGCACAGAAAGTACAGTCAACATTGAAAAATTTATTCAAGAATATTTCCTTAGTGAGAGATTCTTTTTCAAAGTTGGAGTGATCTTTCCTAGACCAGTTTGGGATGGCGGGATGAGCATGCCAAGTCTACTGGGGAAGGCAAAGATCAGTTTTTGGCCTGTCTTATGTCTGCTTAAAGTTTACTTTGGACTTCCTTTTACAAAAAGTTAAATTAGCATATCTTTTCTTTATATAAGTCATGCCTTAAGATAAGCATAAGGATTTGAATATTCTTGCAGATTGAGTGTTGGCTTACAGTTTCAGGAGTCTGTACTGTCTGCTACTTTGAGTGAACCTCCTGGTCACAGGTCTAGGGTCAGCCCTAGAAAGGCCATGTAGGCACCTCCAGTTAAGGTTTTGTAAAGCATAAAAGTAGTTTTTTGTTCCTCCATCGGTGAAACAAAGAAATGGCACCGTTTACACATTCTCCTTACACAGCGGGGGAGATAATTTTCTCCAAATGATAATCTAATAAATTTCACCACCAAAAAGTTCAGAGCTCACGAGTACCTCCGAATTCCAATTTCCTCTCTGGAAGCAGGTTCGGGTAGCGTGCTTGTGAGCATCGCTTCCCAGCAATTCCCTTCCTCTGTGCTCACCGAGCCCTGTCATGTGCCCTGGGAAGCTGGTCAGAACCTCCCTCCAGGTCCTGGCTCCGGCTCACAGGATGCTGCGGGCTGGAGCTGTAAGGTACTCGTGTGGGACCATGGAGTCAGCCCTAGCTGTGTGATACCAGTTTAGATGCAGCCATAGCATTCAAATAACTTTGAAAAGCCTGGGGAAACAGGCAAGACAGTTAAACTTCCTTTTGCAGTTATTTCACATAGGTGGAGGTAACAAGTATGCTTTAATATTGCTAGGAACAGCACAAAAGCTGAAAGAGTTTGTTGTTATTAAAACAGGATATGAATTTGTTTAATGAACATCTGTGCAGAGCAAATGGAAAGATCTTGATGTGACTGATATTTGGGGCTCTTGTTCCAGGTATTTAGTAGCACAACAGATGACTCTCTAATCCTATATGGGGCACTTTATTTATGTTTATACTTGAAACCTGACTCTGCTATTAAAATTGGAATTAGATAATTCAGATCACTAAAGCTCTCGTGGATTATACTGTATTGACTAGAAGGCTATTTGGATACAGCAGCTTTGCAGCTTAGAGTCACTGCAACTACAAATAAAGACAAGCACTAAGAAAAACTAAAACTATTAAACTCATAGTTGAATAAAATCATATATTTTATGAAGTTTAATGTTTAACTATTTCTGAACCACAGAAAGCTCCATCCTTTCTCAACATTTCTCAAAACTAGGAATATTATATAGTGAACTTTTTATAATCTGGCCATGTTGTGCCCCTTTTCAGAATTGAGATGTTTTGTCTACATTTTTTCTCATTACAACAGATAATACTACAAGGTAAGACTGTTTGTTATACAAGAATTCTATTTTTAAAGTTCTCTAGAAAAGGGAAAGCTACTTTTCAGTTGTGTTTATTGAGCTACAAGTCTCTTAAAGCTATTTTCTTTCACAGCAATGCATGGTAACTTGAAGTGAAAAATAAATTGGGAAAAAAATCAATGGGAATATATGTAGAAAAAAAGCACAACAGAAGGAAGTGCTTAATTAAGTGCTAGGTGTAAATATTATTACTCTACTATCTTAAGGTTTTTTTCCCCATTTGAAAACCCAAGTATGATGGCTAGAAAAAAAAGAGACTGCATGAGGAAAATAGTTACTAGTCTAGTGCTGATCTAAGTACCCTTACTCTAGCGAGCATGTCCATAAGACCACACAATGCCAGATGTGCTCCAAGTTTCTGGTTTGGGATTAAAATTTACAGAGGTAGTTCAGGTGCCACACACTTGCACTGTGACCAAAGTCAGGATTTTGCACTCTCTAATAGTTCCGCTGGAGAAGTGACCACAACAATCTCAGTGGACCTTAGGAATATACACGAGTAGATAGAATGGAAAAGGTCAGCTAGAAATTCGGGTAGTGAGAATGAAGAGATATCTGCCTTATTTCTCTACTGCTAGTAAAATATTGAGTTTAGTTTAATTGTTTAGATTAATAAACTAAACAATTAAAGAAATCATGTCTGCCACTTTGCCCTTCTGTTCTGATAGGAAGGAAAGAATTGAACACAGAATCTTGCTAAAGAATCATTGATTAAAACTAGGGTTGTAAGCCATTAAACATATATAACATATCCTTGAAAAACATCCTGTCATAACTGCTGGATGGATACTCAAAACAGAAACCAAGAGTTCACTCAACCATCCGTTGCAGGTTCCGAAGCAGGATAGGATGTGGCTCAGATTCATGTAGGCCCTTCCATGAAGGAGCTGTTTCTGGGGTCTGGATGCTTATAGTCCCTGAGAAGGAATGGAGAGAAATAAAAGGAGATTGTGCCAACTTCTGTCTGAATCCTGTGGGAAAGCTGATTAGCTCTGAAATGACTTTTGTCTTCCTCTTGCAGAGGACTCCCAGTGCTTCAAGCGAGCAGTCCTCACTGATGCGGATCACGGACTAACTTTGCGCCTGACCCTGCTTATCCTGGCGCCTCCTGACACAGCACACTAGTGATAGCATCACGGGCTGCCTACGTAAACTAGAAAAGTTAGCTCAAGTTTGGGGCAGGCATCAAATCTCAGGCACCTTTTGTAGGTAATGGCAAAAACTGGCTCCAGTCCCACTCACCCATTTTAAATTTGCTACATCTTCGTAGAAGATCCTGTTTCCTTCATTGATGAGAAAATGTATCCAGACAGCTCATTCAGACAATTTCTATAGTGTGCATATGGCTAGACAAATCCCACTCATTGTGGGAGTCCATTAAAAAGCAAAAACAACAAAGTAATACTAAGCAGACCCAGCATGCAACATATGTATTAGAAAGTCTTCTGATTTTGTAAGGTATGCTGTCTTTACCCTTGTTTTTCCCATTTGTGGTGGGGCCCTTTACTTGTAGTGTTTTATCATCCTTTCCTGTCAGAGTATGACAGTGTGTCAGTATCATCCATCAAACACATCCTGCATGAGCATCATACCTTCTAATGTTCCAGCGCCAGCTCCTGGGGCCTGTGAAATGAACAATTTCCAGCTAGAAGTTTAATGCAGTCCCTAATAACCTGGCATGGTTCAGCTCAACAGGTAACATTTGTGGTTGAGAGAGCTGATTTTCTCATTTTAGTAATCTGGCTGTGGTAATGTGCAGGATAATGGTCCTAGATGTTCAGCCACAAGGTGGAGGACTCTCCTAATTTGTTAAGTTTGTTCCGGTTTCTGGCCACCATCTGTAGTCATCACTTCAGGCTAAAAATTTACATTCACATATAGAAAAAAAACAAAATAGTGAAAACCGATATTGGGGATGTATATGCGGATAGATACAAAATACCCTAAAGTATCAAAGGTTTATATAACTAAATGTCTTTTTCCACTGACAAAATCCTCTCAAGATTTTGATTTTTACTTGTCCTCCAGTGAAATTTCAATTTTAACTAACTGAATGTTTACTTTAAATTTTTTAGATTTAATATCTGGTTTAGATCAATCATTTTAAAATGGAAAGGATTTTCTTCATTTTAAAAATTAAAATAAAACCTTTATGTTATATCGTTTTATTAGAAAATGAATAAAAGGAGAATGTCTGCACACAACATTTAGTTAATGAAATCAAATCAAAAGCATAAATATGGTCATCTTTCCTTTTTTTTCCCCTAGAAACATGTAGGATACCAGTTTCCAGATACACATCCTGCAGTTTTCTTAGAGGAAAACTACATGAATATACTGATTGGATCTCCTTTCAAACTGGGAAGAAGAGGTTGCAGTTGCTTGCTTTGTTTTTTTTTTTTTTTTTTTTTTTTTTTTTTTGTAATTATTTTTAAACTAGAGGATGTTCCGCTGGTAAAAGCTGATCAGTTAATATTTAACAGCTAACTGATAATGGATACCAATAATTGATATAAATACCATTACACAACAGGACTGCTGATTAGATTTCAGAAGTAATGTCTCTATATCAAACTTTAGGGTGGGGTGCTAAATATTTTTTCAGAGGCACTGTGCTCTTCAAGACTACTGCCGAAATTACTTTACAGTCACTCGTGTGGGTCGATCTCGGGGATATACCACTGAGCCTCTTAAAATCTGCACAGTATTGCATTTGTCCTCGTCACAAATATATACCAGATACATGTAATCTTTAGTCATACTCTTTTATTCATGAAATTTCCATTCTGATTTACTGTCCTCCACAGTTGTCATCACGTGAAAGCCTGCCACCAGTGCTAAAATGGAAGCATACTATTTTTGCTTTAATTTTCTCACTTTATTATGTTGGGTTCCTTCACAGCTACTGTCAGAAGTGGTAATAAGAATATGGTACCATTGATTTTCTGGGCTGGGTCATATAATATTTCATTTCCTTCTCAGTTTCCCTGGGTGTTTCCAAACAACCCAGTGTCCACAACCAAGTTCCAGATTTCACTGATATTATTGTTCTTGTTAGACATTTTGCAGATGTTCCTATAGCTGATTTTTTTTCTTTAAATAGACAGGCAAATGGAATCTCAAATGCACTGAGACTAAAAAGAAAGATTTTTCATGGATTCCAGAAAACTGGGAACCTGCCTTTGAGTCTTGTACTTGACTTGTGTTTTCCATTATATTTTCATTATATATATGTAATGTATTTCCACATATTATATGGAATAAAGGCTTCTTTTCAAAGGACTGGAGAAATCCTCCTAGTTCTGATTAGCACCTAGATATTATACAGGAAATTCATAAAGTTTTTCCTTAATTCAACTTAATTTACTTCTGGACCTTAGTAATGCTAGTGAAAACCACAAAAACATGAGCTAATCCACTGAGTAGAGGCTAAGTGCACAAAAATGCCTGTTTTTTTTTTTTTTAGTTCAAATGGATTTTACAGTTAGAATTTGCTTGAACTTTTACAACTTTTCTTGTTGTTTCTTTTCAATGTTTAAGAATCATATTTTCTGATTTGATCCAGAATGATTATGCTGTGCCATAGTAATTGTGTGGGAAGAGAATTATCTACAGCAATACATTCCGGACAGATAATCTTACTTCAAAGTGGAGTAAAGTATTGCCTCATAACTGTATTACCTGCTTCTATTGTCTGATAATGGTGTGTTGAGAAATTGACAGCTAGTATGAAATGGAAAAAAATAGGTAAGAAATGAATGACGAGTCCATCTAAAGCATCGCCATAGCAAAGCTCCTGGCTGTCGATGTCCAGCCACAGTAATGCTGAACTCTATTTAGATCTCAATCTGCCCTACGTGAGGGAAGGATCCTCAGAAACATCTTGGCCTGTAAGCTGGTGGAATAGGATGGGGAGTAATGCAGAGGAAATGAATGAGGTTTGGATACTCAGCATAGAGTGGGGTTTCAGGGCTGGATACGTGCCAGACACTGTTCTCCTAACAGAATCCTTGTCTCTGAACTTCCCTCTGGAATTACAGGCCTAAGCTTATGGAAAGGGATGACAGTATGGAATACTCCACTTGCCTGCTGCATGCAGAGTGAGGTATAAGTCTCCACCTGAATAAGAGTTTTGAACCTTCTACTACTAGGCTAGGGAACACAATTCAAATTTTGTGCAAATTTTCAGTGCTTTCTGAGACTGATAATCTGCTTTAGAACCTCTTGGGACACAGACCAAATATGAGCTCTCACCAGTTCAGCATCCTGTTGATGCTGCCAATGCTTATGCAAATTTGCATATGTTAATTTGTTGGAATCTAAAGAGTTTGGTGATGTTTAGAAAGCATTTTCGAAATAAATTGCCTCGGTACATTTCTTTTTAATTGTTGATTTTTTTTTCTCCACTTAGCTTTCACAACTGTTGCCATTGTTCATTGAAGAAGAACATTCTCTATAAAAAGAAAAGCAAAACTCAAAACAAACCTCATTATCTTTCCGGTTCAAGACTATCCTATAAACCTGGCACATTACTTGGATTTTTTCCCCCTCTGGCTCATGAGGCCCTGACCGAAATGTAGGAAATAACAAGCTCACAAAACTTTCCAGTCCTCATAAAGGCTTTGTTGTTATCAAAGGACATATAAAACTCGAGTGAGATGAGAAATGAACAAACAATTGTCGTTCCTTAGGGCAACTCTTTGCAAAGTTAGCCACGCAGAGAAAGTGGAAGATTGAAATAGAGGATTAACGAATATATTTAAATAATTCTTTTATATGTCAAAGTTACTGTTAGAATTAAAACAAAAACAAGTTAGAAAACCTCTCAATAAAGTAAAAACAAATGATTAATGAAATATACATAGAGTTTTGCAGGGCTCTTTCCTCTCAAACAGTCATCAAAACTGAAATTCAGGCTGTATCATAGCTGTCTGTGCTTATGTGCAGTTTAATGTTCTCAAAGTGAGAACCTAGTGCTCATGTAAATAGTGAAGTAAAGATCTACCATCACACCACTTGAAATCAGCCCTGGGTTACCAAAAATCACTTTATATTCCTCTTACACCGGGATTTTCAGAAATGTTTGCTATTGGCTTACTCCTGTTGCACTTGATGGATGTTTTAGCCACTGGCTGCAAATAGAAATGTAATAACATAAGCTTGGTTTGCAGTACCATGTCTGTAACTGTCCAGTGAAAGTGATGACTTATGATTTAAATGGATGTCTCCAGTTCTTGCATCACTGTGAGAATGAGCAAATTGTCCAGGACATTTAAAATGCAAACCTTGGATATGGAGCATAGCTGTGGATCTGAGTTTTTGATCTGGGTCTAGTGAGCCCTAGAGTTGGATAATAATAATGCTATTTTTTATTATTATTTTGCTCGTTAATTTATGTCCAACAACTCAAAAAGTTTTCCTTTTCTTTGTTTTTTTTCAACACTGCTAAACTATCTGAGAGCTATCTGCTGTGTCTCAAGGACTTTCTTCTTGAGTAGTAATAATTAAGGAAAATACATCATTCTGCACATATATTTCAAGGTATTTTTTCCATGGTCATTCTTTTGTTTTTGTTTATACTGATTTTTGTCATTTTTATCACCCCATGACCAGTGCCATAGAATACTCTTGCAGTTCTTTGCAAATGGCTTTATGGAAAATATTCTAAAGAACATTGTAATATCACCAGTGAAATGAGAGAAAATCTAGTGAACCTGTGCTAAGATCTCAGTACTGGGGGATTTGGGAGCTGGGAGTCTGGCAGTAGTTACCTGTTAAGATGGCTTGATAAATGCAAGCTTTTCCCCTCTCAGTATTTTTTTGACAAATAAAAATGTTACAAGAGTACAACATTTTGAATGTAAAGATTTTGTTACCCAAAGAGATACACTTTTTTTTCTTTTGTTTATTAAACTAAACAGTTCCTTCTTAGGCACTTATATGTCTCAGGCAGAACTAAATGGATATTGGATCCAAACAAAATTGGACTGTCAAAATGATTAATTTGCTTGGAATGTCAGGGTACTGAGGGTTTTTTTTTTTGAACTGCTCAAACCATTAGTTTAAATATTTGACTCTATTAATCAGGGTGAAATTAAACATAAAAATACCCCAATCCTCCAGCAGAGGCATTCTTTTTTTCCTGTGGAAACGGTGGAAAGTGGCCAAATCTGTTAACATGAAATGAATTCTTATCACTGATTTAGGCAGAATTTATCAGCCCTTCCATTCATAGGAATACATCTGTTATTGTGACATCAGAACCCTTTGGTATTTTTATGCACTTTTTATAACTATGCTCTAATTTAAGACCCCCCTAAATATAAAACTATTAACAGTTATTCCGTTTTAGCCTGTATTAACAGCTAACAGCTACGGGCAAAAAATAATGTTATAATCTTCCCTATTGGTGTTTAAATTATTTTTGATCCTCTACTCAACTGTTTTTTTTGATTGTAATCTAATACATATATATCTGCTCTTTGATATCAGTTACCAATGTGAAAAAAAAACACAAATTCAAAGAAAAGGTCGGGTAAAAATCATCAAGTTTTGCCTAATCTTGTGAAAATCCAAAAATTGTGCATGGTATCCGTTCAAAACCGCAAATCAGGACAGCTTGTCTTGGGACTATGTTTCGTAATGCGAAAATGCTTGTGAAGTTCAGCAAGACTTTCAAAGAACCTGGGCTGGGCTGAGTTTTGAATTTTAATAAAATTAAAAAACAGATGTTTCATATGATTTGAAGTTTTGCAGTGAAAGCTCTGCCCAGACACCACTTACTAAGATGACAGCATTTTCTGAAGTTATTTTTTTCCCATTCCTCTTAATAAGGTGCATTTTGAAGATTTACTCTGAGAAAAAAATGATTCTTCTCACCCACTGAAATGAAGGAAAAATGTTACAAATTGACAGATCTCAATTAATTCCAGCATATTATATTTATGTTAGAAATGGAATACAAAATTACATTGGAGATTGGTGCTGATATATCCAGTAATTCGCAGATGCTTTTCTAGCCTCCTATCTAGTTCCAGACTGACCACATTCCATTTTATCTTAATTTTTTTCTTTTGCTCCTTTGCACTCTTTTCAGGCATATGATTTACAAATACTGTTATCGTATGCAGTTTATACAACATTTTATGTGGCTGCCTCAGTAGAACAAAAGACAATTTTTGCTTAGCTGGCACATGTTCTTTAAACAGTACTGAGCTCTTATTACATTATTCGTTCACTGTCAGTTGCTGGTGCCACTAACTCATTATATCTCCCAAAATACAAACTGCTATTAGGGAGTTCCTTCTTATGTTCTCAATATTATGTTGTTTTAAAAGAGATACTTTTAAAAGAGAAAATAAAGTTTTAAAAGAGAATAGATTTTTCAAAAGGAAAAATGCAAAGGTATTTCTTAGAATGGTTATTTCAAAGTTTGGTTTTCACATGTTACCATTTACTCTTGTCCAGTCTTCCCCAGAATTTCTTCCATTCGGTGGCAGCTTGTTTTTGGTAATATTGTTTGTGCCTGATTTCTCCTAATGCACTGGTTGTCTGAAAAGGAATGTCTGCAGTTCCAGCAGGTGAACACTACCTGCTGGCTCCAGATCATCAACTGGTGGCCCATATATCTCCAAATTCTGTAGCAAGGAGTTTGTCTTGGATCAAAAGCCGCTAAACTGAATACAGAAAGTAGCAGTACAGAAATTAAAATCTAGTTGTTATGCAACTTACATACATAAAGCAGACAGGGCAGCTCACAGCACATCCAGTAAGAAAACAAATAATGCCAAGAATTTGGGAATTTTATTTGAAGTAACTTTCAAGTCAACTTGCTATAGTGAAATGCTTTTGTTGGGTGGATACCTCTGAAAATCTTGGTCCTACAGGAATATTTCAAAGAGCAAAACTAGTGTTAGAGAAGGGGAAAATATAGAGATAGAAATGCTTTAGTAATACAGCAAGTTAATCACCATAAGGTCATATTCTTCATGTTAGACATGGTAGAAGTAGATTAACACCAGAATAAGTCTCATAAAGTGTTTGAAAGGGAATAGGAAGGTTGAAAGGAGAAAAGGTGGGGATAAAGGAAGGAAGATATGTATTCTGAGAAGTCTAAAATAGAAGCATAGGTCCTTAAAATGGAGAATTAGATAAGAAGATCTCCTAAATTATTCTGTGATTCAAAATTAAGTGTTTGAAAGTCTAAATGT
Source organism: Crypturellus tataupa (assembly GCA_034781795.1). Classification (NCBI taxonomy): domain Eukaryota; kingdom Metazoa; phylum Chordata; class Aves; order Tinamiformes; family Tinamidae; genus Crypturellus; species Crypturellus tataupa. The sequence goes on along the minus strand of JAWLRI010000700.1, from coordinate 1,937,685 downwards.
CTAATTTAACCGAGAATTAAAGAATAATATTAAGGTCGGAGAAATCCCAAAACACTGCTTATCTGTAGCTTTTAGGGCATAGGGAACACCAAGTTCAAGCATATCTAGCAGGGAAAATACAAGATCAATTGGCAACAGCAGAGAGAAGAACTCGGCAGACCTTATCAGCTGGCTCATAGCCATTTGACTTTGACCCGGAAAGGGACTTCCATAAATTAGGTTCAAAAGCCAAAATAAATAATAGGAATTAAATAAATATCAGACCTGTAAGAAGGCAGGTAAAAGCCCTAAAACACTAATATCAATCGGGCTGGATCACTCCCTTTGAGAGCAAAAATGTTCAGTATATTCAGATGTGTACTCAAATGAAGGTCAATTTTGAATACACTGATTCTCCTTTAAAAAATAAGTGTAAAAAAGAGTCTTCTCTGTGGGGGAAAAAAAAGATATTTTATAGTATGGCTGAAGTAGCTTATGTATTTAGGAGAGGCATACGGATTTGTCCTGCTCACGTTTTAAAAATATATCCTATGGAGAGCAAGGTTATGTAAAAAAACACCTGCCAGCATAACTTAGCTCACTGGCCACTTAACATCAGGGACATCAGGAAGGAAGTTAAAAAAAAAAAAAAAAAAAAAAAAAACCTTTAGTAACTTTATTATTTAATTTTAAATTTAAAGTAAAAGTAAAGCCCATCTAAATGCCTAAGAAAATCACTACCCATAAACGCCTTAAAAAGGGTGAGCTCCACTAACATCTTTACAATTAAACAGCAGACAGAAAGAAGGTTTTTGGAAAAGCTACTGTTTTATTCTACAGTGAGGTGACTTACAAGTGCTCTAAAAACAATCATTTGGAATAATATTGGAAATTGAATCATTTCAATATCAGGCTTCATCTGTAATCAATATATATATAGGTATATAGGGCAATAAACATAATCAAGACACTTTATCTTAAAAAGTTTATTCTTTTTGTAGGAAGTATATTTTTAAATAAGGGGAGAAATGGGAAAAAAACACTACTGCTTTTGAAAATATAATTTTCTAATGAATCTTAAATAATTTTCACAGAGGATTGAAGGCCATATACACAGATGTTCTGGATAAGAATTTATCATTTTCTCCTTTTAACAGCTCAGCTGGTGCAAGAACTACCCAAGATGTTGCAGGGACAAGCACCAGTCACTTTTGCCTGATTAGATGTGAACTCACAAGAGTGGCTCAGTATCAAGCTGGAGCGGAGCCTCCACTTTGAATCAAGCTAGAGCGGAGTCTCCACTTTGAATAAACAAGGAAGTGTTCCCTGGAGGGGGCATTGGAAGCCTGGGACACCTCCCAGCCAGCAGTTAACAGTCAGCCTCTTCCAACAGACAGGCAGGTACTCCATTAAGAAGTGGAAGAGTGATAAGGACAGTGACATCACACAGTGCTGAGAACATTTACCTAAGAAGCAACTTTCCCAAGTATTTTCCCCCACAGAGCAATGTATTTGAGCTTGAAGCATCAATCAAGTATCCCCTCTCTTCCTTTACCTAAATCGTTCCATTTTGCATGAAATTCTGAATTACCTGTTGAGCCACATAAAAGATTTGGCAAATTGAGTACTTTGGAGGTGGGATAACCAGGCCCCAGCCTACTATACAAGTTGAATTGGTATCAGTAGAAGTTAATGAGATACCCTCAACCCAGAGTTTTTATAGGACTATAGCACTATGGTTTTCTGAAAAGATAGAGTCAAACACCAGGAAGTGAAAAACTGTTCTCCACGTGTGTGTGAATTTCCAAACACTGGGCTGTTGAAAGAATGCCTCTAAAATGTGGATTGGTTCCAAGGTGGAAGAAACATTTCATTAATCACAAAAGAATTATTTATATATTTTGTTAAGGAAAAATAAAGAAGATATTGATTTTCCTTCAAATTAAACTGAGATGTTTTGGTAATAAGATGTTTTTTGGGGGAAGGTGTAATTTTGCAGGCCCTTAATTAACAAGGACAGCGGTGGGGTCCAACCAGGGTACTTAGGGCTGTGTCCGCTTGATTCATTAAAAACTCTCAACTGTAGAGCCTCTCCAGTTCCTCTCTGGTGAGGAACTCGGCTCCATCTCCTAGACCACCTCCTGCAGGCACCAGGTCCGTTAGGTCCCCTGGAGCTGTCTCTTCCCCAGGCCCAACAAGCCCAAGTGCCTCAGCCTCTTCCCACATAGCAGGTGCTACAGCCCTGGCCAGCCTGAACTTGCTCCTGTTTTTCAAGGTCTTTCTTGCACTGGCAGTAACAAGACTGGGCCCAGTATCCTGATCATGATCTAACAAGCAGAGGTGGATCAACTACAGAAGATTAAATGGCCACTTTTCATTCTAAAAAATGGCATTTTTAAGGTAATTCAAGAGTCTTAAATGAGTGTGTACCTATTTTTGAAAAAAGAATGTATATATACATATATACTTGAGTACTTATCAAGTTAGGTTGGAAAAAAAGAACTCGGGAGGAGTGAGGTGTTTTGCTTTTATTCAAACCGTAAGTTTCTAATGCTTCCTACTTTACAAATATCAATATCGCAGTTTTCTTACTTAGGAGAGTGAAAAGTCTATTGTTTAACTAATTGTTTCACAATCCATTCCTGTTACTGATTGATCTTCTTAACTGTGGGAACATCTTGGCAGCATTCGCAGGTGGGGTGCCCGCGCGCAGCCCAGCGTGAATTGTTGAACCTCGTTAAAAGAACATTATGCAAATTGCCCTCCCCGCTGGCCAGGTCACATGCACAAATGTTGCTAACATTGCTACTTTATGTAACCTCTACCTATTTGCTTTCCTTTAGAAAAAGAAAATGCTGTTTCTACTGTATACAGCTATTTTTGTGACTAGACATGATTTCATTTTATAAGTTCATTTTATAAGTTCAAACATTTTTTTTTTCTTTTTTTCTTCCCCACCACACTCTGTCTGTTACCTCTATGATAAACAGAAGTTCTAAAGGCTAATGTGTTGGCTGCAGATATGAACATTTATAGGCTTGGATTAAGAAACCAGGTAAGAGGTTGTTAAAAAAAATAAAGTAATTGAAATTCAGGATTCCTTCTAGACTGCGAATAAACTTGCATTGCAAAGATTATTTTTAGATATTTTTAGATTTTTTTTCCTTTTTCTTTGAAAATTTCTAAATATTTGGGACTATCTTCTGAATCAGAACAAAACTGCATTTTGAACTATCAGAAGACGCTATGAAGAAAATTACCTTTACACACAGAGCTATACTTACTAGAGTCTCTGAGCTAGGGCTAGTATTTTAAAGAAAATGTTTCCTCAAAAAAGACATGTATTCGTCAGTATGTGTAATTGGCTCCCCTAGAATGTAGTAGGTGTTAAAATGAAATCATTTTCCAGAAGTCTGATACAATTGCTCATGTACAGTGTTTCTGGAACTGTGGTCCCCGGACACTCAAAAAATAAGTTTGGAGATGCAATGTCTTTAGCAGTGAGCAGCTCGGCTCCTCCAGGGAAGGGAGAATCAGGAGCAGCTGTAATTACTGGCTGAATTGATTACATGAAGACGAGACGCACAGATGGCCTTTAGGTGGCTTTAGCGGCACCTGGCCTCAGAACAGGATGTGGTTGTTTCCACCTGCAGCTAATATTTACAGCTGCTTCTTACCCAGCCTGGAGGAGCTGAGCTGATGTGGGCTCCAGGGCAGGGTAAAGATAGATGAGATGAAAGAGCTCATCCCTGAGAAAGGCTGCGAGTGCTGCTATACTGCTCCTAATTTGGACCTCCAGGAACTCTGGCTGCGGCTTCCTAAATTGGTCCTGTCTCAAAATCAATAATTGCTGAAGTGAGCAGCTGTGATGTACTGATCAGCTAGCGGGAAATGCGCTTTCAGTAGAAACTAGCTGCTCTGCAAATGAGGTTGCAGCCAAACAGCTTGGGACTTTACCCCTTTGCTAGTAGCAGTGATCCTTGAAGGAACATTAAAAATCCTGGCAGAGCTCACACTTGGGATTCTCTTCCTGCTTGCTTTTCTTCGTTTGTGTTTAAATCATTTCTGTCTATTTATGTTCAACTACATGAAACTTTTTATTTTTAAAAAGCCTGTTTGGATGTCCTGAGGACCCTTCCTCTGCTTGGGCCACCTCCATATGACACTGCTGTGCAGGTGCTCGAGGTGAAGCCCTGTGAGGGATTGGGTGTTGTTATGTTTATCTGTACACAAAAGTCACTCCTCGATCAGTAAGAATTAACTTTAATTTTAGTCTGAGAGAAAAAGACAGTTCAGTGCTCCTGAAGAGAACATTGTATCTGTTATCTGTTTTCTATCAGTCTGCAATGAAGAGTATTTGGACATATTTTTTAATTCTGTTCCAGTTTTCATTTTTTCCCCAGCTGCCTGTGTTTGATGACAGCTAAGCACTTTAAAAAATAAATGCGTAATGTGCAGAAATCTTAAACACAACACTTGCTTAGCTACACCAAGAATTGGAACTTTTTTTTTACTTCGCTGAAAAAGGCAATGAGGCTATTTCCATTGTTCCAAACCCTCAGAAAAAATAAATGGTCACAAGGACATAAAAGAATTGAAAATCTCTATTTGCTTCTTAAGTTCTTTATTGATAGAAAGTTAGATTCCCTCCCACTAGGCATGTTATGTAAATGCCTAAGGGTTTTTAATAGTATTTTTTTCAGATTAATTTACAATCTCAAATTAACTCATATAAATGGGAGTGGAGATTTGGTTTAATTCTCAATGTATTCATGCAATACTCGTATCAATTTGCTTGTGGAAGATCCTTTAGAAAATAAATACCGCAGAGAGTTGAAACTAAGGAGTTGGAACCACTGCTTCTCATGCAAAATATTTGCAAGCTGTCCTTGTATTCTCTTTTCAGATACCTGTGCTCTCCAACAGCTTGGTTCCTCCTCTTGTTCTGTGGGAATCTCTGTGGAAAAGGATGTAAAGACCATGAAACTGATGGCCAATGCAGAGTGGTTTCCAAGTGGATGCATGGAGCAAGGGAGTCTGGCTGAAGAAGGAATGAGCAGGTGAATGGAGCTTTCAGTGTGGAGAGCTGGAAGTAAGAGAGTGAACCATGAGTCAAAACACTGTCCTTCTCTGTTTGTTTGTTTGGTTGGTTGGTTGGTTTTTGCTTGTTTTTGTTTTCCAAGGTCTGGGAAAACAAGGCTCCATGTATGCTTTGTGATCTCTGCTTCCATCAGGTTTTGAATGTTTGCCTGGTGGGACCAGTTTATAGGGTTGTTGCACTGAAGCAAGCAAGCCTGGAGGAAACGGAGCGGAGCCTGGGGAAAGGGATGTGAGGGACGCTGGGCTCTCCACAGTGCCAGCTCCCATCGTTCTGTCTGAGGTTGTTCCTCCCCTGTGTACAACCTGCACCTGCCAGCAATCAATGTGGAGGAGTAAGGGATCTCTCTCTTTAGGCATGCGGTCAGGCCGGCTTTTGGATGAAGTACAAAGTTTTCCTTAAAGATATGGGCCATTTTTGCAATCTGCTTTACGTAGGCTTCCAACTGTGTGTGTATGATAAGCAAAAGACAAACAAAGATATTTTACTTCTGAATCCTGGCTTTGGGATGCCATTATACCATGATTTTTTTTTCCCCAAGAACTGTAATAAGTGCCAGCCACTTTCTTTTCTTTCTTTTTTTTTTTTTTCCTACTGTTTCCATAAAAACACTTTTCCTACAGGTGTCTATATGTAACACCAGATACAGATATATGAGAGGGCGGCAGCAGGATAAACCTGGCATGAAATAGTCACTGCCTCATCACCTTTCTCACTGCAAACTAAGCCTTCCAGGATGCAGGCTGAGGTGCTCCAAGGAGGGGTAATGAGATGCTGCCCAAAGAGGAGCAACATCTCAAGCCACTAATTGTGGCCAAGTAGGAACCAGTACTGCTTGCTGATACAAACTCACTAGGTAGCCTACATAAATCTATCAAGTGAAGCTAGATAACTGAATTCACTTTTGGATATGTATGCTGGAGGGTTTGGTTATGGAACATTTATCTAAGAAATCAGGTCTTTCTTGACAATGTTGTTAAATGTGTAATTAAACAGTCATTAAAATAAATGCAGTGATTTTCTTTTTCTCTTAAATGAACGTGTTGTACAACATGCATAAACATGGCAACTGGCTACAGGATCTTGAAGAGATGCAGTGAAATTTCTGTAGTGAACTTTCCATATTATTTAGTCATAGCATTAACTCTGAAAGCCTGTGGAAATACGTTGTCCTGGAAGACTGCGCTGGACAGATACTGAAAACAAGGTGCCAGCCTGAAAGGCAGCCTGCTCCTCGGTCACACACAAACTACCCATAGCCAAGTCCCTGGTGAATAGCCTGATCAGAATATCCGAGTCTACCCAGTTGCGTCCTATCTCCTATTTCACAAACTATCAGTGCAATGCAACATATCTGCTGTGTGCGGTGCCATTTCTCCCTCCACGAGTGGGCTCTAGGAAATGAATCACTCTTCAATGTGGAAAGACTAAGTGGCAGTTAGTGTTGTAAGAAGCTGAAAAGGAAGGTGAATGTGGGCTGCTGAAACTATTCTTGTGAAGCCGTTTTAAAAAAAGAAATGGAAGAGAAAAAGTAAAACTTTCATGGCACCGTGGACCGTATCTGTGAACACACTGTTTTGCTGGACAGTGACCACTGAGCCTTGATCTGCAGGAAAATGGAGTTTATGCTGCTCTCTACCTGTGGATGTGGCTCCCAGATGCCAGGGATGAGAGCAGCAGAAGTAAATCAGCCCAAGCTCTCCTCTCCCTCTCCCTCTCCCTCTTCCCTCAGCACGAGGTGGTCTGCCTAGATGATAGAGGTAGCCCTAGTTGGGGAGGGGGAGCAGAAGCAGTGAGAAGGCTGGGGGTGAGGAAGGACAGACAAGGGGGTGCAAATGTGCCAGTTCCTGCCCCACATTTGCTCAACGCTCCAGCCTCACCCCACAGAGAGCAGACCTGACCCTCTCAGAAGACAAACAAGCTTTCTCCAGTGCAAATATTTATCACTCCAGTGTATCCCGAGGCAGTTAGAACATTTTATTTTGTGACTGTAAGCACTGTCTTCTCTATGTAAACAGAAGAATTGCAAATCGTGGGAAAAAAAATTCTTTTTGAGATTGTTGCACTCTGAATTTCCTTACTTAAAGAGTAACATGTAAGAAATGCTTCCAAGAGTAAAATTAGGTCAAAAACCAAAAAATGTTAGCTTAATATTTATATTTTTATTAAGCTTTCTCATGTTTCATATTTAATTATCATCAAAAAGAAGACCTTGCATTCCCAGATCTCCAATATCATGTTAATTAAACTAAGTTCAGATTTCTTTTCATATTTGTAATCGCAATTAAGGGAAGTACTACTGGAAGACACTCAATTTAGAATCCTTTTGGCTATTTTTTGCCAGACGTTCTATTTCAATCTAGCAATTGTCCTTTTTTTTTGTTTTGTTTGAACTGCCATAACTTTTTTGTTAGCTGGATATTCCTACACAGAGCACTCCAGGGATCTCCTTTGAACCACTGGATCTGTTTGCACAATTAGAGGTTCCCTTATGCTAATATAAAGATTGCTCAATTTGGGTTTTCCCACTTCTGGCTGCCTGGGTCCGGTGCAAATCTTGCCTCCTCATTTTTGTTTTCTGCCTCCCCTGGTCAGGAACACCATGCACTGAATCCTGCAGTGTTTGTATACATATCTAAGTTAGCTGGCATACCAGAAGCAATTGAGCAGTGATGGTGCAGAGCTTGGCACAGGTTAATTCGCCTTTTTGAGTGCATCAATTCGGTCAGTGCCGTGATGCTGCCTCCACTCTGCTTTGACATTTGGAAAGCTTTTTCAGAGCAAGCTCAGCATCACTGTACTCCAAACCAATATACAATCCAGATATATTCTTATGCATAACTTGCTAGTCCAAATCAATTAAAGAATGATTTATGAAAATTATGAAAAAAATCTATGAAAAAGGGGGGAAGATTGCACAATTTTTCACATGTTGCTTAGTCATTTTCTTTCACTGCACCTGTCCAGAGTCACCAGTGAATACAGATAACTGGAGATGATTTCAGATCTGAATGTATTTAGATTCAGTGCTTGGACTTGTCTGTTCACTGAGAACCTATTTAGACTCCAAATTCAGACTCAGATCCAAAGTTCAGACCGTATATTGCTGCAGACTTTGACTACTTTGCTGTGTGCAGCTGAGCACACAGAAGGTGGAGTTTAACCTGTCAACTCCTGCAGTTGTAGCAGACATCCCAGTGCTCTTTTATACTGCAGAATATCAGAGAAACAGGAATGACAGGAATGTAATAAAAGTGATGAACATTTTCTCAGTCTTCTGAACTTGAGATTTTGGAAGGTGAAAACAATTAAATGACTCTGCTTATTCTCACCTTTTCTGCTCATGATGAAGAGCAGCACTTGTGACAGACATATATGCCAAGATAAACGTCACTGTTGTTCGTATTCTATGAAACAATGTTAAATGTAGCATGGAAAAATGTAATTCTTTAAAGACCAATTTAAAAAATTTAGATTGTTTTTAGTATAGTTTCAAAATGAATAAAAGACTAGTAACAATTTACTATAATTGAAATATATGCGAGGGGTCAAAGTTTTCAAAATAATATCCACGCCATTTGCGGGAGGTTTGGCAATCTGATGCAATGAGAAATGGTCAGAAGAGAGAGAGAGAGACCCACACTGGGGGAATTCTATTTGCTTCGGGTGCCCTAGTGTAGGCGACCAAAAGACAGATGTCTGGGTCTAAGTGAGTCATGTGAGGTTCCATTTAGTTAGCAGAGTGAAACAGGCACTTCCAGAGGGTGATTCATCTAATCTTAAAATCGTGTTTTTAGATGTTAATACAACTTAGCTTCTGGAACTTCCTCTGTTTTCCTCTTGAGCACAGGGGACTTGGCTATCTAAACTATAAAATTGAGGAAAGTGAAATGAACAAGAGAGACAAACAGTTAGGAGGGAATAGCATCAAAAATGTGTTATCTGGGGTTGTTAATGTAACTATAGGTATCTACTTCAATATAGTTTAATGATTTTGAGAATAGTCTCTGCAATGCACTGCGAAAGTGCAATGTGTTGTCCTGATATGTTCATTACTGTAGTTAAAATCTGCAGCAGAAAATCTTTGCCCTGATGAAACCAAAGCTCTCTGATTTCAGAGCACCTAACATTTCAGCTGCTGTTCCAAACTGAAGCTGTAAGTAGCATGCCACATTATAAAAGTTTTTGTCCCTGTAGCATATAAATGTATTAAATTAACAAGCATTATAAATGTGAGAAAATTCTGTGAGGATAGCAAAACATGGGGAGTTTTAGGGGGATTTCAGGCTATTTAGAAACTTGTGGCTCTTTAATTTGAATAAATGTAGGGTGACAAAGCCTTACAAAGTTTCTGGATTCATGGACCTAAGTACATTGACTTTCAGTGACTGTTAAGAATTTAGGTGCTTTTGAAAATATATCTGCTTATTTTAGGCACTTAATGTTTAAAAACATAAATGTTTTTCACCTGAAGCATTTTAAAATGGTTCAAAATTTCTCATCAAGGAAAGGTTACAGGAGGGCTCTTTGGTTTTGATCCCTTTGGATATGAATAAGAAACCAACTCAGAAAATGAGTTCCTGAGTTCTGCTGTTTGTAGGCCGTGGTCCTGCTGTCCTCCGGTGTGATACCTTGGACCGTACTGTAGAGGTTTCTCTTACCTTTTCTAATAAAGAAATACATTTTAATCCTTCAGAAAAAAAAGTATAAACAAAGACAGAAGTTCCTCTGATACCTTTTTGATAGCCCCACACAGTAACAAAGACTCCTTCAATTCAGTTATACTAGGTAAGCTTTATGTCTAATCTAGAACAGAAATTTATTTTAGGCTATTTAAGAAAACATCTTAGTGATTTTTAGTTATCAAAGGAAAACTTCATGAGTTCTTAGTGAACTGTTTTAATGTAATTGTCTAGACTCTGTAAATCTTATTTCCCAATCATCATTTATGTTCTGCTTCTGTAGCCAGGTTATAGTTTTTTTTTTTTTTTTCTTCCAGAAAATACGTATTGCAGCCCCAAAATAAATGTTATTGTGGTTGTTCCGTACAGTTATCACCTGCTGTTTGTGGCAAATATTAACACTGGCACCTTCTCATTGAGGAAGTAATTTCGTATTAACAAGCATTGCTTGATTCAACAGCTACCTTTAATGTCAGTTAGGTCTTAGCGATGATGTAAGCAAATGTGGTTACAAAGGTATTTCTTTTATCTTTTGTTCTTTGCAACAAATTAATCTTCATTAAATTATCTCCTATTTCAGTGCTCAAATTATTTCCCTGAATACTTACTGATACAAGAAATACCATTTTAGATAGCCTGTAACACAGTCAATGGAAATCTGGTTATGTATTGTAGAGCACCTGCAGAATTTTTAAAGGGCCTAGTACTCCTCTGATAGAGGCCCTGCTCTGGTAGTGAACACCAGGGAGCTCTGTTATTCTGCTGTGTTATTCCAGCAGAAAATCTTGATACTGTGTGTGCTATTACTCACTCCCGAGCAAAACTATAATAACCTTCATTTTAGGAATTTTGTTTCTGAAAAAGAAAGGAGATGTTTCTATGATAGTTAATATTTCTCTGTGATTCTAATGGATTAAACAGGGCACTGCGTCACACTAACCTGTGTGAGTAGCCAGGGCCTGATCTGAAATCCCAGTAATTTTAAATTCCAGGTTTTGAAAAATAAAGGAGATTTTTCCATCACTGTTAACCAGAAAATAAACTTCTATTTATAAAAAGTACGACTGCTTAAATGTATTTTTGATAATATTTCTGATCTATTATTTCTTTGAGGACATCCTCATAATTATGCTCACAGAAAAAGCGGCACCAAGAGGAACATCTAATAAGAGGATACAGAGAATAATCAGCCTCTAAGAAAGTTTCTACCTTGATTCAGTTATGTTCAAGAGCAAAGCTCTGCAGAAGGATTCGAGTGTATTTACCAAGCTCAAGCCCTGAAAAGTCCTGATGAGCTTCCACTTAACTACTGGTGTGTGAGACAGAGAAATCTCTCTGAGGCTACTGTTCGAGTCCTCCAGACATTTGAAGTGCTTTGGTGAAGGGCTTCAGGGAAGCTTCTCAGTGCAAATAAAGTTAGGCTGATCTCAGGTCCAGGCATTTTCAAGATACAGTCTCAGGCATTCCTCCACCTCCATTTGCCTGAAGTGAAACATAACAGTTTGTCCCATTTTAAATGCCTCCTGGATTTTAGTCATTTGAATTCTTACTGTTATTGTGTATTCTTATTTATCTAAGTGTCTATTTTTTCTAGTGACATCTTTGAAACCTGTGACCCTGAAAGGAATATTTAAAACTAGTCTGAGTTATATTCCTCAGGGGTGTGTACTGAGGGATATACACAACAAAAAACAATCCTATCTTGGCAAAGGTGATAATTTAACATCTTTTCAACTCTTATTTTTATTATTCTATAATGATTAATTCTGCCTGCTATCAGATTCCTCGACCCTGCTTTTGCTTTGCTTATGTAGGATAGGGTAAAGAATGAATAAAATCTGTTTGCTTTGTACTTTCTGCTATAATATTAATAGTTTTCACAAGGCAATGGTCAGTCTTGAATCGGGACTGATTGAAATATTTTAATAAATTTTCAAAAATTAGAGTGACCAGATTTTTGATTCAATGGGCTTTCAGATAATTTCAAGATCTATTCTTATTTTAAAGAATTGTAAAACCTTCTTCCTGAAAATGGAAAGAAAAATATAAGAATGTATTTAGTTATTTAGTTCATTTTTTTAATTCAGCTTTTAAGTCTTCTTGAAAGCTCAAGAACATCCTCTGCCATCCCAGAAACATACTATCTTTGAAATGTTAATTCATCAGTTTCCTCTACTGCTACTTCCTCCCTGTCATTAGCAAAGCCACATAGGTGATTGACCGTCACCAGAGTTAACATTTTTTTTGATATATAAGCACACTTTACTTATAAGTCTAAAAACAGATGCCTCACATCCTTATTCTTCATTTATGGGGGGGAGAAAAATAAAAGAGATAATGTACACCGCATATGCTTTCATTGTAATGTGCACTTTCACATTAGTAAGTTTTATATTTTCCTTTCTCTGCTTTACTTTTCAAAGCAATAATGGAGTACCATAAAGGTATAGTTTTGCAAATCCTATCTTCAAGAAATTAATATCTCAGATTCCCTATTCTCAGAGCATTAGACATAAAATCAAAGGGAGGACACATTAACTAGTTATTAGCCCTGCCATCCTCTTTCAGTACTTTCACAGTCTTCATACATGCTGCCAGAAAAGGTACATTCAATATTTTAGGATTAAAATTCTGTGATCTAGCAATTAGAAAATGATTCTTGAATATATATATATATACATTTGCCATGTTGATTTACAGTGTGTAGTTTTAATTTTCTTCTGTTATTTATTTCTTAAGTTCCATAATAGTTTCTAATAAAGGTCTTAGCCAATTATTGAACAAATCACAATAATCTACTACTTTTTATATCTAGTATTTTAACAACACGTGAAATAATTCTAGCAAATTAAAATAGTGCTTTTTTTTTTTAGCGTAGGAAATCATTCCCTCTTGAAGCAAATAGGATTCCTGCCTAATACAAGCAAATCCTTCATTTCTGTGCATATATAATAATTAAAAAATCACAGAATAATTAAGGTTGGAAGGAACATTTCTGGAGGTTATCTAGTTCAAACGCCACTCACAAAGTCACCTAGAGCAAGGTCACCTAGAGCAAGTTGTTCAGGGCTCTGCCCAGTTGAATTTCGAATGTCTGCAAGGATGGGACTCTGCAACCTCTTTGGGCAACCCACTTCAGTGTTCAATTATCATCATTGTAAAAATGTGTTTTCTTATGTTCAGACAGAATTTCTTGTGTTTCAGTTTGCACCAATTCAGTTTGCTTCTTGTCCTATCACAATGAAGAGCCTGACCTCAACTTCTTTACGCCCTCCCATCAGGTATTCATATGCACTAACAAGATCCACTCCTCCGAGCCTTCTCTTCTTCAGGCTGAGCAATCCCAGCTCTCTCAGCCTCTCCTTGTATGACAGATGCTTCAGTCCCTTCAGCATCTTTGGGGCCCTTCACTGGACTCACTCCAACAGGTCCATATCTCTTTGGTACTGAGGACTCCAGAGCTGAACCCTGCATCCAAATACAGTCTCACCAGTGCTGGGTAGAGGGGAAGGATCACATCCCTCCACCTTTTGGCAACACACTGCCTAATGCAGCCATTAAAAGCCATTAAAACCACCTTTGCCCTCACTGATGCATTTTTAGCTTGTTTGACAGAAAGCAAGCCCCCTCTAGGGCTCTCTCTGCAAAACTGTAATCGTAGAAGACCATATTCAAAGAAGGAGGTCTATTCAGTCAAAAACTACATTTTGAATGTTTGGTCTCTGGAAGAGAATCCAGAATGCTTTCTGAAAAATCTGGCCACCATATGCAGCTCATGGCCAAATTTAGTTATTAGTGAACAAGCAAAGTTGTGTGAGTGGCCTAAACCCTGTACACAGATTTCTAAAACTGTCATTTGGAAATTGCCATTTGGAAAATTACAAGAGTGCTTCTGGAGGACAGGTTCCACTATCTATTCAGGACACATAACCTGCTCCCGCATAAAACCTATGGTGGTTCTGGTAGTGCGTGATCTCTAGTCCTTATGTGCAACAGATTGGTGATGAAAACAGGCAAGGGTAAACTCAGATGTAAACCCACATCTCTCCTAATCTAATTACCAGTTCTACGGATAAGCATATCTCACATCACTTCCGTCCTAGTTGCCTACTGTATGCAACAGAAAGCAAGATTTATCTGATGAGAGAGAATGGTTATTTGGCCTAACAAGGAAAGTACTCACAAGGAAAGGACAAAGTTTTAGTTCCTATTTCCAGGACCATTTTTGTATGATCACATTAAGAACTATTGGGAATCAAGTAATGGCTTGGTGATCATCTCTGTAGTATATGAACATAAGAGTGCCAAAACGGAGAGTGGGATTTTGCATGGTTTTGGTACCTGTAGGTGCTTCTAATAGGATTAATTGGATTACGTTTTTTTGTTAGATGCCTATAATCTTTACTGAGTTTACTCCAGTGTCCATGTTGGCTCCAGCCTGCTGAAGCAAGACTGAGTGGGTGATACTAAATTATTTTTCAGTTTGCACTCACTTATGGGACAATATTGGTCACAAATTATTATGAAGAACAATATAGTTAATAGTTTCTTTAGGTTATCTTACTGAAACTTTTCCTGTTTCTGTTGCATTTACACATAAAGTGATGTCATTCAGCTTGTTATGGAATACATAGAGCAGCGCTTTCTAATTAAATACACAAGTTTAATAAGAGTATTGTATCAAAATATCTTTCTGCAATGTGGTAAATTTTGCAACCTTCATATTTTTCATACAATCATAGAATGATTAAGGTTGGAAGGGACCTATAGAGGTCCTCTAGTCCAACCTCCCTGCACACGCAGGGGTCACCTACAGCATATGACACAGGACTGTGTCCAAGTGGGTTTAAAAAATATCCAGAGAAGGAGACTCCACAATCTCTCTTGGCAAACTGTTCCAGTGCTCTGACAAGAATTTTTCCTTAAATTCTTGTGGAACTTTTGGTGCTTCAGTTTGTGGCCATTTCCTCTAGTTCTGTCGGTGACTGCCAGTGAAAAAAAGCCAGCACTATCCTGCTCACTGCCTCCTTTGAGGTACTTATAGACACTGATCAGCCCAGCTCCCTCAGCCTCTCCTCACAGGGTAGATGTTCCAGGCCCCTGATCATCCTCGTGGCCCTGTGCTGGACTCTCTCCAGCAGCTCCACATCCCTCTTGTACTG
>JAWLRI010000700.1:1912280-1922664 GCA_034781795.1 Crypturellus tataupa | reverse complement strand
GGAGATGCTCCTCTTAATGCACCCCAAGATCCCATTGGCCTTCTTGGCCACGAGGGCACACTGCTGCCTCATGGTCATCCTGTCGTCCACCATGACGCCCAGGTCCTTCTCTGCAAAGCTGCACTCCAGAAAGTGAGTAAATGCAGGACCTTGAGCTTGGCCTTGTTGAATTTCATGAGGTTTCTCTCCGCCCAGTTGTCCAGTCTGTCCAGGTCCCTCTGGATGGCAGCGTAGCCCTCTTGGGTATCAGCTACTCCTCCCAGCTTTGTATCATTGGCAAACTTGCTGAGGCAGCACTCTATCCATTCATCCAGGTCATTGATGAATAAATTGAACAGGACTGGACCGAGGACTGACCCCTGGGGGACACTGTTAGCTACAGGCCTCCAACCTGAGACTCCGCACCACTGATTATCACCCTCTGAGCTCTGTCATCCAGCCAATTCCCAACCTACCTCACTGTCCACTCATATATCCCACACTCTCTGAGTTTGTCCAGGAGGATGTTGTGAGGGATGGTGTCAAAAGCCTTGGTGAAGTCAAGATAGGTGACATCCACCGCTCTCCCCTCATCGATCCAGCAAGTCATCCCATCATAGAAGGCTATCAGATTAGTCAAGCATGATTTCCCCTTGGTGAATCCATGCTGACTAGTCCTGAGCACCTTCTTGTCCTCCATGTGCCTGGAGACAATGGCCAGCACTAGCCGTTCCATCACTTTTCCGGGGACGGAAGTGAGGCTCACTGGCTTGTAGTTGGCTGGATCCTCCTTCTTGTCTTTTTTGAAGACTGGCTTGACACTGGCCTTCTTCCAGTCCTCTGGCATCTCCCCTGTTCTCCAGGATCTTTCGAAGATGATGGAGAGTGCCTTAGCTCTGACATCCGCCAGCTCACACAGCACTCTGGGGTGCATCCCATCAGGGCCCATGGATCTGTGGGTATCGAGTTTCCTTAGGTGATCTCTGACCCAATCTTCCTCTACCCAGGAAAAGTCTTCCTCTCTCCCGGCTTGTTCTCGTGTCGCTAGGGCCAGGGACTCTAAAGGGCTGCCCTTGGTAAACACCAAAGCAAAGAAGGCATTCAGCAACTCTGCTTTTTCTGTTATTCGTAATCAGGGTGCCCATCACGTTCACCAGGAGACCCATGTTTCCCCTGATCTTCCTTTTACTGTTAATATATTTGAAGAGGTTTTTCTTGTTATTTTTAACATTCCTTGCCAGACTGAGTTCCAAACATGCCTTAACTTTCCTTGTTGCACCTCTACATTCCCTGACAAAGTTCTTGTATTTTTCCCAGGGGGCCTATCCTTTTTTCCACATTCTGTATGCCGCCTTCTTCTACCTGAGCATTGCCACAAGCTCCTTGCTCATCCACGCAGGTCTCCTGCCCCCTCTGCCTGACTTCCTACGCACAGGGATGCACTGTTGCTGGACATTGAGGAAGTGACGCTTGAAAACTAGCCAGCTCTCTTGGGCCCCCATTCCTTCTAGGGCTCTAGCCCATAGGATTCTTCCGAGGAAGTATCCAAAGAGACTAAAGTTAGCCCTCCTGAAGTCCGTATTTTTGTATTACTTTTGATTTTATTAGAAGCTTGCAGATTTGTTTAAATATTATCAACACGTGTTCATTATTCTCCGAAAGTTTACAAAATTTACAATGCCATGTGATCTTTTATATAGAATGTTATCAGAATCCCATGCTGTAGACAGGCCAAAAAAAGAGAAGGGGCCACTGTTACTGAGTGTCCTTTTTCTCTGTAACAATGCTGTTTCTGACAGAGCAAATGTGAAATAATGATCGACCGGAATAGCCTTTGTCCACTCTTCATGTTACTTGCACAAAGATGATATATTTAGCAGAAGCATGAAATGTCACCATCATGGGTTTACAATAAGGATGTGTAAGTTCCCAAAACATACCATTGTAATAAACTGCAAATTAGTAAAATAAAATTATTCTCCAAAGCTACAGAAAGATATGAAGATGAATCTTTTTGGAGCATTAAAAATAACAAAACATTTATGCAGGGACTGAAGTGAAAGGATGAAGAGATGGCCTTGCAATAAAATAAAACACATCACTATGCAGAGAAGTTTTGTTCACAAATTATTCACGGAAAATATCAGGGATTCTGAAAAGTTGCTGTATCTGAGCAAATGTAACTCGAAGCAATAGTTTGTGATTCCTTGTTCATTTCTTATTTTTCCTGAGTTCTTTTGAAAATATTCTAGGTTATTGATGTCCTATTTGCCAATATCAAATTTCCTTCTGCTCAGTAAAGTAACTGGTGAGCCTTAGTTTTGCTTTGCCTCAGTAACAAACCATCTGAATCCCAACAAATTGACTGTGTTAACAGTCTGTGGTGACATTGCTTGTTTAGTTATTCAGCATGAAAAAGTGAGATGACTCCCATCGACTTTTCAAATACATAAAAATGGCTCATTAAATGGAAAGTTTTCCTGAACTATATCTACAGAAATTATGGATTACAGCCAAACATTACATGTATTGTGCCTATGCTGCATACACGGTGTTGGATGGAGAGCTCTGGATGTAGCCTCAGGATTTCCCTTGAAACCTGGTAGCAATGTATGATTCACATATTTACGGCAGGGGAAAAAAAGAAAAAGCTTCAGATGAACACTCTCTTGCAGTTGGTATTCAGTAATCCCTGCCTATCTGCATACCTGATTCTCTCAGTTTATTCACAATATACTTGCCATATTCTTTGCTCCTAAGTTCTTCAAGTTCTTCAAGCAACGAGTTCTCTGTCACATGTTTGGGAATCCTCTAGCTAAATAGAGCTAAGGTATCTAAAGGTAATTATAGCACAAATGATAGATAATAATGACAATAGAAATTTTTACAAAATACGTTTTACTTACTTGGAATGATTCTATTTTTTTTTCAAACGGCAGTTTCCCCAGGTAAAGACACCTTGAATTTTGTATCATGTGGGATACTAGGACTGAGAGAACCTTTTGTCTTCTAAAGCTCTAAAAAAGAATAAGCAAATTTGGGAACTGAATGAATTAGAATTTGGATTAAAACAGAACTTGACCAAAATTCCAATCCGAACACTGTTGGTATGCCCTAGTAAAACGAATTGGTTTCATCTCACCTAAGACTGTATTTGTGCCGTACATCTATATACAAATTAGTCATCTGAGATTCTCTTTATGTTTTTGTCCTCAAGGAAGAAGAGACACTTCAGATTATGACTCAACTTACTTTAATTGTTTACTTCTACATTCATGCCTCAGAAGCACCCACAGCTTCCCACGCCCTACACATGAAATCTAGATGAATGCTGTAAAGCAGATGTCTCAGCAGCTATACTGCCACCATTAAGTGAGGTGAACATCATTCCCTGTATCTCAAATGAAAGATGAGCTCTCCACCCCAATAGCTGTTGAAATGAACTTACTACCAGATTCATATTTCCTTGCTGCAAACAGAGCCTCTAAAACTCAGGCAGGCTGCAGCAAGGTACATAGAGCACCAGAACAGAAAAATTAAAGGAGGCCCTACTCAGTTTCATCCTCAGCCTAGTAACTAGTATTTACTACTAGGCAGCAGTGAGAGTGACAGGCAACTTGAGTTTCCCATGAGAGCAAACTGGTAGGGCTACCAAATCCCTTTCAAGCTCTTACAATCCTGTGCCATTTTTAAAGCATCGGGCCCTCTAAAGAGAGGGCTTTTCTTGCAGTATGATATGAAAATAATAAATACATGCTTATTACATGATTACATTCCCAGTATGGTGCAATATCTGACATATACATATCAAGTACTACCTTTCATTGTTAAGAATTTTGAAAATTTGCAAATTAGTTGCAACAGTAATACTATATTACATGAATTGTCTGCTTTACGGTGCACAACTAAGGTCAAGTTAGAAGTGTTTAAGCTGTCTTATCTCTGCTTTTTCATGCTTGCAGATGCTTGACAGAGATGAGGTTTGAAAGAGTAACCTGAACTTTGAATTTCTTGTCTGCCTAACATTTAGACTTCCTCAGATCTGCCTAAGATCTCTTTTATGAGATTTCCCTTAGGCTGTTTACACTTCCTCATCTAGCAGTGAATTTGATTGTGAATTTACAAACAATTTATTTTAACTGTTAATATTTTTATCTCTGGAGGAGACTGCTGATTCGAGGTAAGCTGCAACATGCAGACTTGTGGGTTCACCTTAGCAAGGGATTTGAATGGAAATGTCATGGTAGTAGGACTGGCTTGTTTTACCACAGTATGGCTTGAAAAGCTGAAAATCAGCATTTTTGGGGTCATGGCCTCTCTCTTCCAGTAACATAGCAATGCAATCTCCATTTGCTTGTACAGTTACCCTACATGTTTGATATTGTCAACTCCAGCACTTGGAGGCCCTAGTGTTTACAAATCAAGAGTCTGGCTGGCCATGGTTTTGCTTGCGACAGTCACACCTGTATTAGGACACAACACAGTTGGGAGGGCTCCAGATGGGAGCCCCAGGTGGGATGGGATGGTTCCAGAAACTGGTAATGACTGTGAACCTAGAGAAAGTAGCAGACTGCAAAGGCCCAGCTTCTATTTTTAACAAAAAGATGATGCAGTGGATATCTGCTGGGTATTTCTGTTTCTTAAGATATAAGGGTACGTGCTTATGTGGGTAATGGCAACAGACTTGAGCCAGGATATTCCCTGGCTGTGTGCTATAAGCTTCACCCCAAACCTTTCCATATCGCCACCCAATCTTTCCATGCCAACTCTAACATGGTGAATGGGTTTATCTTTACTTTAAGCATCAGAGTAATTAAATGTTACAGGTTTAGACAGCATTCATGTTGCTCTCATTATTGAGATTAGTCACCCATAGCTTTTGCACAATGAGGAGGTTGGTGCCGTCTATGAAACCCAGACTATGTCCCCATGTTTCACCAGCTGTTGGTCTACAGCTCACACGCAGCCTTGTTGACAACATAAGCATGGGAGGACATGAGTCATCTTCATCTTCAATGTTTGCGCAATATCAAGCACAATAGCATCCAAGCTAAGTGCAGTTACTAGAAAGTAAGGAATGAATGAAATAAATAAATGCATCAGGCAGAGATAAAAAACTTCAGAAAGCTTATTATTTCCAAAAATACTGTATTTCACCACAGAACTCTCTTACACAGAAAGTTCTAAGGACTCTTCTCGACATAGAAGTTCTAAGGTGGAGAGAATTTACAAATCACAGAAACACAGAATCACAGAATGGTTGAAGTTGGAAGAGACCTCTAGAGATCATCCAGTCCAACCTCTCTGCTCCAGCAGGGACACCTAGAGCACATGGCACAGGGTGACATCCAGGCAGGTTTGGAAGATCTCCAGAGAAGGAGACTCCACAGCCTCTCTGGGTACTCTGTTCCAGGGCTCTATCACCCACACATTAAAGAAGTGCTTCCTCATATAGAGATGGAACTTCTTGTTTTAATTTGTACCCATTACCCCTTGTCCTGTCACTAACCACCACCGAGAAGAGTTTGGCCCCATCTTTACATTCTCCCCTTGGGTATTTATACATATTGATTAGATGCACTCTCAGTCTTCTTGAGGCTGAACAGGCCCAGCTCACTTTCCTCATACAAAAGATGCTCCAGGCCCTTAATCATCTTTGTTGCTCTACACTGGACCTTCTCTAGAAACTCTACATCCCTCTTGTACTGGGGAACCCAGAACTGGACACAGTACTCCAGATGTGGTCTCACCAGGGCTGAGTAGAGGGGCAGAATCGCCTCCCTTAACCTACTGGAGATGCTCTTCTTAATGCAGTCCAGGATCCCATCGGCCTTCTTGGCCACACAGTCACATTGCTGACTCATGGTTAACTTGTTCTCAGTCAGGACTCCCAAATCCCTTTCTGCGGAGCTGCTTTTTAGCAGGTCAACCCCTAATCTGTACTGGTGTCTAGGTGTTATTCCTCCCTAGGTGTAGGATCCCCGTTGAACCTCATGAGATTCCTCTCTGCCCAACTCTATGGCTTGTCTAGGTTTCTCTGAATGGCAGCAGAGCCCTCTGGAGTGTCGGCCACATCACCCAACTTGGTATCATCTACAAACATGCTCAGGGTGCACTCTGTCCCATCATCCAAGTCACTGATGAACAAGTTGAACAGTACAGGGCCTAATACTGACCCCAGCGGAACACCACTGGCCATAGGTCTCAAAATAGACTCGACACCATTTATCACAACCCTCTGAGCTCTGCCATCCAGACAGTTCTCAATCCACCTCACTGTCCACTCATCTAACTGAGGCTACCAGAGCTTGCCCATGAGGATGTTATGGGAGACAATGTTGAAAGCCTGGCTGAAGTCAAAGCAGACAACATCCACGTCTCTCTCTGTCATCTATCCAGCCAGTCATCCCATTGTAGAAAGCAATCAGGTTTGTCAAACACAAATCAGGTTTGTCTTGGTTACTCTGTGCTGACTACTCCTGATCACCTTCTTTCCCTTCACATGCCTAGAGATGGTCTCTAGGATGAAATACTCCATTACCTTTACAGGCTGAGCAATAATCCCCGCCAGTTCCCTCAGCACTCTTGGCTGCGTGCTATGCGGGCCCATAGATTTATGGGTGTCCAGTTTGACTAGATAATCTCTAATCCAGTCCTCCTCGACCAGTGGAAAAGTCTTCCTCTCCTCTGGTTTTCCCTCTTATGTTCAGACTCTACTTCATGGGAACTAGCCTTAGCAATAAAGACTGAAGCAAAGAAGGTGTTTAGTAACTCTACCTTCTCTGTATCCTTCGTCACCAAGGCACCCACCCTGTTCAACAGCAGGCCCATGTTTTCGCAAATCTTCCTCTGGCAGCTGATGTATTTGTAGAGGATTTTCCTGTTGTCCATGACATCTCTGGCTAACTCCAATTCCAAATAAACCTTGGCCTTCCTCACTAAATCCTTGCATTTTCTGGCAATGGTTCTATGGCCATGTGGTCTAACTCCTCTTCCCCATTATATATATTCTTTTTTCCTCTTTAACTTTTGCTAAGAGCTACATGCCCATCTACACAGGTCTCCTGCCTGCCTTGCCTATTTCTTGTAGGAATGCACCAATCCTGATTTTGGAGAAAGCGGTGCTTGAATATTAGCCAACTCTCTCTTTCCTTCTGGCCCAGGGGATTCCTCCAAGCAGGTCTCCGAAGAGGTCAAAATTATCTCTCTTGAAGTCTAGGGTTGTAATCCTACTTCTTTCTCATCTTCTTCCTCAAGGAAATAAACCCCACAGAGAATAGAGGTACCTTTGCTCAGATATAATCTACATTCAAGTCTTACCCCCTTATTCAAGGGAATTTATCAGTTGTAACCAACAGTGATAAGAAAAAGATGACAATAACTTTGAAAGTTAAGATAATTGAAGTTCAAGAATCTCTAGGGTTTCATGTGGATTCTTTCTTTTTTTTTTTTTTCCTCCTCTATCATTTTATTAGCTTTGCTTGTATCTGCTTTATAAACTCTTCAATACACGGGCTATATTCTAGGCTTTGTACTGTTGCATAGATATTATTGACTCATAAATAACTTGGCCTCAGAAACAGCTAAAATAGTTCATCATTTGAATCTCAGTACAGCAATATATTTAAGGACATGCTTAACTTGAAATGAGTCAGTGCAGTATTTGGATGCTAGAATATTTGGAAGAAGTTTACTACTAACAGTGCTGAAAGGAAAAGGTCAGTGTTCTCTCACTGTTGTTAGGTAGTCATACTAAAATACCTTGCAGACTAATATGCTTCTATTGTTTCAACACATAAAAGTTGAGTTGGAGAAGATAAAAAAAAATCAACCAAATTTATCAAGGTAGATTTATTTGTTTTCAGAAGTGGCCTGAGCATGTGGGAACACAATAGGAGACATTAAATTTTGCTAATTTGAACTTGGACCTGACTTGCAGTAACAGGTAATAGCTGAGGGCAAGTTCCCTTTCAGGTCATAGCAGGACAAATAGAAAACACAAAACAAAACAAAACAAAACAAAACAAAACAAAACAAAACAAAATAAAATAAAATAAAATAAAATAAAATAAAATAAAATAAAATAAAATAAAATAAAATAAAAGATCAAGAAAAGGAGCAAATAATAGGGTTCAGTTCATAAGGAACTTAATTGCCCGGATTCTCAGAGAAGGCATTCAGCAAGAACTGAACCCTGGAAAGTCCATGAATCTGCCTCAATTCCCAGATTTTGAGTTGTCTTGCTGTCTAAATTTTTCTTCCTGAATCTTCAAGAAAGCAGCTAAAACTCCATACCTGAACCTCTGCCGATGTTACAGATATGATACATATGCCTGGCTCATTTCTGCTTCTTGGTAGGTATCATCAGATCATAACCAGCAGGTCAAATCTTGTGCAGAGCTGTACTATGAATAACTAAAAAGCTGAATTTCTGGGTCTATCAGCCTACTTCATTTCAAGAGCATAAAGTTTCATTGATACTAACTGCATATTTCAAAAGTATGCTAATAGTGTCTGAATATAATATGACAATCTTCCTCTTACTTGGACTTCTCATGACTATCATTACAATCAGATAATACTTCCATAATCATAGAATTCTGTGAATGCATGGTGGTAATAACAATATTTTGCCAGAAGGAATAATATATTTATCTAAACATGACCACCTTGGATGAAAGGTTTTTCTTATTTTTCTCTCCTGTAGAAACTTACCCTGTGGCCAACATTTTATTGTGGGGTTGCTACTGCTGGCCCAGAGCTGTCTGAAAATAACAGAGAGATATTTTAGACCAAGAAAAATGTCTACATTTAGATGTTTACTCACTATAGTAAACACAGTCCATTTGTTTAAATAAGAAAAAATGGAAAAATGTTCTAGTTCATGTTCTAGTTACTGATGAGGTTAAAGTACCATTATCACTTTTAACTGAGAGAAGAGAAGAAAAAAGGTAAGAGCAAATCATTTTATGTTTAAAAGTAACATTGATTTACTTTCAGTTTTCAAGACAGGCTATTTCTCATTATATTCTAGGTAATAGATCTTGAGTTTTATATTCTTTTTTGCCTACTAGAAAAGAATGCTTCACTACTTTGCATGTTTCCAAAGAATAGAATATTGACATCAAATTGATCAAGTATGTGTAAAAGGAAATACCTCTGCAAAGCTGAAAAAATGTCTGTTATTTAAAATGATAGCATTAAAATGGCTACAAACATTAAATAAGTCAGTTCACGCCAACATAAAAATTTAGCACATATTACATATGACTTTATTGTCAAGGACAATTAATTTGAGGGTTATCCAATACTTGATCCACCTTTAACCTTTAGGGATGAAGTTTCCAGGCTGCAGTTTTTCCCTGTTTTTCTGTTAAGTATCTTATCTCCATATTCACTTCTGCAATTAAAAATTTTGAATAGTTAGGTTTTATCTTTGTAAAAGAAAGTCTTTCTATGGTAGCTCTAATATGGCAGATCTAGTGTTGACATCTGAGTAACATAAATATGTTACACATTTGGTAACTCCATGAAGCTTGTAATGTTGCCATAAACACATAGAAAATCATACATTGAAGATAGAGATACACTCTTTCTTGTCAAATTTCATCTACTTAGCAAGAAAGAAATTCCAGTATTCTGCTAACCAAGGACCCCGTTACTTCAAATAATAAATATTATCATGTTTAATGGCTAATTCCTCATAAGCCATTAAAAACACAGCCTCTAATATCTAAAGACAAGAGGGAATTTTCATTTCTCTAGGATCCAATTCTGTTTCAAAAATAAGACAGACAGTTACTCAAAAATTTCAATAGTTTTATCCAGGCATTCACAAACCAATTTGAAGCTCCTTGTTGAGTGTCTCATGGGGGTACATAGTGACCTTCTTAGCTATGCACTCAGTAGTGGCCAGCCAGATCTGTGAGCAAGAACAGTGTAAGGTTATTATGAAATTATAAATGTGGGTTGATGGATAACATCATTACCTCATAAAAACATTCTGTGAAAAACATCACACAGAAGTAAGTGATTGCCCTGTGCAGAATTTGAACTTTATCAGGTTAAAAATAAGAAAAAAAATGTAAGTATTGTATATTATTTTAAGTAATAAAATACTGAAAATTGAATTAGCAGAGATATGTAGCATATAATTAAAAATAAAAGGGAAAAGGATAAGAAGGAAAAGAAAAACAAAAAAATGAAAAAGGATAAGAAGGAAAAGGAAAAAGGAAAAGGAAAAAGAAAAAATGAAAAATGAAAAAGGAAAAAGGAAAAAGGAAAAGGAAAAGGAAAGGGAAAGGGAAAGGGAAAGGGAAAGGGAAAGGGAAAGAGAAAGAAAAAGAAAAAGAAAAAGAAAAAGAAAAAGAAAAAGAAAAAGAAAAAGAAAAAGAAAAAGAAAAAG
>JAWLRI010000700.1:1898129-1912180 GCA_034781795.1 Crypturellus tataupa | reverse complement strand
AAGAAAAAGAAAAAGAAAAAGAAAAAGAAAAAGAAAAAGAAAAAGAAAAAGAAAAAGAAAAAGAAAAAAGAAAAAGATACTCTATTTTGACAGAAACTATTAACTTATCTATAGCTATTGTCATAATTGGATCTTGATAGTTTAGATTGTATTTTGAAGACTGGATTTTGCATACTTTCTTTTTCCTCCGTTTCCTTTATTCTTTCCATCTGCCATGGGGATGTTCAGTCTCTTAGGAGGATGAGATTTCAATAATGCAATAAATGACACTCAGAAGAGGCTGGATAACATAGAAGGAGCCAGGAAATGTAGAGATCCAGAAAGAGAACAGCAGGTGACGTGATTTATACTTTGCTTCCATTTATGATTCATCTTTTTTTTCCTACTTAATTCTGAGCAGATATACTTCAAAAACTTTATTTCCTGTGAGAACAAAAAAAAATGAACACATACATTTTTTCTTTATTCGCTAATGATTCAAGAGAGCATGTTTGTTTGCAGTTCAGATTTTTCCCATAGTTATACTAATATTACATAAAAGATTTTTAGAGTTAATACTAGCTGCAATTGCTGCTTGTTTATATAAAATCACTACAGAATTATTTCCACACAAGTAGCTGAAAAAAAATGCACATATTTAGAGCAGGTTTTTAAAAGTATGATTTGTTGTGTTATGTATTTGTTCTGATTTGTATATTGGCTTGTTTCACCATGTCCTGCTAAGATGATCCTTATGAGAAACAAATGATTTGCTCTGCATATTTTCCATACTTTTATAACTGATCTTAAAGAACTTGTTAATATTTTCAAAAAGACTGTTTGAAAACAGCTATAACCAATGCAACAAAGTCTCCAGGCACTGCAAATCAGAATCACAGGTTAGGGGTGGAAGGGAGCTCTAGAGATCATCCAGTCCAGTCCCCCTGCTCCATCAGGGACACCCAGAGCACGTGGCACAGGGTGGCATCCAGGTGGTTTGGAAGATCTCCAGAGAAGGAGACTCCACAGCCTCTTTGGGCAGCCTGTGCCAGGGCTCTGTCACCCCCGCAGCAAAGAAGTTCTTCCTCATGTGGAGGTGGAACTTCCTGTGGTTCAACTTAGACCCGTTACCCCTCGTGCTGTCACTGGCCACCACTGAGAAGAGCCTCCCTACAATCACCCCTCAGGTGCTTGAACATGTTAAATCTCCTCTCAGTCTTCTTTTCTCCAGACTAAACAGACCCAGCTTGCTTAGTCTTTCTTCATATGACAAATGCTCCAGTCCCTTAATCATCTTTGTGGCTCTTAAAAAAAAAAAAAAAAAAAAAAAAAAAAAAAAAAAAAAGAAGTTATGTATTTATCCCAGCAGAGCAATTCATACTCGTGTTGAGGCTTTGACCTTTGGGCATCAATAGTGACGAGAAGAAAAGGTACCTGAATGTAGTTCAGAAAATCTCTGTGCTGGGAGTGCCGTGGAGGGCCATGTGGGCTCCCTACCTTCCCTGGGACATAAGTCCCTGTTTCAGATGAACAAACAAACGAACAAACAAGCAAATAAAAGCTGCCCATCTCTTTGGGATCCACATCATTTATCTGATTTTTGAGGACAGATGCCTAACAGAAGAAAGTCCCTTTTTGCCAAATGACTTTAACCATTGTAATGCTTGCTAGGCAGCAATCCCTGGCTACCTTCAGCTTCTGGTGTCCCAAACCTGTGAGCTCAGGAAGGGAGGCAAGTGGGGCAGTGGGGCAGAGGACTCCCCTTTCTTCCCATGGGATGGCAGTGGTGTTATGAGGGACGCATGAGTCATGACACCAGCAGAGCTAGTGATATGAGCTGGCCCTCAGTTCCTTTCATCTGGGCATGCAGTTGGGAGGATTTATGCTTGGAAAATTTATGGTTTTTAGTTTAGTCATTGTGAACAAAGTCCCAAAGACTTGTAGCCAAGTTCTTTCTACAATAGGAAAGCTCTTCTCCTCTTGCTCCTTCTGGCTTCACAATTTAAATAATTATGGAAATGCAAAGACTTCAGTGGAAAAGCTGAAGAATATGTATGACTGGAATAGCAGCCTGCATGGGGTTAAGGCACAGCCCCTGGCTCTGGCAAGGCTGGGCCCTGGGCCCACTCCTGTGCTGGAGTGGGCCAAGCATCTGCAACCCAGAACTGAGACTTCTCAGGCAGGGGCTCTGAGAAAAGGTGCTCATATTCTGGCAGCAGGGAGATTTTTGAAAAACATCACTGCCATTGACCTTAGAACCCACTCAACACCTGGCCTGGGTCTCTTGGAGGATTAAGGTGTTCATCTACCTATATTGGCGGCTTTTAAAGGTGTTCAGCAATGAAAGTTGGGCATTTCTGGAATTTTAACACTCACCTGGAAAGCTCTAGAAGTAATTCATCTGCGCCACAGGCTGGGTCTTTGGCAATTAAATTGTGGTCAGACATTAGGAAATATGTTATTTTCCCCATTTATGACAAGATCACATTTTAATTTATGTTATAATCACCACTGGTCTTTGTACCCTATTGTAATAACCACAGATTTGGCAGGATTGTTTGACATCCATCACAGGCACGGGTAACATGTTTTGTGAAGGCATGCACTATTATTTTAACTCTGTTGAAATGTAATTTTAATATCCTGCTGCATCCACAGTCTTTCACTGACATTTTTACCAATTTTTTGAAAACATACAATGATCTTCTGTGACAGTCACAGATATTGTTTTCCCCAGGCTGACTGCCTCTCTCAGCCATATTTTGCTGGTAGTATCAATGCTCCCAAGGAAATACAATCTCTGAAGATGCCTCTGAGGATTGTTTAGACTTTGTTTAGTTGTAGAGAAGAAAGGTGATCTGAACTGATTATAAAGCCATAGGAAGATCGGGGAAATGGTATCACGGAGATATCAAGCTGGCAGTTTCGACATCTCATTCCGTGGGCAAATAAGGTGCTAATACAACATTTTTTTTCCTAAAAAGTAGATTATATATATAATTTAGCTCCTGAATAGACTGTCCACCATCTGGTGGCAGGTAGGTAGACAATGTTCTGACATAATTTTGAAAAGTATTGGCTATGGCTGGTAACTGAGGATTAATGTAAAAATTAGTCTCTCTCTAAAATACTGTACAGGCTGCCACAGTCACTAGAACCTTACATTTCTTTACCAGCGGAATCACAGAATGATTGAGGATGGAAGGGACCTCTAGAGATCATCTAGCCCTGCTCAAACAGAGACACCCAGAGCACATGGCACAGGGTTTGGAAGATCTCCAGAGAAGGAGACTCCACAGCCTCTCTGGGCAGCCTGTGCCAGGGATGTCACCCTCACAGTCAAGTTTTTCCTCATGTGGAGGTGGAACTTTCCGTGTTTCAACTTGCACCCATTACCCCTTGTCTGTCACCGGCCATCATGGAGAAGAGCCTGGCCTCATGCTCCCTACGTTCACCCCTCAGGTGCTTGAACATGTTGATCAAACCTCCTCTCAGTCTTCCTCCTCTCAGTCTCAAGTTTGGCCCCATCTTCTTTACATTCTTCCCTCAGGTATTTATATATACTGCTCAGATTCCCTCTCAATCTTCTCCAGGCTGAAGAGGCCTAGCTTGCTTAGTCTTTCCTCATACAACAGATGTTTCTGTCCCTTGATCATCTTTCTTGCTCTACACTGGGTGCTCTCCAGAGGTTCCACATCCCTCTTGTCCTGGGGAGCCCAGAACTGCACACAATACTCCAGATGTGGCCTCACCAGAGCTGAGCAGAGGGGCAGGATTCACCTCCCTTGACCTGCTGGCAACGCTCCTCCTGACGCAGCCAGGATCCCATTGGCCTTCTAGGCCACATTGCTGAGCACCCTGCTGGCTCATGGTTAACTTGTTGTCAGTCAGCACTTCCAAATCCCTTTCCATGGAGCTGCTTTCTAGCAGGTCAATCCCTAATCTGTACTGGAGTCTGGGATTCTAGTCCAAGAGAGTCAACTCTAAACCTCTCCCCACAATTTCAGTTTGCAAATCTGAATCTCCATGGAATCTCTTTCCACTTTAATGAACTCTCCTTGTGCCTGACTTCTTTCCTGCATGTTTCTCACTGAGCTAGAGTTCAGATTTTCTTTCTCTGCTACTCAAAGAAAAGAAAAACCCAGAGATAGAAAGGACAGCTTGTTTGAGACAAGTTTTTTTTTTTTAAAAAAACAAAACAACAACAAAAACAGCAGCAAAAATTGTGTGCAAATTCTGGGGAATTTGAGAAATTTCTCAGGAGTTGTCACAGGTCTACAGCTATTTTTAACATTTTATTTTTAATCCTTTTGACATTATTCAACTGCCAAATATTTGACTCAGGTTTGACTCTTTTTTTCGTAGGTAATAGGAAGTTAAACAGACTTAGTCCAAAGTACTTTCTCAGAAGTGATATTAGGAAAGAAAAAATTAAAGAAAAAAATTTACAAAGATACAAGAAATTGGTTTGAGCGGTGAACTATTGTCAAAATAGGGATACAGAACAGTGGAATCTTACTGCTGTAAACATAAAATATGATGGGGAAAAAGAAGAGAGATGACTGACAATTTTTTTTTTTACATTTTTTTTTCTTCTATGTAACTTTATTCAGTGAAGAATGTATTCATTGAAATCTTCCAATTCTGTTACTTGCATTTAAAAAATAGTGGTAGCATCAAGGAGTTAATTTAGTATAGCGAATGAATTTAATATAGCATTTGAAAACTAAGACCAGCTTAGTAAAAAAATCAGTGAAGTCTTATTCTGAGGTACTGATTTTCACTTAACTACATTCCAGTTACTTTCAGTTTTGGCAGTTAAGTTCTCGCAATTCTGTTCAGTACCTTCCCACTACTTCCTTCCTACTTCCTATTCTGTAAAAAATATATTTTAATGAATATGTATTATAAGAAGAATGCATTTTAAAGATCAGCCCTTTTTAACCGTGTACATTTTGCTACTGAAGCTACAGTATTGTTTTGCAGTAATTTGATTTTTAATTACAGTTAAAGTATGACTTATTTCTATGCATGCTACAGCTTTCCTACTCTGTATGTATGAATGTACATAGGAATGTATGAATAAAGAGAGTTCTCTTCAGCACTGTTCACATTTTTTTCCATTCAAACCAGGAATGCTGATTCTTGATCAAGTAATGCTATACTTTATTTTTCTAAATAAGTTAATGATAAAGAATTAATAGTACAAAATATGATTTTACTAAAAACAGATCAGGGATTATCTCAGGAACTTTCTTTGGAGGCCCCATCTCACTCCATCTTTCCTGTCAATCATCAAATAGTTCTCCTGCTGGCTCAGAGAAATTAGTGCAACTGCTGCTGCTTCCACTATGCCATCCCATTTACAAGTGGTTTCCTACACTGGAATGTGTCAAATTCAATTTTTTTTTTATGTATATATAGTTCTAAAACATAAAAGAAGAACAGTACTGCTCCGGGTGCTAGAAAAAAAAAAAGCAACTTGATGCTTTTTGGGCTTATCCCAAAATATTGTGATTACAGCTTTCCCTATTATTTCCAGTGCTGGTATCTTGGATGCAGTTTAGGCACAGATCCTTAAAAGTCTTAGACATTATTGCAACACCTAATCCTCAGTGGCTTGATGCCCAGTAGACTGTGTAACCCTGAGTCAAACGCTCTGCTCTTTGTTGATGGGGAAGAACATTGTAGTAATAAACCAACGGGGGAGGCACCATCTAAATTATCCTGCAATGAAATCCCCAGGAGAGAAATCAAAGCAAGCTATGTCTGTGTGTAATAGAGAGGAGTGCATAGCCTTTCCCTGTCTGTTTCCAGATTCTCAAGTTTAAGTAATGATTTCTGCCTGTGGAGGTACAGATGTTGCATTTATCATCAGCATTAAGTTTAGACAAACTACAAGCAAACCTGAACTTTTTCCATCTAGCTAAGTTCAAACTGAGTTACTGCAAATAAGATTATGATCAAGGATGATTCATTTCATGTTTAATCGTCAAAGTAAATGAGGAATTCAGTGTTATTTCTATGACAGCCTTCAGTGCATTGGTAGGATGTTTCTTTTGCAGTGTCAAGTTCCTGCATCTTTGAAGGACCAAGAGTCCACAGTGGAAAGCTGCTTTTAAGTAGAGTATAATAAAAATTAATTTGCTAAGCTTATTAGCATTATCTTTTTTTCCTTCCCTTTCTCCACCTTTGTTGAGATGTTCATACTGCAAAATGTTGCTTTTGTAGTTGATTGTGCTACAGCAATTCTTGATATAATCTTAAACAGCATGGTACAGACCTGGAACGCATAAAAGTGAGAAAACAGAGGAATTCCCTTTTATAGAGGCACCCCACCAAGAGATCATCTGTGTCAGATTTCTGTGTCTCTGGTAGAGATACAGGCAACCTGAAAGTCGGGCATTTTTTCTATCAGGTATCCATCACTGATTCCTAGGAAGCTGAATATAATTTGGAACAGGAAAAGTCAAGTATAACTAGTTGAGTCAATATTTTGCTGTCTTGTGTGACGTCATGCAGTCCAGTGAGGAATTAGTAAGTTGTATGTACTAAGGAGTAAAGAGCAGTGCACAAACACAAACTTCTGACCTTAAACAGACTTTTCCCCATGTTAACTTACTTTTAAATAATTTGCTAATTCTCTCCATATTATCTGCTACTGCAGAATAGAAAGAAGTGGCTCACTGAGGAATGTAAACAGACAAAATTTAAGATCCTACCTCTTAAATGCATAATCAGCAGATTATGTCTATGTGTCTGACATTCCCTTTCGGTAAATGTGGGATGATATTTCTTTACGATTGTTGTTTTAACAATTTTCTCACCACTAAAGTCATTAGCTATAGAAGCTGCAGGATTTGAACAGGGAATTTCTGCCACAGATGAACTGCGGTTACATTTCTCCCAGTAAATAAAGCAGTTCAAGGACTGTTCTCAGGCTCACAAGGTGTCTGGCAGAGAACGGCTTGTGTGCGCCCAGCGGAAATCCCTTAGACCCCAAAGCTTCTTATTTTCCAGCAGTCTCAGCCCATGTTAGGTCCCAGCTCAGCCTAGGCACTGTCTCAGAGCAGGCTGGCTGTCTTGGGTCAGAACCATGCTGAGGAGCAATGTAAACAATTTAGCCAGATACAGATGCCAGATTTCAGTCCAGTTCCCTCAGACAGTTTAAGTTGCTAATACAGGCACAGTCTGTACCTTTATGAAATATGTTTATACTGCACATTTTAATTATGCATGTTTTAATCAATATTCATTTTTTCTTTAATTTAATTGACATAAAGTTTTAGGCCTAATATTCCTTAGAAGACTTGCATTTCCTGTGGAATGTAGTATGTTTCCAGCTTCGGTAATGTTAAAAATCCCTACTCGGTCTGTGTGCCTCAGCTGTGCATGTGATATTGGTAATAGTAATATAGGGAACAGTAGTAATGAGCTGTGTTTTAGCAAATTTTGGTTTAAAATTTAATAAATTTGGTTAGTTTTTACATAAACACATACAAAAAATATTAATACAGATAAATCCAACCCATCCCTGGTACTTCTGTTCAGACAAAGACATTTCAAATCAGAATTATAGTTCAGATATAAGGGAACTTAGGGAAATCCTGAAAATAGAAGGAGATGTACAACAGAGAATGAAAGAATAAAGCTAATTCAAGTGAAACATGGTAGAATGAAAAGAGAAGGTCATTTCAAAGGCTTAAAAAATTGAGTTTCAGAGAGCTTTGTTGAAGTTTTGATAAGGATAGAGGACAATAAAAATCACGGCTACACTTCCATTTCTAAGAGAAAACAAAGGAATATTTTATTTAATTTGCCTAGTACTGTTTATCAGTTAGTGAAGGGTGCAGTGTATGATATTCTGGCCCCCTATTAAAAGAAAGAAAGAAAGAAAGAAACAACAACAACAAAAAAGGCTTTTATTTATTTATTTATTGGACAAAGAACAATGCAACTTCATATACTGGAGTCTTCAGTCACCATGGCAACACCCAGTAGACTCAGGACTCCTGATTCCAGTTCCTCATTCCAGATGTCCCAGCCACAGTTTAACTATTTATCACGGCAAGACATTGTCTCTCACTTATGTAACGGGTGCAGACTGATTGGCTTCTGAGCAGAGAAAACCCACACTTATGGGCCAAAAGGCTCGTAGAACAGATTACTCTCCAACATCAACAAATGGGGATCAAGGACTGAAAGACAGATTCCTGGAAGTCAGCTCTGTTGATGAGAGCGAAAGGTCATGATAGCAGGGCAGAGAGGCCTGAAAAAACAGATTATGCTAGCATCAATCTGATAAAGCTGAATTAAAGTCTATAGTATTATTATCATTTTCTCCTATGGCAAACAGTTTGAATTCTTAGTATTTCATAATTCATGAGTAGTCTGTGCACTTAATAGAGTAATTTACACAAATGAAAAAAAAAATTGCCCCATTTGCATTTCAAAGGCCTGCCAGATAGGATTTTTTTCTTCATACAAACAGAAAATATAAATTCTTTTCTTTGCTAAGAATGCAAGAATAGCTATATTCTTATATTTACTTTCGTTAAGAAACTCAGCCAAAGAGGTTATATGTTACAGTCAGCTTTACCTTTTTCTCTCTTGCTAACACAATATGCTTTCTACATGGAGGCTGCAGAATATATCAGTGACATTTACATAGTGCTGTGAGCATTGTTGTTAGGTAAAGGGAATCAATTTGTGTCAGAGAAGATAGAAAGATGTGAGAGTAGCACGTGGCTGTCACTCTGAACACTTATGCCATGTAGCTGAGTTCCCATTCTATCTTTCCTGCACAAGGACAGGACCTTGGTGCCTAACAAAATACAGTGGAGTTCCAGGTAGCATCACTCATTAAATGCATCCTTGAAGATGCAAGGTCAAAACCCTTATGTGTAATTCACAGGAGATTTCTATATTGGAGTCTGAATGTTGTACATTCATGGTACTTCCATTAAAATCTTACTTGTTCCTGAATTTCTGTCAATGGTTTGGAAGCTAAGCTTGCACTTTTTTTGTTCACTTTCCATTTATTTGTTCTGCCGTATCTCCCCAGCTCTCAGGTATTTCAACGCTATTTCCTTCTGAGGTGTTCCTCAGTTTATGTTTTTCAGACTTTTGGCTTTTTTGATGATTCTTATAATAATGCTAGAACAATAGGAAAACATTTATAATACACATCACGATCAAGCAACACATCATCACAGAGGCAAATTCTATCCCAAATTAGCAAATGTTATTCCAGTGACTAAATTATAGTCTGTTAAGAAGCAGATAATCTTTTCATCTGAATCCTGTTCTTTTTTTTAAGTTTTAAAATAAATAGTACTCTGATGCACTGAAAAGGATAGGCAGACAGACAGGTATTCAGTGCAATATGTTTTCCAGTTTGTTCTCTCTTTTGGAGTCTACTAATAACACACAAGAAGATAATAAATCTGGGGAAAAGATCAAGGCTGCAATTTGAAATGAGGAAATGAAGTACTACTGAGAACAGTGACAGATGCACTTGTTTGCAGGTCATTTTAATTCTATATTCTCTATGTATGACTGTTTATAGATAGATTTTGCTGGCATTATATAACATTTTAGTTTAAGGAGCTAGATCTAATATCAGAAACAGATTAGCTACAGATGCACGGACAGGTGTTCTGGGGAACCTGAGTCATGATTTACAACTGTCATTGAAGAGGCTTGTGTGCAGAGACATTTTCCATTACCTCAATGAAAAGTGACCAGGAAAATAACATAAGTCAAAGTGACGCAGTAGCCGTAGACATGAGGAGCTATCAACAGCAGATGGAAGGAATAACAGGCAAAATTAGACTTGTAATAAATGAAGCAACTAATGGTAGGGCAGAAAAAATAGTCTGGCTCTTGGGTATGATGCAAGAACATTATAGCATGGTTATAATTAGAGAACTACAGAGTAGATGAAAAGCAGTCAAGATATAGATTTTATAACCTTTAATAAATATCTACCACCAAGATGACACCTTCAAAGACATCTTGCAGAATTCTCCCCCAAATTAATTACTCATTCCTATAAGGATAACGTCCATATAAGTGTATATGACTAGTACTGTAAACCATATGAGAATTCACAAAGGTTTCTTCAGTTATTTTCACATAGTCATAGCCTGCTGATTTTGCAGGGGCTTCAAGGACCAGATGAATCGTCCAGACTCTGAAAACCTGTTATGAATTGGTTTTTGGTTGTTTTTTTTTTGGGTAAGCTCATAACTTGCAGAAGATTTTCTCTTTGCATTCAGCCATATGGACCTGAAATAGGAGTTTTTAGGCAAGAAAGTATTTCAAGTCTGAAATCAATAGCATTTTGCACCTGACTGGTCTTTACCTCACAGCAGAGAGAGATTGACTCATTTGCTCATTTGGAGTTGAGTAGATTTTTCTGGCTAATGCTGCTGTGTGTCCAGCTTAGATGGTCAGAAAGTACAAGCTTAGAAATGACTCTAGGGTCATTGTAACCAGCTGCTAACCAGTTACAGGTACCAGTTACCAGCTGTTACCAGTGCTGTAACTGTGCTATCATTACAACCACAGTCTATGACTGCAACTTCAGCATTTGGCCCCATTTAACACTACCCATAAAGCATGAAATCCTTGAATTATAAAACACCCCTTTTTATGTGCCTGAGCAAAACTCTGAGCATGTACCGCATAGTTTTCTTCCTTTCTATTTATAACATAGCTGCACTGAGTGACCTCAGTAAGAGAAAAAGTTGAAATGTCTTCCCTTTTACATTAAATATATTTTTGCATCTAAGAGCTGACTACAGCTGCCTAAAGGCAACTCTATCCTCTCTATTTCTGTTCTTTAGATTCTGACCTATTTGTGAATCAGCTCAACATCCAGTGAAGTTCAGTACACCCCTGTAATGGAAACACAGTCTTTTATGGAGCCTGCACTCTTTACACAGAACACGAAGCAGCAGGTGAGGGAACATTCATGTTTGAAAGATTTCTTCTTGGTTTAATAACCAGGTAGTTTCAGGCTATTGGCCTGTGAACTTTGTGACCAGCAAAGTCTTTTTTTCCAGGCGTGAAGATCCTGCAGAACCTTAGGGAAAACACAAACTGAGAACACAAGGAAATTTTGGGTTTTTTTTTTTTTTTTTTTGCTATGTGATCGGAGATAAAATATCAGTGAAGCATTTTCCCCTCCAGTTTTTGGCCTTTTAATTACGTAGTGGTGAGCTAATGGGAAGAGCATGTGGAAAAGGGATTGATAAGGGAGTTTGGCACAAGTTAGGGCAAAAGGACTGAGAACGCCGTGAAGGGATAGTGAGGGAAGAGGCAGCAGAAAAAATGAGCAAAAGAGCTTGTTAGCACAAAGAAGCTTAAGTTGCAGCTAACACTTTAATGGCGTGGCTGTATTTTTCAGTCCTTGCTGCTGATCCTGCTGAGATCACTTTCAGCTCCTGCTGCTTG
The DNA here is from genome assembly GCA_034781795.1 of Crypturellus tataupa. Classification (NCBI taxonomy): domain Eukaryota; kingdom Metazoa; phylum Chordata; class Aves; order Tinamiformes; family Tinamidae; genus Crypturellus; species Crypturellus tataupa. The sequence continues at coordinate 1,900,741 of JAWLRI010000700.1, read as the reverse complement.
AAAACCTATCATTAGAATCCCCCCCACACCTTTTTTTTTGGTTCCCTAATTGAAATTGGATTTTGACTGAACTGGTTATTGTTTTTCCCCAGAAACTTTTATTCTTTGAATAACACATTGGAGTGTCACTGGAAGTCCCCTGCTGTTAGCCCCTATTTCTTCGAGCCACCCTGCTGGCTCCCTACACTCCTGTCTTTCCACAGACCACGCAGTTCACGGGACGAGGAGGTGCAAAACCGCCATTTGGCCAAGGGTGGTCTCTCCGCAGTGCACTCAGCCTGCTCGAGGAGGTGCCCTTTAGTTTTGTATGCGTATATTGAGTTTTAAAACTAAGTTGAAAGTCACATTTTGAAATGACTTTATTATTTCAAGCACAGCCATTTGCTGAAGGCATTGTTCTGCCTGTAAATAGTTAATTTGACATATAAGCCATAGATTAATGTGTATGACCTGCTACATAGAGGTATGTAAAGTCTGTTGGGTGCACGAAAAGTGGTAAATGTGATAACTGGAGAATATCAAGGATGCAGCAGCCTTTAGGCACAGTAGTACACACTGGCGCATCTTTATGCTCCTTATTATATTTAAAGTGTCAAGTTTAATTTGACTGATATTGCTCTGTGAAAGGAGAAAGTATCAAAAATCAGACACAGAGATCTGACCCTGAACCTTTGCCCAAGATGGACATGATACAACCAGCAAATGCAACCACTGACCCTGAGAGAGCAAGTACAGCTCTCAAAAGCACCTCTTTTTTCTTGGTGTAGATATGGACACAGAGCCACACCACTTTATCATGTCAGAACTCAACCCTTCAGCCTTGTGGTACTGTGGTAAATGAGGTCCCAAGGTTAAAACAATTCAAACAAACAGGTCTAATTCTTTTGTCTGGGCATCCAAATATTTTTAATATATTACTAATGTAAATGAGATCAGAAAAGAGCTCTCAACTCTGTTCATTCTGTGGAATTATTCTAGAGTTATAGCAGCATGATTTCAGAGTTAGGTCCTAATGAGCATTTATGGAGTAGGTAAAGCAAAAAAAAAGGATGAAATCAACAGCTAAAGATCATCTAAATATACACTCAAAGGGAAGAGGAGGAGCATATGAAAAAGTGAAGAACGCAGAGCTTTCTGCCCTGACATTTAACAGTGTTATACATTTGCATTTTTATAAATTTGTCATATTTGCATCTATAAAATTTAAGTTCCAATTTAATCAATATTATTGAGTAACTTAGCAGTAATCAGGTAAAGAGAGTCTTCTCTCACTTGGTAAGTGTTCAGATTACAGATATGATACATCATTATTTCTTTGCTCATAATCACAGTAGGAAAACAGCTAGAGGAGACATAATCCTATGGGAGCTGAGACTTGGGTGAAAGTTGGCACTAATAATAAACACTCTTTTCACCTGTAACAGTAATACCTTTTCTTGGGTCTGGGACACATGCTGGTATTAGGAAAAATTTTTCTATTAAGATCATATTTTAAATGACATATAGATTAAGTAGAGATTTCAGTTACCATTGCTCTCACTGGAGAGAACTTTGGATGAAAACACTGCTAGATTAAAAGCAGAAGGAAACACACACTCCTCTATCCTTAAAGCTGGTATAGCTTTATATATATATTCACCTAATAAAATAAACGTGTAGCTACTCACTTAGCTGATTTCCCATTTTACTCTTAGTTAAAAAGGCTCTTAACATCCTGTTTCAAGTGGGCACAACACATCTGGGAAGCTTCTGGTATAGAAGTTAGACAAATTTAATGTTTTTACGGCAGTCATATTAAGAAAAATACTGTAATCAGTTCTACAGATAGATTATACATTTCAGGCCTGTTTTTTGCTTCTGTGTATCAGAGTTCAAGGCTTCCCCTGAGAAGAGCATTGGAAATACAGATTAGATTCGTCAGATGTGACAAAAAGAGAAAACTTTGTATCAGTAGAGAACATTATGAGTTTGGCCTCAGATAAAATGCCTAGTGAAGTTATATTTCCCGTGGATTTCTGCTCATGGTTCCAGGTTATTATTGCCTAATTTGTGTTACAGTCTGTGTGGTATATGGAAAGTGTGAAATAGGAGTTTGTTTTTCACCTGCAGTATGAAACAAATAATTTTAATGCTTATGTTCCCTAGAGCATGAATTCTATTTTATTTAATTAGATCTGGCACAGAAATTCTATTAACGATATTAGACTTTAATGCAGCTATTCTCTCAGGCGATTGCTCTTAGAAATGCATCCGTAACCATTTTCATTTTTTATCTATTTATTCAGAAGAAAAAAAAAATCCTAGTCATTGCCTATCCTAGAGTCTCTCTGCTATGCTAAATACACACATATGAAATTAACAAATATGTCTCTGATGAAAACAGAAAAAAAAATGCAAAGGATATTAAGGGTGGCTTTTTGAACCACATGTCTTTGTATAATACCTGTAGACAGCGCTACGGCAAAGCAGAGGTAAGAGGAAATCAGCATAAAGGTGTCACCACGTTAGAGCAGACAGGAAGACAGGATCTGGAATCTGACTGCTGTATTTAAATGTTTATAGTTAGATGTCTGTGCTGCCACCATAGGCAGCAAGGGTCTAGGCGACACGGC
>JAWLRI010000700.1:1884348-1898029 GCA_034781795.1 Crypturellus tataupa | reverse complement strand
GCTACCCGGTCACCAGATGCCAACTTCAAAGTGAGCTGAAATGCTCCACAGATTCCTTGGCCCAAGGATTTGATTCAGTTGCCTAAATGAAGGCATCCTCAGTTGTCTGAGATGCTACCAGGTCTGTTGCATTGCCTTCACCTACTAAGCCAGAAGAGTATGGGTCTTTTATAAGTTCATTGACATATCTGCCAACCTTGTGCAGTTGTCTCAAATGGTTCCAGCTGCCCGTGTTTAAATAACTAAATGAAGCTCTAGATCTCTACCAACTATAATGAAACGTATCCTTATATGTAGCTGGATTAGCTGTCACTGTCTTAGAAGTAACCATCTAAAATGAGTTATCTTTCTTTCAAACTCAAACCACCTATTGTTCTAGCTTTCATTCATGAACAAAACTAGGAAGAGAATGGCAATTGAACAGTTATTCTGAGAGGCTCCTGCCATGAAGGATCTGAGAGAGAGTCCCAGCATGATAAGGAATCATTGGTACTTCCACTACCCATACTGCACTTCTGCTAGCAGTATCTCTAGGGTTTAGAGTCTGTGGCCATTGCACTGTGTGGTTCCTGCTTCTTGGATCTGGGACACTCACAAAAAATATCTGACTCTTTCAGAAATCTCTTCTACAAGGTGGAAGCCTTGAATAAGCATAGGTCACAAGCTGCCATGAGAAAGCTCCATCTGTATTGGAAAATTGAATTCACCTGGGATTTTTCTCTGATATTGAGGAAAAGGGTGACCTTATGTGTGATACCTTGTATGCATTATATTGAACAATTCTACCATGACAGGCATGATGGATACCTCCAGCCTGATACTAGGAATGGTTTCTGGTGCTTGTTAGTTTACAAATATTGACCAGGAATTATTTCTGAGACTGCTAGTTGGTCTAATACAAAACTGTATGAAGAGATAATCAAGATGGGGAGCTTTCTCTGGCACTCCTTTATTTCCTGTCATGGACAATGCCATTCAGATGCAATTTCATTCAGAAAAGCATTTATTTTCTTCTATCAGTCTGTGCTAGGAATCAATGATCACAGCCAAGAACTGTCACATCTTACATCCTGTGTGATCCCTTATATATCATCATCTTCTCTTGTATGTTTCTTTGAGAGGGGGAAATATGTCAGCCTTTAGGTATCATGGAAGTATTTAGTGCCAAAAAAACATGCCATAATGTCTCCCAACTGACTAGGAACAATTACACCCACTGAGGCTGCAAATTGTATTTATATGACATTCACTATTTAATGAATTACACATATGAAGTAGGTGAGGCATCACAGAACAGAACAGTTGAGGTTGGAAGGGACCTCTAGAGATCATCCAGTCCAACTCTCCTGCTCAAGCCGGGACACCTAGAGCGGAGGAAGTTAAAACTGTTGATTTCACTACACTCAAAAGTAGAGCTTCAAAGAGCTGCAAAGTCAGGTCATTTACAGATCATTTGTATCCTTTATCAGAGCACAAATTAATGTTTCTGAAGTGCAATGTGAATTGTGACAACTACAACTGCTTTTGGGTAGCTTCTTTAAAGTGTCTGTGTGACCTGTACATCAGCTCTGAAAGAATCCTGCAGATGAGCTGATAATTTTAATATTTCTTTGTCTCCAGAAAAGCTAACTGAATTGCCCATAAACAGTCCTGGAGGTTCCTGCAGAGCTTTGATGATAACTTTTTGACACAGGCTGTGAAGGATCCAACGAAGAGAGGTGGGCTACCAAACCTGATACTAACAAAGAGATGTTGGAGATGCCAAGGTGGGGGGTAGCCTTGGCTGCAGTGATCAGGAGTTGGTTGAGCTCAGGAGCCAATGAGGAGGAAGCAGAGCTGTAAGTAGCCTTGCAACCATGGGCTTCAGGATGGCCAACTTTGGCCTCTTCAGAGACCTGCTTGGAAGAATCCCATGGACTAGGGCTCTAGAAGGAAGAGGGGCCCAAGAGAGCTGGTCAGTATTCAAGCACCACTTCCTCCATGCTCAGGATCAGTGCATCCCGAAGAGTAAGAAGTCAGGTAGTGGGGGGCAGGAGGTCCCTGTGGATGAGCAAGGAGCTCATGGCAAAACTCAAACAGAAGAAGGCAATATACAGAATGTGAAAAAAAGGATAGGCCCCTTGGAAGGAATATAGAAATGTTGTCAGGGAATTCAGGGATGCAACGAAGAAGGTTAAGGCATAATTGGAATTAAATCTGGCAAGGGATATTAAAAATAACAAGAAGAGCTTTTTCAAATATATCAATGGCAAAAGGAAGATTAGGGAAAACATGGTCTGTCAGTGAATGAGGTGAATGCCCTGGTTAAAAAAGACACAGGAAAAGCAGAGTTACCCAATGACTTCTTTGCTTCAATGTTTATCAAGGGCAACCCCCTGAAATTCAAGGCGCTAGAAAAAAGAGAAGGTGCCTGGGAAGTGGAAGACTTGCCCTAGAGGTAGAGGAACAATGAGTCAGAGAGCACTTAGGGAAACCTGACATCCGCAGATTCATGGACCCTGATGGGATGCACCCAAGAGTGCTGCATGACCTGGTGAACGTTATTGCTAAGCCATACTCTATCATCTTTGAGAGGTCCTGGAGAATGGGGAAGGTGCCAGAGGACTGGAAGAAAGCCAATGTCACACCGGTCTTCAAAAATGGCAATAAGGAGGATACAGGCAGCTACAGACAAGACAACCTCACCTCCATCCCCGTAAAAGAGATGGAACAGCTCATACTGGCTGTTGTTTCCAAACATGTGGAGGATAAAGTGCTTAGGAGTAGTCAACATGGGTTCACCACAGGGAAATCATGCTTGACTAACCTGATAGCCTTCTCTGATGGAGTGACCATCTAGATGGATGAGGGGAGAGCGGTTGATGTCACCTATGGGGACTTCAGCAAGGCTTTTGACACCGATTCCCGAAGCATCCCTCTGGGCAAGCTCCAGAAGTATTGGTTAGATGAGTAGATGGTAAGGTGGATTGGGAATTGGCTGGTTGGCAGAGCCCAGAGGGTTGTGATCAGTGGCACAGAGTCTAGTTGGAGGCCTATAGTTTGCAGTTCCCTCCAGGGGTCAATCCTTGACCCAGTCCTGTTCAATTTATTCACCAATGACCTGGATGAAGGGACAGAGTGCCTCCTCAGCAAGTTTGCTGATGATACCAAACTTGCATGTGCAAGGGGTTTGGACTGGATGATGAAGGCATGAAGGTGCCTTCCAATGTTAATGATCCTCTGATTCTGTGATTTTCAAAAAGGAATCATTTTTTGGAAACATCATTCACAGACTTGGCTCTGTTCTCACATAATGGAGACTTCGAGAGTTCTTCTAGCATCAGATTTAACTTCAGGATTATATGATTCTACTGCTGATAAATAAATAAAGTTGTAAATTGAGCAGCTTTTGTTATTGATTCCGATACTTCAATACCTACTCCAGATGCTCTTGTAACATAATGAATCATCACCATCTCACTGTAAAAACATGTTCTTAGAGCATTGGCATGTTTTCTATGGCAAGGGCCAATTCTGAATTTTCAGTGTAATCTTCAGCGCATTTTTGTGATTACTCTCTTTTTCAAGAGGTTTTCTGTTGCATCCTGCTGGCAGTTGCAAAGATGAAAGGCTAGAGACATTCTAACAACTGCTTTTTAATTGTATGGTTGTGACTGATGCCATTCTGTTCTTATAGAATAAACGCATGGATTTACCTTTTACTGTTTTTGTTATGGAACACTCCTTATCCAGCTGTGTGATCTCATACATGGAAACGTTGCACATAAAAAAGCACAAGTATATCTTTTATAACTCCCATAACTTAATCCAGTTCAATACAGTTCAGAAGTATACAGTACAGTTAGAAGAAAAACACAGGTTTCGTATCCTGTTCTTTTACTACATCACCTCTTTCTTTTCTAATGTGTGATAATCTTATATATAGTGATAGAGGATCCCATGCATATTCTAAAATATACATGAGGGCTACATACGTTATAGTTATGTCACACTAAATTTCAAATATCCATAAGACCCTAAAAGTCATAAATTGTTCCAGAGAGTGCAAATTAGGTTAATGGGATACTCAGTGGATTTTGAAAATGTTTTCCTTGCCCCTGATGCTTACTATTATTCTTAGCATTTTGTATGTCACTCATGTGCTAACATTCACTACTTCACAACAGCTTTGCTCCAGCTCTCTCGAAGTGTGACTTACAGCTCTCATCACGTGGTCCTCGAGGCACCACCTCTGCACCCGCAGGCAGGGAGTGAGAAGCAGCTGTAATTACTGTCTGCGATGCTACATATCACCTCTGTGCTGTGGAAGAACTGAATTGCTGGCAGCAATTAAAGGTAATTTGCAAGTCCCTAGTGAGTGTTGACACCTGAGGTGAAATATGTCTTGCATAAGTCTACACTGCAGATATCTACACTAGAGCTGGTGAATCAAGGGTTCCCCTTTATTCTGTAGAGAAAAGTAGATACTTTTAGGATATTATGACCTATTTCTGTACCTACTATAAGGTGACATGAATTAAACCTTATGAGTCTGACAAACCTTTACTTTTCATTATTTAAAAGGAGGATTTAAAGTGACTAGGTCAGATGTACATGATTTGATCCTACAGTTCAAGTCCTACTAGTTGGACAACTAGATATTGTGGCTATGTCTCACTCCTCTGCTGCAGAAGAAATTAATTTCTGTTAAGACATATCACATAACTGTTCTTGAAACAAGCATGTAATTGGAGAAATGTTACTTTTGAGAATTAACTGGACAATTCATAGTTCAATGCTTTGTACTTCAGAAAAATATACATTGATTTACACCAATAAAAGTAAAAAGAGAATGCAGTCTGCTGTAAATAAAGTTGGAATAAATAAATTTCTTGATTTATTTTTCCACAGTAGTCTTATGAGAGCTCTAATCTAAAGCTTGACAAAACTGCAATGAAACTATATATCCTCATCACCAGTATCTACTCTTTTATTAAGATGCCGAAGAAAACAGAATGAGAAAAAAAAACTTCCAGTAAAAAGTGGTGTGGTGTCAAAAGTTATGAGATATTCTAGATTTATTTCACTAGAGGTAGAGAGGTAGCAAGAGAACTTGCTACCTGTAAGACTGTAGGGACTCAGTGAGAGCAGAGAGCTAAATCTCAATGAAAACACTTCAGTATCTTGGAGGACAAATAGCTCATGTAAAGATATTAGCTATATAATAGATGGTAGCTTGGAATAATTAAAATATTTTTGAAAATAAAATGATTTTTAGAATAGAAAAGGAACTTGGCAAGTAGCTCTTGTTTTGACACTTAAGGTTCTTCCTAATGAAATCTAGCTGGAAAAAACTACCCTTGCATCTACTTTGTCAGTCTTTAACACTTGTATTTCAGAATTATTTTGATTTTTAAAAAGAGTCAATCGTAGCCTTTTTAACATTAGGAGGAAGGTGTCATCAGATAGAAGCAAAAAAACTCAGAATTCAGGAATGCAGGAAGGACTTAACAAAAGTTAGAAAGAAAAATATTGAAATCAAGGGAAAGAGAAGGTTAAAGCAACTCCTATTAGCACAAGATTCTCACTTTTCTACTAGCCATCTATCTCACCACCACCATAAAGTAGGAAAGATGTGATAGTGAGCTCTTGTGTTCAAAGCAAGATAGACAGAATTACTTAGGGCTAAATGTTGAGATAGGTGGAAAGTAGAAAGGAGGCAGAGAAGGAAATCTTACCTCCTCTCTCCCACACAGGAAAGAAGCACAGTTTTGTCCCTAGCGTCATGCTGTTGGGGTAGAAGGAGAGTAGAGGGGAGGCCAGCACGGACGGTGTGTTAAAGAAGGGAGTAAGAAAGGACTGTTAGGTGAAGACATGCCAAGTCTTTAAAATATAGAACATAAAACATCACATTTCTTCACTACAACAAATACTGAAGTTTGTAGATGTTTTTCATCAAAGGTTTTTTCTGCTAATGCTACCGTTCATGAATGCCTTATCCAAACCCAAACGAGGCCTTTGGTGGGGAAAGGGGAAGGGAGTGGGAGAGATTTGTATGTGCAAAACACATTACAGGTATACTTAGAGCTGTCAGAGCGGAAATTAATAAAAAAAAAGATTTTTAATACCTTTTTATGCTTTACTATCTACTACCATACACAGGCGAGTAATTCAAAAAGACAGGGGTTATGCTTAAGATTTATGTACCTTCAAAACAATTATGTCACAAAACCCAAGCAAGTAAGGTAAATCTTCAAATAGCATTGTTTAGAAAAATCTAATAGGGAGAGGGGAAGAGTGATTGCAGTTAGGTACTGCCAACAAAACTTTTCTAGCAACATCAGGTCGTATTTGAAAAAAATAGGGAAGTTGGCACTGCACAGAAAACTCTGATAATACACAGATCAAGGGAAAGGATAATGTACAGAAACCTGTATGAGTACAGGTTTGATGTACTCTGTATGAGTACATTTATTATGAGAGAAATCTCTATGGGATTTGCTTGCACAAGCTGTTGCACAAGCTCCATTCCATCAGATGGAGAAAGGCAGTGTTGTTGGAAGACCTACTTGAAGCATATTCCAATTTCATTGACAAGAGAGAGCAATATTAGTCATGAAAAAGGAACACATTTTATGTCATTTACTGTACTTTTCCCTCATTTCAGGCATCTTTGTTCTGACACAAGAAAATAGCTTTCTACAACTCTGTCCTACCTTGCCAAGTCTGCGTGTGGTTTTTGGGAAATATCTGTTATTGTGCAAAGCTATGTCTGCAGAACCCAATGCCTACTGAGGAAAACAGCACTTTTTAATGTCTAAACCATGCCTGCTCTACATCAGAATGACAGAAATATATTAAAATCTGATTGAATTTGAGAGCTTCTGGGTTCTGGCATAGGAAACCACTTGCACACAGAATGGCACAGTGAAAATCTGAAGCAGCTGCACTAATTTCTTTAGGCAGCAAAAAGGTTAGGTAAAAAGGAATAGTGAGAAGCCACCCCTAAAAATCTCCTGGGCCTGTCTTATTTGAATCCAGCAAAATCATGCTTTATATTACTCATTTTCCATAATTAAGATAATTAAAAAAAAAAAAAAAGCACACCACAGGATAAAGAACTAATATTTCTGTCTTCAGATAAAAGAAATTATAACCATTTCCAGTATCTCCTCTACATATATAGTTGTTGCTTTCCAAATTTTCTCCACCACATAAGCCATAGCCACAAAAACAATGAATAGCAAAACTTGTGAAATCTCCCGATGTCCATGGAGAACGCCTGAACCTAGGAGCTCAGAAACTCTCCCGATACTCATGATTCAGATAGTTCAAGGTTTGCACTCCAGTCTGCCCATGAGCCCAAATGGTTCTGCCCAGGCAGAAGTAGGAGCTTCCTGATTTACGCTGATGAAGACAGTACTAGTGACATAGGAAGCTAAGGTGGCAAGCAAATTACAGCCATGATTTCACACAACGCAGAAATGCAGATATTTATGACATTGCTTTCTTACACCAGACAATGCTGCTTTGTGAAAAAATAAAAAAATAAATAAATGAAAATAAAACAGTGTGAAGACTGCATAAAGAACCACCAGGTAAAATCCAGCATAATTAATGCCAGTGCCTGCTTCAATTGTCACTTAAAAATGAAGAGAAACACAAATTGCAAATTAAAAAAAAAAAAAAAGGCAGTTGAAGAAACACAGAAACACAAGCTCCTTTCACTGTTTTTTTCCTGTCACATATGGGCAATACAACCTTGTGAACCACTTTCTATAAAAATATAGACTGAGGACATTCTATATGATAAATGAAACCTGCTTAACTTCTAGAAGCAAGTAATTAGGTCTTCTGCCATGGACTAAAAATTGATATGATTTATTTAATGAGTTAAAACATTAAAGATATTAGTTTGTAATAACACATACATTACTCCTTCATAATGCCTCAGTATAAATCTAATGCTGAACAAGACTCCTTCTTTAAATTTTTGTTTACTCTCAAAAAAAAGCAAAATCTGTAAGTCCAAGAAAAAGCATTCTACTAGAAATAGCTTTTGTAAAAATATGATGTTTTTGACATATTTTCTTTTATAAAATCATGTATTTGAAACTAGAGACCTGCTAGTTTGTCTAGTTGCTATATTCATTGTCAGTAGTGTGAGTATTTCGAGACCAAAGTGTACTAATTACTTCATATAGCATCCTACCTTTTTGTTCCAGGTGTCAGAAAGAGAAATAAATTTTCAATCAAAACTTGCACTGCTCAGTGCAGATAAAACATGAACAAAGGTCCATTTTGGGCTTGTTTAAGAAAAAGACTTTTAAGCATATGAAGGAAATACTGTGTGAATAACAGAAGTCTAAAAGAATTTCCTGGCTACTGTTTACTCAACAAGCATAAAAAATAAGTTATTTTAAACCAGCAAAATATGAGACATGACATATGGTGATGATGTTAAAGCCTGGAGCTCTAATCCCCAAATTACACTAGAGAAACCCTGAAACTGGAGTGCCTTTTTTATCCTTCCAGCTCTGATAATTTACTTTTAAACTTCTTCCTGTACGGTGGTTTTTAGCATGAGTAGATGTCTCCAAAGCACTTACTTTCTGTGCTGCAGTCTCACAATGTCTTTTGCAGGTTTGTTCTGGAAATTTGCAACAGCCTTTCCTTCCATAATTTCCCTACTAACAATTCAGTTTGCTGATGCACAGCTCTAAGTGTCCAGCAATTTGGAGAAGAGCTGTGTGTGCACAGATATCTCTGCGTTACCTGTTTCCTCACTAACCATATGTCATTGAAAATCATGCTGCTGACAGCTTTAGAGAGTGGTGCTTCTGGACAGAAACTGTGGTAGCTGAAAGGCTGGATGGGCAGTGCTGCATTCCTGTTTCAGGAAGGGTTTGTCAATGTCATAAAATTTCCAAAGGGAGATTTTGTGATTTTTTTTTTTTTTAAAAAAACTGTCCACTCTGGGAACTCTTCAAGTGATATTAAAGGAAACAGCTCAGACAATGCAGGGAAAACCAAAGTACAATAAAATCAAAACTAGCTTTCATCCTTCAAATTGGGTGTTTGCAATTTTGTACCACCCAAATGGTATTTTATTTTCATCGGAGCAGGTCAAGAATTAACTGAATGTTGAAACTGGTTTAGTGAAATGCTATCAACATCAGTTTGATGTAGCTGACTATAGAGAGTATGATGTGCCCCTTGCTTGGCTCATTAGAAACCCAAAACAAATCATAGATCATACAAATTACCTTTGTTGTCATTGAATGAGAAGCACCACTCTTCGTGTTCGACTTTTACCTTCCAGGATGTTTCATCCATCAAAGTAATTTGTGTAGGAACGGATCAGTTGCAAGCGTCCACAGTATTTCTTGCAATTTCTGAACAATTCGACTATTCAAGCATTTTACCAGCTGAGAAAGTCACCAGCACTGCTGAAAAGAGGAAACAAGGGAAGGGGCAAGGGCAGGGGCAAGGACGAGGGTGAGGGAAGGGAAGCTTTGTTACTTTGGGTAAAAACAAAAAGAAGGCCCCAAAAATTTAAAGCTTAAACACTAAAATGATCAGCTAGACAAAAGACAACTGACTAAATGAGTTCTCAGCTTTCATCAGTTTTCCCTTGATTTGATTCTTGATTTTTTAAAATATAAAACTTCCTCAAAATTTTGACTATTTGGATTTAGTAGTATTTAAAGAGTAAAAACTGTGAGATCAAACATGAACCATCAATTGAATTTCAGAACATTTCCTAACTGTGTATTTGTACACATGAATAAACAGTAGAGAGGACTCCAAATGAATTGAATGGATTTATACGTAATTGATTATTTATTATCCATTTGATTAAATTAGAAATAGATAAATGATATGTAAATTAAGTTTGGTGAATAGCTCTTAAAGAAAATCTAAATTTAACAGGTTTGTTAAGTATCACAGAAGGGATAGATTTCTCCAAAACTTCTATTTATGAGATAAATGTGTTATTAATATCCAGTTAGACAGATAATAGACACTTATAAACATTTCGATCCTGCAGATGATTAGACTAACAAATACTAATTATAACTTACTTTATTTCAAAATCAAATCCTTCAATGATTTAATATTTATTACATGAAGTAGAAATAATAGCTTAACTCTTTAATGTTCCTTCTACTTTGCCTTACTTCAGGGTTGTCTGTGTCTGAAGCTTAAAGCACAGCCTGGATATGATTTAACTTTAGCAGAGCAGTTGTCTTCTAGAGTATAATCTTTATAGTCATGCTTTTCCTCAAGATGAAAAGCTTATTCTCTCTCTTGAAAGACAGATTACAGAGGAATCACAAGGATTTCAGTTTCTGAACCCAAGATAGATTATAAAAGACTATTAGAACAATTTGTAACTAGTGTACTAATGAATTACTATAATTCTCTTTTTTTAATTCAGAATACGTTCCTTAAGTGGACTGGATTCTCTAGTTTCATCAGTTACCTTCTGCTTCTTTTTTTTTCCTCCTTCCACTTTTTTTGATATATTAAAAAGTCCTCTACTATTCAAATGTGTTTTCTTTGCATGTATTTATTTCTTTAGTTGGGATTTATTAATTAGCTATAGTTCAAGATTTGGCCTTTTTATGCTGTTGTTGTTTTGTTTTATTTTATAAAATTAAAATGTATGGCTAAGAAAGATGTTTTATATCAGCACAAGTGCTTTAATCTCAGACTCTGACCAAAAGACAAAAATGCATTTAGGAGATAACCCCTGTATCCATCTAGCCATGCTGATTCGCCTTCGTTATGGCTCCATCTTTTAATCCTTTGTGACCTCATTCCAAATCATGATGTTTCCTTGAAACTAACCTGTTATTTATTTCCTGAACCAGTACTCTTGAAACATGACTGGATCAAGATTATTTCTTTGTCATTAATTGTAATCTATAATTATTTTAAACCCATGAAGATTTCCTTTTCCTCTTCCAGAGACTCTAGAATGCCCATGGTTAGCTTTGGTAGTTGTTTTATATATAGTACAGACATGGACATATTGGAAGTCTTTTACCTCTACAAAATAATATGGCTATATCATGTATAGGAAAACATTACTAAATCTTTTTTCATTTTATAAATTAAGAGTCACTCCATCCTTGAATATTATAGTCATTTGTTATTCCTAACAATTTGATTCCTTCCGCAGACCTAAAGAGAATCTCCTCATCTTGTATCTAACCTTCCTAGCTACAGACATTTTCATTACTATCTTTAGCTTTTTGCCAACTGTTTACATTCTTCACTTCCTTGTTTGTGTTAATTACTCTCAGTTTTGCAGTCTATTTTACTATTGATGCTTCTATCTTCTTATGCTATTGCCCTGCTTTTATGACTCAGCCTTCAAATATTAATTAAAAGTTATGGGAGAGAGGAGATTATTATCTTGTCAGGTATTTCTAGTGCTCCTGATTCCCAGTTATTAGGCTGCATTTTATATATAAAAATATTCTGCTACAATTTTGCTTACATTTCTTTTTGCTTTAAGGCACTGAACTGTTTAAAAGTAAAAAACAAACAAACAAATAATGAAAAAATAAACATTAACTCAGTCCTTTCTGCCTTCTTGACCCTGTAAAACCTTTTAATTTTTCTGTTTTATGTGGCAATGTTTAAATATCCAAAAGGTATAATTTCATATTTTTGTTAATATAAAATACTATATGGTTCATAAATTACTCTCAGATATACATGAATAATTGTTATATGTTGCATACAATAATTTAAAATATATATTTAATCCAAATGTCACTGGGAATTTTGTTGCTTAATAATATCGCTCCTTCAGCGATTATTAAATAAGCTGAAAATATCATTTAGCTGCTTAATTAATATTCACTAAAAGAATATCACACATTATAAAAGGGAATTTGCAATCAAAAAGAGATAAAATTACAAATACGGACTAGAAATATGCCCAAAGAATATGCTCCCACAGGTTAATAATGTTGGCAAACCAGTTCCAATGCCGAGGAATATGGGTTTTTAAACATGTCAAGCATATTTAATTTGCTAGTATATATCCATCCAGGTGACAAGACTATTCCCACACACTCTTGCTTCCATTTCAGTACAAGCACACAAGCTTCACCTGTTTTTAAGCAATGTAATGGTTTAAATTAAACTAATACTAGGGAATAGTCTTTCCAAAGGATTTAAGGGGCTCATTTCCTTTCAGCTACTTGAGAAAGAAGGAATGACAATTCAGAGATCTTTACAGTGTCCTAAAAAGTGTTGCAACTCCGTAGGAAAACTGCTTGTTCCCACAGAAATAAGCTTGATCACATAAGAGTGTAATGAATATCTTACACATGATGGTTGTTGCTGATGATCAACTCGCAGTAGTGCTCATAGGCAACCCAATAAAAGGGCGGTAAGCTGGAACATAAGAGATCTATAGATCTTGTTATTATTTTCCCTTAATTTCTTCATCTATTGGCTATATAAGGACATATTAACTGTAAATAGCTTGAGATCTGTTCATGAAGTTTTCACAAAGTTTTGTCATTTTCAGCGTGGAATCTCTTTACCATCTCTGTTTTCAGGCAGAAACCATTTACTGTGGCACATATAATCTAACCTGTTGCTTTTCACACTCCCTCTCTCACAGGACGAGTGGTATTTATTGCACGGAGGTTCAAGATATACACAGAATTACCAAGGACACCCTCCTGTGGGATCACAAGGTTCAGATTGGACCCCCCGTGCTTTCCAAACTCCTCCTGATAAGAGTCTAGGTGTGGCTGGATCCAATCATAGTCCCAGACTTGGTCAACAGTTTATGTCTAAGGGATTTGTGCACAGTTACAAAGTAAAGTTTACAAGTTCAAAAGAGAAAGGCAGGCTATAGTCACTTACCGCAAATCTGTAGTGGGAAGGATCTCTTAACCCTGAGGAGTATCCTTGAGAAGCACCTCTACTCAAGGGGAGATCCTGGCAAGAAGAACTCACTATGCTCTTGGGCTGTCCCCATATTTATGGGATGATTGACTTACAGTCATTCTTTCAATTCAGAAATGACTGTTGGCTGGTGTACACACAATTAGCCTTATCTCCCCATCAGGATAGGGCCATTAGCACTGTTATTGATGATTAAAGTCTGGGTGGGGGAAGAAATCAGGGAGGCAACTCCCAGGATCAGATAATGTGGTAGGTAACACCTGAATAGGGCTATGTGTGAGAAGTCAGATGGAGCTGGGGAAGGAGCATATCCGTCACACCCTCAAACAATGCTTTTTCCCTTGCCTAAAGAAAGAATTTTGTATAATGTATTTTCTCCACACCCTTAGCTTCTGAATACTACTTCAATGTGTTAGATCTTTCTTCTGCCATCCACAATTTAATATCAACAACAAGAAAACTGTTTCTTGGTGCTCAAGACCTGAATCCATAAAAGATGGAGGTTATATGTATGGCGTATTTCCACTAAACTGTAATATTAATTAGATCAACTTATTTTCATGCTATTATTATACTATACTATGCTATATAATATAATACAATACAATACTATACTATGTTATACTATACTGTACTATACAGAATCATAGAACCACAGAATGGCTGAGGTGGGAAGGGACCTCGAAAGATCACCTAGTCCAACCCCCTGCTCCAGCAGGGACACCCAGAGCACGTGGCACAGGGTGGCATCCAGGTGGGTTTG
>JAWLRI010000700.1:1819660-1880934 GCA_034781795.1 Crypturellus tataupa | reverse complement strand
TGCAGGGGGTTGGACTAGATGACCTCTAGAGGTCCCTTCCAACCTTAGGCATTCTATGATTCTATGATTCTATGATTCATTATTCTACATCTTTTATGGATGATACCTTACTATTTATAAGACTTATTATAGTTGGCAGCCTACCTGTGCTGTGAACATTTTCTCTAGTGACTTCAGGACCATGTAGAATCTTTTCTACCATCATAGTAACTGGAGTACACATACATTAAGCACACTGGTAGTCTATGCTGTATGAATGCAGTCCAAGCACCTATTCGTAGAGCTCATCTTGGAGCTGCTTCTCTCATCTCTCTAGGCTCAAAGTCCTACAAATCTTCAGATTCAAGAATAACTACAAGTCTTACTATTGAGCCTACCTTAGATTTTATGTTCCTCTATTGTGTTGTCCTAGAAGTGTCTAGTAGACAGCATGGGAGCAAATGAACGATGACACCTCCCTAGAGTACTCTGAGGGCTACATAGGAAAGAATTAATGTTTATGTCTGTCTGTATTGCCACAGTGAACCAGAAGAAACGCTGCTCTGGAACAAGCCAAGCATTGTTACCGATACGACAGTGCTGTAGCTGTCACACAAAATGGATGCAGATGGTCAAGTACTTTTAACTTTCCATATGTAGAACTGGCAGCAGCTTTGCAACTAAAAACATCTGGAGAAGTGGACACAAAATTTTCACCAATAGAATTCAGTTGCTTGTAATGGAATGTGAAGCAGGTGTTATGTGAATTTTTTGACTTTACTTTTACCCTTACCTTGTAAGTGGAAGGGTAAACAGTTGCGGAGAAATTATGGTTTCCTTCCATTCTACATATTAACAGCACTGGCATTTTTACTTTCATATGCTGATTTACGGATAATTGATTTTAGAGACTGGACTTCCTCAAGAAGCAAATATGTCTGTGGGCTGTGAAATATTAGGTTATCAATAGTGTAAATGCTGGAATGATTTAGTATGGAAACCTCTTATTGTCAGCAATGATGTACAGGAAAGAAAAAATGTATCATGATTACATTTGGCTTCCCATTTTCAAGGGAAACTGGATGAATACACAAGTCTAGGAAGAGGCAGAAGCAGAATTCTGAGATGAGGACATCTGATGATACATAAATTATTGAATATTGTACAATGATTAAGAAGAGGTGTAAGGAAGGTGAGTGGAAAACACTCTGAAGTTTTAAACAATTATGGATAAAACTGCAGTGTACTTCATGCTTCTAACAGCTGCAGTCCCCTTCTCATAATGATCTTTTAAATTAAGCAAGGACATAATAAGTTAATAATTGGTGAATACTTAAATTTAACAGTTACATATAACTTACATTTAGCGCAAGTTTACAGCATTAACCTACTTAATGTTTTTTGAGAACGATGAACATTTACTGTTAAAGATTAAATACTTAAATAACAATATCCAATATCAGGAAATAAATCAAGGAACTGCATAGGCTACTTTTCTGAGGCTGAAGGCTAAAAGCATACATAATATGTGTACTAAGGCTTGCCTTTTTGTGGTTTTGTGGTGCTCCTATGGAGAAGCTCTTCCATGCATAGCTGTATAATATTTGTTGGTTGGAAGACTTGGTTTACACTTCTTTCTCCAATCTATTATAGAAAAAGCAATATCAGAAAGTGAAAAACCTGACTAAGGATACTTTATCTTTAACACAGTCAATGTCTTAGAAAATAAATATTTCTGGCAGATGATTAAATTTCAGGATTTGACACATCAGCAGTGCATCTAAGAGTTGAACTTATATCACGGTTGTGCACTCATACCTAAGCAATTGAATCTTAAACCAGTTCTCTTGGCAACCCTATGTTGTCATTTCAGCACATCATGGAGCATGGTACCTTCAAGAGGGATGATGTGCTAAGCTCATCCTTGTCTCGTGGTGAGTTTACTGTTTGCTCAGGAGATGATTCTATTCCTAAAGTAGAAGAAAATATACAGTTAGAGAAAGAGTCAAAGAGAGTAAGAGGAGAAAAAAATACATAATGGCAAATGCAGAAGGGAAATTATGATAGAAAGATGACCCTGAGAAAGATATTTTTGTGAATCCTGTTTTTTTTTTTATTATT
This sequence comes from Crypturellus tataupa, assembly GCA_034781795.1. Classification (NCBI taxonomy): domain Eukaryota; kingdom Metazoa; phylum Chordata; class Aves; order Tinamiformes; family Tinamidae; genus Crypturellus; species Crypturellus tataupa. The sequence goes on along the minus strand of JAWLRI010000700.1, from coordinate 1,878,834 downwards.
ATTATTTTGAATGATTGAATGTGAGGTCCACCATATGGCCTTTTCTGATTAGAGCACTCACAGTACTAATGCTTAGGGTCAAAAGTATCCTTAGTTTGGACAATAGCTTGAAAGCGTCTGCTTATTGTAAATAAATGGAAAATGCATCATTTGTTGTTGAACTAAAGCCAAATGTTAATATCCTGAGGGTGGAACATGGATCTAATCTGCCTGCTTTTTCTGGCTCACATACTGAACTACAGCCCCAGGTAATTTAACATTTTGAAAGGGAAGTACAGATGACACAAGCATAACAGACTTTGTTCTGATTTTAACTTTGTATTAATGTGCTAGCCTTATGTAAATCTGTAAAGAACTCTGAATGAGGTTGGGACAGTTCTTTTATTTTTTATTTTTAAACTGTGATAATTTTTCCTTTTTTCCCTACCTAAATACTATCTGTATCATATATTTCTACACTGTATGAACTCCCACTGCATATTTTCATTCATAGATCCTATTTTATTTTGGCCTAAGCTGTGAAAGATTAGAAAAGTATGATAAATTCCTTTTGAAGATAGCGTTCACAGCAACATCCTTTTTTTTTATATTCTTTTAGGCTTTGTCCTTAGTTACTTCTTTATGTCCTCAGGTCTTCCTTGGTAAAGGTAATTCCCCTCTTCCAATTCTAATACAATGGTGAGATATGGATGAATGAGAATCCAAAATGGACTGTTAGATGTATTAAATACAATGTACATCATATCTTAAAAGTTTAATAAGCAACTCATATTGAAGATGGAGTGATCTTTGGAGCCCCTGTTATTCTCATAAAAAGGGAAAGGTTAAAGGACAACGTTGGCTGTAAAAGAGCTGGATAGTCCAAACACATTACTGCATATATTTCAAGTAGTCTCGGGGTAGAACTACAGTATGAATTTTATTAAAAAAAAATCTTTGATCCTTATGTAGTCTATCAATGGGTTAAACTAAATTTACTGTGGATTACCTGTCTGTATAAGGAATTAAAGTTAATGAGAAGCAGTATGTATTTATGGGTTCTGTGCAAGTTTTACACAAGTTTTCCACCAAAGGTCATGGCAGGAACTCTTAGCTAATTTGATGTGAATTGGAAGCCACGAGATTAAATGAACCATCTAGTAATCATGCTTGTAAAAGATATTTTCTCACTGAAAGTTACCATGCTAGTACAGGATTTATAAACATGGTAAGCAAAACTAGTAGCATTAACATGTGGCTATAAAATGATCCAGGTATTCATAATTGTAAGAACTTTGTGCAACTCCTCTGGAGTAACTGAAAGTATACATTGAAGAAGTGCAGCAGCTAAAAAACAGATTCTGTATTTTAAAAACAAGATCTTTTAATAAAGTGCTGCTATTGCAAAATACTTAAAGCTGTTTATAATTCCCTGACCTATAAAGTGACAATAATAAATGACACACAAAGGATTTTTCTTTCTTACTCCTATAGTTTTGGCAAACAAATAGCTATAATGACTTTTCCAGGACTATGTCTTAAAAAAAATCTTATTAAATCGTATTTACACTACAGCTGGAGTTCCTCTGTGTAAATGCTTTACTGTTTAAACAGCCTAATGCTCAGTTCAGTTGTGATTCATACTGAGAATTAGGAGAGAAAAAAAAAAGCTTTAATGAAATCCTGATATTTAAAGGATTAAAAAACAGCCCTTGCTGGAACTGCAAAGGACTACAAGGGACTACAGAGCTTTATATTTGAAATTTCCAAACCTCTTTGCCTATGTCTCCTGCTGACAGAAAACAATCGCATACTAGAGCCAGATGAAAGGTATAAAAAAAAAAGAGAACAAAACCAAACTGGAAAGGAACAGAAATTAATAAGAATTTCTAAACTACCTTTACAAAATGTTATGCTTCTGAATTCTCTGAAATGTCTTTATTCATAAGCTCTGGCTGTGCTGCCACTGAAAGGCGGGGGACGAGTGCAGGGTAAGAGGAGAATCACTTTGCACATCTGCAGGGAGATTTTCAAAGACACAGCTGACAGCAAGGTGCCTGGTCTGCATGTATTTTTTGGAAAAACTCTTTCTCAGTGTCTGGGAACATACAAGATGATAGATAGATCCAAAGCTCTGGAAAGTGAGGTGAGCAGGGCAGTCACTCCATGAGCTGGAGGAAGTTACAAAATACTCTTTCCTGAGAGTGTGAAAAGATTCAGACTGGCCAGAGGCTAAGCCTCTGCAAGCAGAAGAATTTTCTTATGAAAACTGACCGAATCAGCAACTTACCCAGAAGCTAAGCTTCATCTGTACGTTTGGTCCATATAAAAACTCGAAATACTGTCTTTTGTTTTGCATCCTCAGCTCCGCTTTCCCCGGTGAACAAAACCCAGCATTTAAAAGGAGAATCACTGTTCTGCCATACTTACTATAAATGGAAACAATAATGGCTTGTAAATACTCCACAGGGTTTTTCCCAGGAGATAAGGAACAAAGATTTAGGAAAACTCCTTTTTCTGCACAGATACCGGGGCAGATCCATGAGGTAAGAGAGTGGAAAGCACATGGTGCCCTCTGCGTATCCTCAGCTGGCATCTGCTTACAAAGGGCCCATTGACAGCTGTCACGAAGTTCATTTTAAGTAGACTTCACTTTGTTTTGGACAATAAAACATTATTTATTTTGGAGAAGCATTATTTATTTAGGAGAACTCAATGAACTCACACATAAAAATAATTGTTATGGTTGTGAATAATTTCTGAATTATAGGCACTATTACGTAATGATGTCAAACTGTGAGCCTCCTGGATCCAAACAAGGGGAAAAAAGGGAGAAGAAATTGAAAACTTTTTCTGGGACATGGCCTCATAATCTGTTCTTTCAAAGCTACAACATTTCATCCTTTTGGATATTTTCCAGTGTAGTATTCATCCTTATTCTGCCATATATCCAGTCTTATTCTGCCCTTCCTGCTAATGCTCTAGCAGCAACACCTCCTTGCAGATAGACAGTAGAGGACTTTTAAAAGTTGGTTAAAAAAATTCATGTTTCCAAACTGCAGTCTGTCCTTTTATCTGGAGGGAGAAGGTCTGCCATGTGGGTTATTGCTTTCCCCTCGCCCATCCTGAATAGATATGAAATGCGCAGACATTTCTGGATAGGCATTCTAGGATTTCCTAACAAATGCTCAGATAGTTCAGCTCCACATAGGCCTTTGAATTCCCTTTAGGCTTCAGGAAATTCCTGTAGTTTATCTGGAATGACTGATTTATTCATTTCCTACTGCATAGACAATTCACTTTGGAAGAACTGCTGAGCTCTTGTCGTGCTTTCTCCCAAGACCTAAATGTAATTTTAGTATGACGCTGTCAGTCGTTTAATGCTCAGTCTTCTAATATCTGTGAGTGGATTGGATTGATAGCTTAGTACTTCGTGGCATTTAGGAGTCTAGAGCAGAGAAAGATATAACCGGAGGAATGTCACATAAGTAGTTTAAGAATTCAGTGCAAAATCAGCTGAGTTAATTAAAATCATCACTTTAAACATTTGATTTATATGCCTTGCTAGAAGGGACCATTTATCAAACAAATAGTGCAGTCACAGTGACTGTTACTAGTGATATATATATCAGGCAGCCCTTGAATTCCCACTCCAGTCTTTCCAATAATTTCAGATAAAAATTAGTTAGATACAAAAAGTTAGATACAACCTGCTTGCTTCAATCAGCTATAACTGGAAACACTATCAGTATAAAGTGGTTTCCTTAGAAGCTCTTTTTAATGGCAATCTTAAAGTGAATGCCTAGTCTTGTCAACAGTGGCGCCAGATCTTTCACATTAGTTTTCATTAGTGGCAATGGAAGTTATTCCAAAATATGCATAATTCACAAAATCCATGTCATGCTGTTAGTGCTTTAGAGAGCAATAAGAAATAAAAACTTTGGCCACTGAGGATCCTTTGTTTCTCCTGTTTAGATATTACTCTGTGGCCTTTCACTACCACCTGAACAAGCATAGGACATAGCTTTTAAAAAAATAGCTATTTATTTAGATTTCTACTAAGCTACAATAAATGAAATCATATGGTTCAAAAGAAGAAGTGGAGATGAGCTTTCTGAGGAAGCATTTCTGAAGAAAGAAATAAGGGGAAAAAAAGTTTCCTCTGGGCTTTGATGATAAAGGTTCTGTCTGAACCATAAGACAGAGAAAAAGAATCCTCATTCTCCAAGATGAATTTCAGGTCATTGCTATGAAAGAGTTTTGCATAGCAGGAATTTAAAAACAGGTCATCAAAGTGCTAGAAAAAGTTACACTTTGGTGCACTGGATGCTTTCTGATAGATCCTGGGCAAAGAGTGTGTCCTTATAAAAGTATATATACATACACATGAAACAATTCAGACTTTTGTCCAGCTCCATCTTGAAGAAAATATGTCACAGTAGAGGGAAAAGGATGACTTTTTGCAGTATTTCTTATTGTTGAATTAGAGTAAAAGATAGATATGTACTTAGTATATTAAAAGTAATGTGTCACACCAGGGCTAAACAGTAGAAAAAAGCTTTCAGTGACTGAAACATTGCTTTTTTTTTCTTTTCATTTTTATTCATTTTATTTTTAAAAAATATCTAATAAGTGTCTGATTAAGACTTTTCAAATAAATTTTACACTTTTTTTTTGAAAATAATGTTTTTAACTCATATATGGGTGGAAACTTTTCATTTTTATGGATGCATGGGTAGACTATTGAACAAGGTCAATTAAAGTTGCTGATTTCCTTCATTATTTTTTCTGAATGTTCACTTTTTTAAAAGCAGAATGTGGTACTTTATTGAAGTCCCATGTTGTTTGGCTTGATGAATTTTCTTGCACTGCTGTTTTTGTGCAATTATTTGATGAATTATTATACAAATGTAAGTTAAGTTTGCAAACACTTTGTTTGGCCTGATGCAGACTTACAAATATCCCCCCACGCACCCAGCACGCAATCCCAAAGAGCCTTTTGCGATGCTGCTTCTGCTGCTGGGAATCTGGCATACGCTTCTGCTGCACCTGCTGCTTTGCTGTTGCTCAGGGACATGTTGTTGCTTTCACGTCAACTGTTCCTGATCTGTTTTCAACATCTGCCAAGAACCCAAGGACACATGCATGCTTTTCTGTAGTGGAATGGAAAAAATACCTTTTTTTTTTTTTTATGTGAAAATATGTGTCTGTGTACAAGAATTAGCAACTATCATAATCTGTGCTACTATAGGCAGATCCTTCTTGGGAGAACCTTGAAATTGGATCTGAACTGGCATCAAGGTCTTCTTAGTAGGAATTTTTTCATTGATCTTCATGGCTGCAGAATGAAGCCCCATGAGAGAAACTGGCCCATGTCCACATGGTCTCTGATGAAGAAAGAAAATATTGGCATTGCCATGGTGGCAGCGACCAGTCACACGCGGTCCTGCTTGAGTCAAGAGAACAACTACTGCAGAAGCAAGACTGGGAAAGAGAGAGAGAGAGATGAGAGCATAGTGTGACAGTATGATTAGTACAGCCAAAATTTAGGAAATGGTGCTATATTGTTTAATCTTCACCAAAAGTCACATAGTTCCTATTTGGAGTGTTTTTTGTTTGATTGATTTTTAGCTTTTGCAGTTGCAGTGTTCATAAGGGCATAGCTATAAACTCCCTTAGCACTGTCCCTCAGGCCTACCCCTTCCCATCTACACCAGGAAAGTGTGCAGTATCCTACTGCTGATGGTAGGAAATGAAATTACTTTAGTGTTTGCACTATGGTTTTCTCAGTGTGGTGTGGTCACGAGTATTTTATTTGAGGCAATTTGATAGAGAAATAGTGAAAAAGTACCTTTCAAAGGGACCCATTAGCATGCTGAATTGTACAAATGATGATGAAAGTCAGGCATTTAGCACTCTGCACACAGGCAGCTGCCACTGAGCTGTGTCAAAACAAAGTGCTCATGTAGGTGCTTTAGTTCTACCCTATTTTACTTTGTGACAGTTGAAAGAAGGGTGTGCTAAAGTATTATTAAATGTTTTCATTCATCAATGTAAATCCACTTTCATAAAATCCTTCTTTTCTTTGGTGGATCAAAATCTCTTCCAAAAAGCACTAGGGAACGCCTTCCACTGACTAGTGCAACCTATAAAATGATAGGTAGAGACCCATGGCAACAGTGAGAATAGAAAAAATCAAAGAGTTTAAGTTTGTGCTAGACAAAGTAAGGATTTGCTTTAGTCCAGTGGATCCTAAACTCTTCTCTGTTCTTGTGGCACTGCTGGCAGCCCCGTGCAGGGCAGCGGCAAGGAAGGTGAGAGCCGGAACAGAAATACAGGGCAACTTCTGCAGACCTCCTGGAGGGGCTGATTGGAGTCTGCATCAGGGATCAGTGTTACATTTACAGCAATGCTCCACCTTAATAACTGCATAAAAAGGTAACTCACATATTTTATCTGTACAAGGATGAAATATGTTCTTGTTCTCATCCAGCCAGCAGCACATGAAAAACTTTCAGGTAGGTCGATATACATCTGGGATGATACCAAGTAGAAAGCAATGCACGAAGATGGTATCTGGCATTAAAAGATGGAATAAATGAGCATAGGGGTTGTGGATCTTTAGCGTTTCTCTCCTCTTGTGCAGGCACTTCTCTGTCTTATATTTGCATGAATTCTCAATTTCCAAAAGGTTAATTCCAAAAAACCAGCACCTTATGGATGGGAGCTGCTCCTGCATACTGCCACAAGAATATTCCCACTTGGCTCCTTATTTTTCTCACATACACTTACAGAGCTAAGTGTTACAAGGGTTAAGAGTTAAGACCCTTTTATCTGGTGCCGATTCTTTGTGCATCTGTACAAATAACCCTCTCTAGACTTAACTTTTCTTCTACCTCCTGCTTCCCACCTTTGCAAGGAAGAGGTATCAGATATAGTGTCACCAAATGCTGTCTTTAATTGTCCTTCAGCATTTAAAAATATGTCTAAAATCCACCTAGAGATATGCTAGTGTCTTTAAAGGAGTGCCTGGGGAAGCCTTGTACAAGGCTTTTATTGTGCTCTGCTGTATTCATGTCTTTGGCTGTTCTAAAGAACAGTTTTCTGCAAAGGAATGTCATGTAAGAAAATTTTAAAACAGCAGAGAGGAACAGGCAGTTTCACAGCCTGAATATCTCCAAAAATACTTCTAAAGCAGCTTAGAAAAAGTGAAAGCTAAAAGAACAAGCAAAGATGAGATGGCCTGGCTGCAGGAATGAGTTTTTCCAGACAATTAAGAGAAATATAAATAGTGTTTGTTTGTTTTTCAAAGAAAAATCCCATTCAGGATCTCATGGCCAGACACTCTCATAAAGGGACCCACATAAATCACTCTCCTTGCCTCTCCCTGGCCCTGCGCCGTGCTCCAGCACCCTGCCCAGAGCGACAGACTGTTCCTCCTCTCCTGTACGGGCCTCCGAGCCCCGTCTCTGCTGGAGCTGTTTGCGGTGATTCATCCCAGGATGTGAACCAGGAAAAGCAGGCTCAACTGTCTCTCCTGCTAAGGGGGAGGGAAAAAAAAAAGAAAAAAAAAAAGGCCCACGTGGTCTCAAAGCACGTATGTGTCTCGTTCGCTCTGAAAGGGAGAAATCACTGCAGGGCTGGATTTCTGGGTTTCGAAAGACCACGGAATTTTAAACATCAGGGATGTTTTCAATAAACACTGTAGATGTTTGGCTCATAACTGTGCTCAGATTATGCGTTTCAGTCTGCGCACTGTGGAAATCTGTCTCCTCAACATATGTCAGCAACCTGAGCAACCTTCTTAGGACGAGAACAACTGAAATCTGCTCCTCTCTCTTCTTGCTCTTGTCATCCATGGCTGCCAGTGGGGTTAAGTCACTGCACCAGGACGGGAAGGGAGCTGGAGGTTAGCCTGACATGTGGGCTGCTGCGGCTTTAATGTAGGCATGAACTTCCAGGAAATTTTCAGGTTTGGTGTAACTGTATATATTTTTTTTCCCCCAAACTCTCCCTCGTCCTCCAAAAACCTTTGCAACATGTAAACCAAAGCTGAATCTGTCTTCATTGCATCCGATGACGAGGAACCATAGCAGAGTTCGAATAAAATAGACTTAACACATTTCTTGCATGCTCTTCTCTTGCCTACTTGCACCACTTTAAGTGCTTCCTCCTTTTAAGTTGATATATCACAATGCTTGATAAGAATGGACTTCTTGTACAGGATATGCTGAAGAATCACTGTCACCTGCACACCCTTTGTGATATCAGTCTGGGACAGTAAAACCTATTGAATCTATTTCTAAGAATGCATTGATAAACATTAGTCCTTGATGGGAGATGAATTGTCATCATAGGTTTTGCAGGAAAAATATACGAAAGCATGTTAGCAACTTGTCTGCCAAAGCTAGTGGCAAGCATAAAAATAACAGCATGGCTTTTCAGAAGGGATGAAAAGCCCTTAGATGGTGAAAAGGAATCCAATTTAGCATTTTAAATTTGACGAGATAATGCCAGATAGCAGCACAACATTGGCTACCCTCTGGGGTAGCACTGCTAATCTTATACAGAAAAAGGGGCAAATATGCAGCTGCTCCAGTTAACCCTAGCTCTATTTATTTTTGCAAACAGAAGCCGTGGCAAAAAAATAGTCCTTTTTTTGCACTTCAACCTCCTAAATAGTTATTTGGCATCTAACTTAAGTATAAAGACACTCTGGTTGTAAATTGTAAATGCAGTGGAGCTGGGACTTTGCCTCAGCTCTCAGCCAGGACTATTATTTATGTATCATTAAAGTAACTAACAGCATCAGTAAAGCATTACATGTGAAATAAATGTTTTTTGCACTGTTTGTTCTGAAAGTACAATTAGCAATTATGATGACTTATAGACATTACAGGGATACCCAAAAAGACAATTGTCTTTATTCTTTTGTGTATCGTGGCAATAAAGGGCTTCAAAGCACCGTCTGCTTTTCATCTGGAGGCATGGAATGAACTAACTAATGAAGTGATGTAGACCAAGCCAGCTTGACTTGGCAAGATCCCACCACCACCACCATCATTGACCAAACATGGGAGGCCCCTGCGTGCCGTGCTGAGGGAGAAAAGGAGCACACACAGGCACTTTAAAAGTATAAGGTTAACATAATGCACTCAATTTAACTATGGAAATTACAGAGTGGTCCAGTTGCAGCTGCCAGTTGCGCTAGACTAAATCTGGACTTACTACACTGCTACAGTGAGGGAGCTGTGCACGGACTTGGCAAGTGTGTTGCCTCCTGTGTTTTCACGTACAAGAACGTGGGAGCTCCGAGCCCCATCCTAAGGATAATCACTGTGCAGAGACAGGAACTTGCTAATTGCTGCAGCATATAAATAGATGGTCTTTCTTGCTGAAGCTTCAAGAAAACACTCCTCTCCCTTCATCCCCACCCCCATCATCCCATTTCTTTTAATTCTGCAATTGCAACTTTTCAGGTCTTTTTTCTTCCTTCTTAACTTGCTATCGCTCCTCAAGTTCCCTTCTTCCAGTGACCTGCAACCCTTGTAACTTTCACAGGACTAATGAAAGGCAAGTGTGTGGTTTGCTAGACATAATGAGCAGCTCTACCCATAAGACAGCATTGCTCTTACTTAGGGCTAGCTAGCATAGTCTGCCAATTTTTAGTTTACAAAACCATAAAATACAGTTTATGCACATCACTACAACTTCTGTAGCTGGTAAATCCTATTAATGTCTGTGGGTCTGTACCATTTAAATTCATTATCTTCTTAAATTGGAGTTCATACAAATTCCAAGAGAATAGTGTTCGTGTCTGCTGCCAGGGGAGATATTTGGTGTGCATTTTGTACTGTGGCGCTTTATGAAATGACACATGGATTTTTCAACCTTTTAAATATATTCCAGAAGAATTAATGGCTGTCTCAGGAAAAGAATCTAACCAAGTTTGACTATTACTTTGAGGGTAAGCATGTAGTTGACTAGCAGTACAAAACAATACCATAAATCAATAATACATGATTGTGTAGCAGATCCCCAGGCATAATCTATATTTCATTTGAAACCTTTACTGTCTGAACAGGAAATTTTCTACCCCAAAAAATGCCTTTTGTGATTGGGAACTGAGCTCAAAAACTCACTTTGTTATTCAGACATCTATATGAGCAAATAAAATGGACCAGGAATCGTTCTTTCATCCAAAGGGCCAAATGACACAGTACTAAAACTTTCTTATTCCCCTATAACACAGTACTGGGGATAGTTTATGTTTCCCCTTGCCTGTGCCCAGGCACTGTCTGGGAAAATTTGACTTGGCTATTATCAAACTGTGCCAATTTGGAAGGTGGGTTCAGTGCTCAGCCCTGACACTATTTCACTCACTTGTATTTAATTTTTTTTGTGGCAAACATAGCCTCATCTTATAAAATTTCAGTGCCCAATTTATTATTTTGTGGTCTGTTCTTTCTCTCTTTTGAATTATTACTAAATTCCATATTTTTTTTTTTATGATTACAGTACAGACAGAAAGGGAGCTGTTGGTGTGCAAGAAGGGAGAAAACCTGAGAAGGCCATATTAGGGATCTTTTCTTGAGGGGACAAGGTTTTTGGAAGAAATGGACAAATTCAGTCTGTTCCCTGCATATGAAAATGGGCCAGGAAAAGTCTCACACACTAACTCCTATTGCAGGAAATTCAGGCATAGATGCATTGTATCTTTATCGTATCCCATGAAAACAAATGCCTGCAAGCAAATGACTTATTGATCTTTCTTCTCCTCTTTCACCTTTTAGACCAACCAAACACCATCTCTGGGCTGGTTCTGCTGACAACCAGGGTACACAAACTTATGGCACATAGCCAGAGAGAAGTAAGTCAGGCAGTAACCAATGTTAATTCCACTAGAAAAAAATTCAAAAAAGAAGTAAAAGGTGATACTCTGACCTTACCTCTCTTGTCTAATGCACCTTGCTATTCCCTTCTTGCTCCCTTCTCCCTGCCAAAGGCCTCCTCATCTTTAGCTTGGAACTGTTGAATTGGTGTGCCAAGGCGTACGTGATGTTGAGGGTGTGCAGGGGTGGCAGGGGACAGCCCCATGTAAAAGGTCAGGACAGGCTGCTTTAGCTCGTGAACAAAGTCAGAAATTGATGTAAGAATATAAAAGTATCCTGACAAAAGAAGAAATGACCTACTGGTCATTGGAGAGGTCCATCTCACCTAATATTCACCCAGTAGTGGAGACTAGCTAGGAAGAGCATAGGAACCTCACCATCCTCTGCTCCCTGTCCCATTCAGACCGTCTCAGCAACCACAATGGTTTTAGTAAGGATATTATAAGCTAGGACTGACAAACTATCCTCAGGATCAGACCTGACAGACCAGCACTGCTAAAGCAAAGCGTGCGCTCACTGACTAATACCCACCCACTTTGCAAACATCTCAAATCAAACAGGGTGCTTACCTTGAGGTGAGCCCTTGTGCAAAAACAAGGACCTGTCTATTATGGGCTAGAAACAGGTGATACTTTGCTTGTTTGTTTATTAGCATGTGTTTAAGGATTTCAGGAAATATGGAAATGTTATTAATCATTTATTATCACTACTGCTTCTTCAGATAGCTGGTATCTGAAGTGTTCATGATGTTGAAATCAAAGCTGATCATAAATTATCTGAAAAAAATATTTTTTGCAGAACTGTAACAGTTTCAATTGCCCTTTCAAAGAGGAGGGTACCTCAGGACCAAGAGACATAACTGTAACTTTTTGCTATAGGTTTTTAATTATGATTTTTAGTCTCTCTGCATATCTTATCCTTACCTCCACCTTTCTTCAATGGAGGTTTTGTTTTTTAATTTTGATAGGAGGCAGACCTATATTAAGTGACTTTAGCTTGTAGAGTGGGGCTAAAATGAAATTGGATCACCAACAAGGGAAAAAGTAAAGATCTACAACTGAATGTTAAGTCAGTTCTGAGTATCATTCAACTAACAAGCTATACATGCCAAACTGTTCCTGGAGAAAAAGGTGTTTAAATTTTTTAATGCAGTAGTGATAAAAAATAAATTAGAAAAATTCCTTGTGAGCTGAGTAATGATTAGCAAACCCTCAAGATATTTTCTTCCAAAAAATACCAAGGCAGCAACCGAAACACTAGCTTCAGTTTTCTAATTAGAACAAAATGTATAGGATTAAAGGAAAATAGGGTGAAAAGAAACACCAAATATCACACAATTAAACACTAATTTCCATTCAGGAATTTGCTGTTCCTCCCAGCTATCTGAGTCTGGAACATTTCACTTTCAATAAATATTTCTATTCCTACAAGGTCTTCTGGAACAGTCCCAGTTTGAATGAAAAGACCAACTTCTTCTGGAAAGCCACCTCATTTACACAAGGCTGCCGAAAGAGGTAAACTGGATGAGTCTGGCCCCATTTTTTAATCCTTAATTATGCAGCAATATACATTTACATATTAGTTCAAGAGGGCTTTTTCAGGAATAGTCTGTGACGAAAGGAAGAACAGCACTGAGTATTTTTGCTTTGCCAATTTTCTTAAAAAAATACTAGGGGTGCTTATAAAATTCCAATTTCCATTCAGGTGTCATGAACTCAGATGACCTTCTGGTAGATCCATTTTTAATACACTTTAAAAGAAAAATTATATGTTCTTTCCCGCTTTTTTTTTTTCCCCCTCGGAGATGCTATAGTGTGCAAGTATTCTTGCCAGTGTCTTCTGGGAAATAGCCCTAGGCACCAGGACAGGCTAAGGCTGACTGGCTCGAAAGCATCTTGCCACCAAGGACCTGGGGTTCTGGTGTACAGCAAGGTGGTCACGAGCCATCAATGTGTCCTTGCAGTGCTGAAAGTCACCTGCGTATTGGGGTGTTTGCAAGAAGGCAGCTCTCAGGTGGAGGGAGGAGATCCTTCCCCTCTACTCAGTCCTGCCTTGGCCACCTCTGGGGTGATCTTGATCCAGGCCTGGCCTCTGCAGTGTGAGAGACACACGGACTTAGTGAAGTGAGCCCAGTGTAGGACTATGCAGATGGCAGGGGTTGGGAACACCTTATTCATTGGTAGAAAAGGAGCTTGGAAGAGTAATTGAGGCAAGGTGTAATTGCAGTCTTCCAAAACACCAAGTCGGAGATAAAGCAATATGTGTATGCAGAATACAAAGGAAAACTCTACTTTTGGTCTGATAAGGGACATTTTCAGACATGCAATAGAAGGACGGAGCAGGCCTTCATGAAACAGCAGCAGGGAACAGATAAGTCTGTTCCTGAGGGTACTCAGGTAGAGAGAACTTGGATTAAATACTGCTTTAACTACTATTAAGAGAAGAAACAATTTCTAAATCAAAGGTCTCATTTTCCTAAGCAGTTGCTAGAGGAAGAGATTATTTTAATCTTTGAGACATATTTTCCAATTTCCTGGGTCTGTAGTGTTCACAAAGTAAGCAAATGTTAAATGAGCACCAAATAATTCTCTGATGGCCTATTTTAGCAGGGACTAAATCTGCTGAAGTTTAAAAGAAAGACCAGTGGACATTAGGCAAACTATCAACATCAGCTAAAAGTCTCCTTCATTTACATGTTTGTTTACAGATGACTGATATAAACCAAGACCTCTCCTCTCTTCTTCTCTCCTCTGCTTTCCTCTCCTCAATTAAAAAAAAAAAAGATAAAGTATGTTTCTATAGAGTGATACAGGTCTTAAAAATATAAAGTTATTGTAATTGAAATTCCCTTTGAATCTGGGAGATTTACCAATAGGTAATATACCATCCATGAAACTGACCTTTCTAGGCCCAAGTAAACCAAACAAAGATACAGAATATGCCTAAATTATATATTTTTAAAAAAGAGTTACTAATGCAATATGCCATTCTGTATGTAGGCTATATATACATTACTTTATATCAACAATTTTAATCTCTACATTGACTTTTCTAGTTTTACTGATGACCAGGTTGTCCTTTAAAAAATGTCGAGTCAAGTGTCTACGAAAAACAAACGAACAACAACAACAACAAAGATACTACTTGGAGTCTGATAACATATTCATGAACAATGCAGATGTTTTAAAATGCTGTCATTGGATCACTCACTAGATCTTGAAACTCAGGGTGATACTGAAATTTTGAATCAGTGACACTGCTAAACTTTAAGAGCTAGCACTCTAGTACTAGCATTGAAAGGAAGTAATGACAAAGTAGAAAAGTGCTGAATGCTTCTTGGGAAGCATTTCTCTTATGCTTTCCAATGATTAAATCTTTGAATTACATCTACTATTGCAAATCATGCAAATCTTCAGAAAACCATATATATATATAGAATAGTTTGACTTGCCTGAAAACACAACTTCCTAATAGATTAAAAAAAGGGCTACTTTTTATTTGAAATGTATAGTTTTTTAATTGAAATATATTTTAAGAATATTTATTGCCATTTTTAACATTTTTTTTCCTTCTTACTTATTAGAAACTTCTTTTTTTTTACACTAAAGGAAGAAAATAAATTTAGAAAACATGACTGTGGAATAAAAATTATTTCTCTAGTTTTTTTTTTAGAATAATGGAAGAATTAAGGAAAAATATTTTTCAAATTACATATTACTCTAATTTGTATGTTTGGGATTTTCTGAATGCAGATTGACTAATGCCATTGGAAATGGAAATTGTGAGAATAATGGGAAAAAATTTTGTGAATTTGGGGGGAAAATGATATTTTAACTCCATCAAAATGAAAATATTTTTCTAAAAATTCTCATTCTTTTTTTAAAAAGTCGACATTTAATCAAGCTTAGAATTATAGTTTTTTGCCCATTTTTGTGTGTATTATATATATATATACATACACACAGACACGCTTATATAATATGTTCTGTCTCTTATATACACACACACACACATATAATATGTTTTTTATATATATATACACATATGCATACCCAAATAGTTCTTCTGGTGTGTTTTTCCACCTATCTGTTTGAAAGCAGACTCAGAGGTCAGATATTGAAAGATCAGTTTAACCTAAATGAGAAAATTGCCAACTCTGGCTCAGCCTGGGAATGAAATTAAGTAGAATTGATTCACTTTTGAGATTCAGTAAAGTTAGCTTTGATGATAACCTTTTGGTAAAGTTAACTTTCAGTAAAGCTAGCATTTTTGCCAATTTCTTATTTCTCCTGGGACAGGCAAGCTGTTTGCTCCCTATCCCTGAGCTTTTCCCTTCACTCTTAAAATCCTGGGATTGCATTAGCATCTGTCTGCCTCTTTGAAATGTCCTTGGTTTTGCTAGGTAAGTATAAAATTGAGAGTGCCTCCAAGGTGTCTTCAGCTAGATCCTCTTTCCTCAATAAAAATTGCAGAAAAGCATTCAAATTACTAACATGAGTACCTACCTCTGTAAATATTTCATGGTCACAGTCTTCTTAGAAATGTACAGAAAATGCTATATGAAGGAAAGTTCTATTTTTAAAGCTTAGGCTTGACATTATCCATTTACTGCCTTAGAATACAGTAAGAGAGACTCATGTTTACATCTTAAATCAGTCCTTAGAGAACACTAATTAAAAGATAAGCGTGAAATGAATCATGAATTGACTAGAATTAATCTTCTTTCCAATTCCAGTTTCAAAGTTAATATTATAACTTTTATTAACATTATAACTTTCTATACCTTACTCCTGTGAGTTACTAAAACTATTCAGTCTGCAAGCGATAGGAAAGAAATCAAATTTCTTTTTTGGGAAAGAGTTTTGAGAAAAATGGAGACTATGGAGACTAATTAATTACATCCATTTCCCATTCAGAGAAGAAAATTTTCTAAAAGTATTTTTCACATTTAACTTGGTATATTTCAGGCACAGATCTTTCTCCCGCTGCTCTTAAGAGTTTCTTTTAATGTCTAACAAATCTCATTAGCAGGATATTTTAGCAGTCTAATTTTTCCCTGTCTTCATTTCTTCACATTTCTCCTGTTATATACGATTTCTAGCTATATTATTTACAAGAAAATGTTTAGTGTACAGTGACTGAGAATGATTAAATATTATAGAGCCATAAATAGTAATAATAGACAGCAAAATCTATCCTACTGCTTTCTCAGTTTCTGAGATGCTCTTGGTCCTAATACTCAATTGCAGCTGACATTTAGACAGAGCTACATTTTGAACCTTGGGCAGGTAGTGAACAAAGTCAGACCAGCAATTCATTACCAAATCCATCGTGCTGGCATAAATCCAGTAAGGCATGCTAAGGAGTTGTTATGAATTCTTAAAAGTGTCCTTCCCAAGATAATTATATACCAATCAACAAAGTATCACTGCTGGCATACTTAACAGCTCATAATTTATGTCAAAGTAAACTATTTAAAAATGATATTTGTCAAAAATTTTCTCTTTCATTCATTAATTTTTCATAATTTCTTCTTTCTTCTAAATGTGTGGTGTGATGGGAGATACATAATTACTGCTGAAAGCGTCAGTTGAAAAAAGGATACTGTTCTATTCTTAACATAAACATGTCTTAAAAGCAGTAACTTTTTGCATATCGCTTGCTTCGTATTTTTCATTCAGGTCATTACATACATTAATATAAAAATTCTTTCCTTAGATATAAATTAACACCAAAAGCATTCAAAAATAATTTTCCATTACAATTATCATATTTTCTGTCTGTAAAAGATTCATGAGGGAATGGAATTTCTTTATTCATTCTGATTCTTTTTCAATTTCACAATACTTCATAATACTTTATGTGAGGACATTTTCAGAGTACTACATACAAGCACTTTATTGTAAAGTACTCCATTTGAGAGAAGCAAACAGAACTAACTCTTGAACGAAGTTTCGAAGAAGTATGGTATGCTCCACCACATATGAAATTCATTCAATATGGTGTGAATCTAGGGTCAGTTGCTAATTTTCTATTTTTTTATCCCTCGCGTTTTAGAAACAAAGAGATAATCTGAAATTAAAATTATAAATCCTAAAGAAAATTATATATTTCATCCAGAAATATATAATGAAAACATTTTTTTTCTTCTTTCACTGAAACATAAAAGTTTGAATCTCCCAGTCCCACAATACTTTGTTTCTGACCCACACAAATTTTACTTAGAAATTCTACCAATGATCATTTGGACATCCCAAACTGAGAATGAAAAATCACAAGTCATTTTAAGAATCTTGATTTTTTTCAAGGAACCAGGGAAAAAGAAGGGGTAAAGGGAGATAATAGAAAATATGTAACCTAGGGAAATTGTGTGCTAGGCTAGGTTCTTTCTTTTTTTCATTTCTGAGCCAGAGGCCTTCCTTTAAGCCTAATTTCTACCAAAATACAACTACTGAAATATTTATAACCATCTGTAGCTGATGTTGCTGTGCTTTTCTCCTCTCCTATTCATACCGACAGGGCGTGTACACTTACACTCAGACTTACTCACGGAGGGAACCATGAAGTCCCCCCGTACAACCTCTTCATCACAAAGGAGCATCACAAAAGCCATCCTTTTATGTATATAAAATCATCATAAAAGATGTCAAAAAATAATAAAAAAGGACAAAAAGACAAAAAGATGACAAAAAAAGAGAGAAAAGATAACAACAAAAATCATCTTTTTTTGACCAGCTAGGGAATTTCACAGGAGCTGCATACTGACACAGACATCCCCATCTTCCTCTTCGGCAGCAAAATGGCCCACAACTGGCCTAAGCACATGCCAGCATGTGCATGTTTAACTGCAAAGCCAGAGAAGCCAAGAGCAAGAGCAGTTCTCCAAAACAAAACTACATCACAGCAGGTGTGAGAGGGAGCCATACGTGAATAACCTCACTTACCAAAACGGGCAGTGCATAAATAGCACAATCCTGAAAGTAGCATAGTGTTTTCCAGAGCTCTGAATAGCACTATAGTCTCCGGGTTTTTATTTTGAATCGTCTCCTTTATACTACAATAGTTAGCGTATAACAATAGCTCTGGAAATTATATATAGTTTATCTTGTATGTTTTTTTATCCATCACCTAGTATCTTAAATTAGTATGACTCCAAATTTGGAGATTTTTGGAGCCTTGAGCACAGCGGCCACTGAAAACAAATCTGCCAACGCGTTTGTGAGTGACGGCAGCAGCAGTGACACTCTTGTAGATCAAGTGGTGTCGGCCGTGCTGGGAAGGAGACAGACTTGGCCCCTCTGAGGCTCTCTCCTGCTCTGCGGAAGTGACACAGACTTCAGTGGTTTCTCCCAACAGATGGAAATGTTGCAATCTACAAAGGCTTTGCAAGTAAAACCAGACACAGCAATTACTAGAAGGCCAAAAAGAATTATTATCTATCAATAGTCCAGGCTGCCAATTATCTCACTCAGGCATGCCACCAGCATACAAAACAAAGCGCAAGGGAGCTACTTCTGCATGAAGAGTTGCTGGTATTCACACACATCCATCATGTTGGCAATGGAAATTTTGCAGAAACAGGTAAATGCCCAACAACAATCATAGTTAGTACACAAGCACGTGCATGGGAGAATACTGCAGCCCAATGCTGGCATTGAGGATGTGATTTGCTGGCAACTTGGCTATCTGAGCAGACCTACTGGGAAGCACTTCGCTTTCTCCAGAGAGGGGGAAGATGGGGAAAAAGTATTTTAAAATAATCTGCCTTTGGAATTTAGTAAAAAGATCACATCTGGAGGGCTACTCATTTCTGCTGTCAGAAGTCCATTTTTTTAACAGTAATTTCTTAATGGAATAAGAATTTAGCAACTAAATAGCAACTGACTCAAGAGAGTTGTGGCCATAGTGTCAGGAATGGACCATGAGCAAAACAGATATTCTTGTACAGATATCAGACACGCAGACAAAGACTGGATTACCAATGCAGGATATACATTTTATATATGCATATGTACATATGTATGTATTCTGTTTACAATATGCATGTATCCATTCTTCTTTGGTAGGTCATTACTTCTGGCATCACATTATCCGAGGATCCATTTTTGTGATTACAAATACAATTACTAAGAAATGAGAAAATGTGCTTAGATGGCTGTGTGCTCATATGCTTATTTTTTAGTCATTGTCAGCTGTATAAATAAGAAGGTCACCCCTAGCACTGCCTCATATGGGGTCATTATATCACTGCTTAACAGCAGACAAACAGAATATTGCAGGAGAGGTACAAGAGAGCTGGAAGTATTTTGTCAACCCAATGTCCCTCGTATGATACCAGGAAGTGGTATGTGAGCATCAGTTTGTCTTTATCATCATTTTCTTTCATCTCTTAATAAGGAGATGGGAAAATGACTCCAGATATCAAGCAGTAGTAGACCTGGCTATGGCATTATCTTGAACGTGCTCCAGAGGACGTGTACATTATTGCAGGTATCAAAACCAAAACATGACTAAATTTTTAAACCACAGCTATGGATATGCTACAGTATAGCACACATACTCCTAAAATATGACAATTATTCACTAAAAATATGAACTACTTCATTAAATTACTGCCAGTCTACTACTGGTCTATTACTATAACAGTTTGCCTGAGCATAGGATAAGAAAAAACAATCAGATATGAAGGATCTAAACACTGAGTCTGGAAAAATTGTAATGTTGATCATAAAGAAAGACTTTATAAGACTAAAGAATGTACTGGAAAGTCCTTACAATTATTTAATATTAGGCCTGTGGCTGTACACTACTTCCTGAAAGGAGATTCTTCAAGGATATTAGCAACACTTCATTGGTCTCCTAAATGCAACATCCAATATTGGCAAGTAAGCTGTAAAGAGTGCAACAAGTGATGGAGCTTGCAGAATAGAGTCAGTCCCCTTCTTTAGCAGATTCAAAAGGCAATTAAACTAATGAAGAAGTGGAAATACCTTTCATATTTCAAAACAGAAACAAAATGTGTCAGAGACAAGTAAACATTTTTTTTCTCACCACTTGGAAAACTGAATGCTACTGTCATTGATACACTTAAGTGAATATACAAAAATCCATGGAGTAGCAATTACAGTGACACAATAATGCTCTTGAACTTTGTGAAAATCATGTCTAGAATACTATTGAATGATTTCTATTAAAAAAAGTTAGCAGCCCGCCATGTAGCTTCAGAATAAAATGGGATGAAGTTGATAAGACATCTGCATTTCATTAGTTACAAGAAAAGTATAGACGACAATACTAAGATCAGTTGCCAAAGAAAAGGTTTCAAAGTCATGATACTACCCTATGATAAAACACTTGGTCAGATGAATACAAAGGCAACCACCGCAGGCCTTTTTTGTCCTCCCAAGGAAGAGGAAGCAGAGTTGCCTTATGGGTATGGGTGCTAACACAACTAGGTTTGTCAGGACAACCATCAGTACATTTCTGATATCTGACAAGATATTTAAATTCAGAGCACTGCTATGAACTCTGAGATTACGGAACACAGATATCTACACATTGAACACAGAAAGGCATGCAAAAGACTATGAAATGACTTTGAGAGTGAGTTGGACTTCATGACAAAAAAAAAAAAAAGAAAAGAAAAGAAAAAAGAAATTTAGATATCACCTGCAGGAGATAATGCAAATATAGGTCCAGTAATTAAAAGTAGCTGTATATAGCTCCTGTCTTGATAACAATCTCACTCAGCACTTTCACTTTCAGGGACTAAATGAGCAAACTGCATTAGCAATGCCAGATCATCTTCTGATCTGTTACCAGAAACAGAAAGAAAGACACATCAAACTGCAATCAAATCTTATTTCTCTCCCTTTCTTTCTTTTTCTTATTGAGAATCCAGGCAAAAATATATTTTTTTTTTTACATCTGCAAACCAGAATGAACATCAGATGACAGGATAAAAAGCTGTAATGATAACATACCAAGATGTGACCATCATCCAGGAAATAATGTCTTGGTAATAACACAAAGGCTTTGTCATAGCCAGAACAGACCAAAAAGGCAGCTTCCGTCTCTAATGTTCAACCAAATCCTGAAAAAAAAAAAAAAAAAAAACAGTGAAGCAGCACCTCATAGGGTGGAAATACACATATAACTAGAAGGCCTTAGTGTGTCAATTTCAGACTCTCTAGTTGTAATCATACACAGAAACAAGACATGATACCACCAACAATGTCATTTTAAATATCTAATAACTTTAATGGACACTTACCAAAACCAAATTCTCTGTGAGAGTCCTTGGATAGTTCTAAGGGTACAGCCACTTCCATTTGTTTTTTTTTTCACATAAATGATGCGTTGGTGTCAGTACTCTGGCCAAAGGATTTTGGAAAAGAGACTGTCCATAGCTTGACACTATTATACTCTGCATGCCCATCCCACACAGAATTATGCTTTGCTGAATGGATTTTTTGCTTCTTTTTCTAGCATTTAGCTTCATTCAGTGGTGTGGCTGTCACAAATGCTTTCCTCTCATGTGCATGTGGGTGTAGGTGTGAGTGTATCCCTTTCATCTGTCATTCTAGTCATCAGGGAGCCCAATGGTGTCTTGAAAACTGGTATGAATAGGTTCTGCCTTAGTATCATGAGAATAGTAATTCTCCCC
Organism: Crypturellus tataupa; assembly: GCA_034781795.1. Taxonomy (NCBI): domain Eukaryota; kingdom Metazoa; phylum Chordata; class Aves; order Tinamiformes; family Tinamidae; genus Crypturellus; species Crypturellus tataupa. Next base: position 1,857,297 of record JAWLRI010000700.1, on the reverse strand, counting down.
CTGGTCTTCCCGTCTTTTACCATAAGCCTCATTTTGAGGTTTTCCTACCAGTTCTTCCAGCTGCAACAGTTCTATTCTATTTAGAAACAGAATATGACAGCCGAGCTGATGGACAGGAATCATTAGATTGTCACCTTTAACATAGCAGAGCATCAAAATTAATCTTTAAATTAAGCAGCATTTGGTTTTAGGAACTACCCGCATGAGACTCCCAGCGAGGTGCCTGAGCAACTGAAAATGTGGCAAGGGGTTGTTTCATGACTGGCATGATATTCAATTGCCTATTTTAATCTGATAATTTATACTCAACTGTGGAAAAACTACAAGGTACCAGTGCCAGCATCATCATTGGTATCAACAATTTTCAACGTTCACCATTCTTCCACTTTCCCCGCCGTTTTATTTGAACTAACCTTCTTGTTAGGGTGAGATATCCTAGGCTTTCTGGTGTTCTGTTAAAGAAAATTGTTCTGAAATATCAACAAACATTACGTGACCTAGACCGTGAAATCTCTTATTTCCAACCGTGGGGTGGCTAAGTGTCTTTTAGTATGGCCTGCAGGGTCAGAGCAAACCTGAGACTCCTTTGACTGCGTGAAAGTCAGTGAGTGTTGTCATCAGCAAGCAACAAAGGTCATGTTTGCCTTCAGAAGACCAATTCAAAACTTTAAATTACTCGCCTTTTTTTCTTTCGTTCTATAATCATTTCATTTGTGCTCTTTTTCTACTCACTGATACAACAAAGTCACTCCTGCCTGCTGTTTCTTTTTCTCCTGAAGCCACTGAGTGATCAATTCTCCCAATTTGTGCCATTTTGACCTCATTTCCTCCTTCCACATTGCCCACTGCCTCTATATGCATTGCAGCTCTCATGCTGTTGAGACCATTCCTCACCTCCAGTTTGTCCTCTTTGAAGTGGCAGAATTTCAGACATTCAGATCAAATACCATACATTAGAAAGGGCACAGCTTCCTGAGGTCCCTGGTATGTTAACAGCATTGTCCATCTGCACGAGTCTTCCTGATTGTAGCTCTGATTCTGTGTATCTTTTTGACACCATTTCTCTGCTTTGCTGTTCAACATGAGATCTAGGTTGCATGATTAAGCAGAAGTTTGCCTTGTTAAAGGGCAAAGACAAGACGTGCTGAGAAGAGTAGTATTAAATATTTTGTAAGGAATAATAACATAAAATATTTAGGTTTTTTTGAAGGAGGGTGTGGTAATATTTAATGAGATGAAAGAGAGATCTATATAGTTTCTGATGCTGCAGCCTAACATGTTTGCAGACCTGTAGCTAGGGCTAACGTCTTGTTGGCCAAAAGTTTGACTTTCATTTTTTTTTTCCTCAGAGAAGCATTCTGCTGTCTGGAATGCAGGCCAATTTATTTATGGACGATATAAAAATACAAATGCAAATTTGATTTTCTAGAGTATGCTTGTATGGACAGAAGATCCTTTCACACTTCATCTGTCAGAGTGAGGAGTCAGGAGACTTTTAACCACAGACCCCAAGGCATTATGTCACTTAGATGCCATTTCAAAGTGAATTTTGTTAATGAAAATTTTCAAAGTGTAAATATCTATTTTTTTCAACAGCTGTCAATAGCAGTGCCACGGTATCACATGCTGCCAAAGCAGCATCAAAATAAAATTATAAATCTCCTAACAAACAGCTGTGTCTGAATTGCAAAGCAAATCCTTCTGCAGACTATCCAGTTATCTAACCCAGAGCCTGCGTAAGCCATGCTGCTGCCCATGAGCTTGCTACAGAAACTTTATGTTACAAGCAGGAGTACTGACAAGTAGCAAATCCTCCTGCAGTGAGACAACCTGCACAGCCCTTCTTCCATTTACTGATCAGAGTCTAAAAAGTATGTAGAGACAAATAAGTTAGCACATGATAACCTAACAACACATTAGCTCTACTTCAGTCGCAAGGAGACACTGACTGCAACTGATGGCAATTCACATTCTAGTTTCTTTCATGATTTTGTGCATTACTTCTGTTCTGAGATTAAAGAATCTGTGGACTGGGGCTTATTATTCAGGGTTTCTCAGGAAAGTTGATGAAAATTAACTAAGAAGGAATTTAAAATAAATTTGTAAAACTCTGTTAATTCTCTGTTTAAAGACTCTTCTCAGAATTATAAAGTTTCACCACAATTCTGCTTAACTTAGTTTCTTTCCAACATGGAGTAAAACAATTCAATTTAATTATGATTGAGAAAACCTCCACACAGAAGTTTAATCCCATTTATCTAGTCTCCTTTAAGTCATATATATATATGTATGTATATCCACACACATATATATGTAATTAAGTTAGGTTTGATAATATTACCCGCTAAGAAAGTCCTGAACAAGTATATAAGCAGGCATATTACAGCTTTGCTTGCCCTTCAGTCATTCCACAGTAAAGATCATACTAGAGGCAGGAAAAAAAAAAAAAAAAAAAAGAAGAACAATAAAAGCTAGTTAGGCAGTGACTGAATCATGTTAAAGGGATAGTTTAAAATGATGAAAATGATTATAAGTCTGCTAAGAAATGACCAAAATACAATAAAAGACTACAAATACTCAAAGGAAATAGCGACCATCAGTTTCTACAAATAGCCTCTAAAACCCATAAAGAAAATTGTTACAGCTGTGGTCCTAGAACCCTTTCATATTGATTTTTTATGAGGTTGACTCATTTAGCATTGATTGGGCATGAATTTCACAGTATTTATAAGTAGGTTGCTGTAAATTTTCCCATGTAAGTACTTGCATCAGAAATGATTTTGTTTTCATTCATTCAGGAAATGCAAATCAATACTACATGATGCATGTCATCCTAATGAATAAAAGATTTTGAACTTCAAATACTTAATGTTGGCATCTCAAATTGGATGCTGAATGCTTTCAGTGAATTTCTCACAATTAACCCAGAGTGAAACAAAAAATGATGATCATGTAATTACATGAATGCAAAAAGAAAAGAAAAACCCAAGGAAGAATGGCCTGATGTGTAAATATTCTGTGAACACAAGATTAGTTGTATTCAATTATTAGATTAGTTGTATTCAATTATTATATATAAATTATTTAGTTCTTGTATGTACCAAATGACTTAAGGGGAACGTGAAAATGTAAATGCTGGGTATTTTAGCAGTTTACAAGATACATCTAGTAAGACATGCATCAAGAACAAGAGGAGGGAGAAGTGAAAGAGCATGTTTAAGCAGCTGGAAAAAGAAAATATTGAATATGTATGAATATGCCTATAAGTAATCCTTACAGCCTTACCAGTGCACGCCTACAGGTGATGCCCACATGGTACACGTTGACTTAACATATTTCAGTATAAATTAAGGTAGTACTGACTTTTATACCAGGTAAAGATCTGACATATGGTGCATCTGTTTTGCATAGCATATTGAATAGTTCCTTTTATCTTTTTCTTTTCATCTCAAAACATACTAGCTTGTGCTTCTTATAAACTACTTTGTATGAGAGACGTTTTCATACAGAAAGATAACATTCCTTTTGCTTTTTTTCAAGTTAAAATGTGTTCTTAGTCTTCTGAGAGAGGCCTAGCTTTTGAACTTTTGCTCTGTCTGCTTGCTTTTTTGTTTTTTTTTTTTTCCAACTTTTGTATGTTAGCACTTTGGTTTTAGATTTAAGACACAGGAAGAGAAACTTTATGAACATAACAGATTATTTCTCTACTGAGTTGTTTATTTATGTAATAACTTCATAACACAGTTGATCAAGGAGTTGACAAGGAGAAGTGCTCTGCTGGAACTCACAGACAAGGAAGAATTGGTCATGGATTGAAAAGTCAGGGGCAGGTTTTGCTGCAACAGGATCCTGCAATAAGTTGGGCAAAAAGCAAGACCACAGCCCTGGATTTCAGGAGAGCGACTTGCCTGTTCAGAGGCTTCTTGGAAGAATCCCAGGGATAAGGCTCTGAAGTGAAGAAAGGTGTTAAAGACCATGTTGATATTCAAGGATCACCTCTTCCAAGCTCAAGATCAGTCTATCATCTCAACAACCAGGAAGTCAGGAAAAGGCATCAGGAGGTGTTCATGGAGGGACACGAAACTCAGCCATAAAAGGAAGTGTACAAATAGTGGAAGCTGGGACAGGCTCAGTCTAGGACATTTCAGGCAGAAACACTGTTTGAGCATGCAGGGATAGGGTTAGGAAAGTTAAAGCCTACTAGAGTCGAAACTGTCAAAGGACGTAAAAAGAGGTATAGAGAACACATGGTCTCAAGATCCTGATGACAAAGGGAAAGACTGAGGTACATTAGGTACACAGTTTTTTGAACACTGCCAAGGATAGTGACTTCATCACTTCCCTGGGTAGCCTGATCCAATGCTGGACTACTCTTTCCATGTAGAGATTCTTCCCAATATCTAACCTGAACCTTCCCTGGCACAACTTGAGGCCATTTCCCCTCGTCTTACCAGGTCTCCCCTGAGTCTCCGGTTCTCCACGCTAAACAATCCCAGCTCCCTCAGCCACACTCCTCATAAGGTCTGTGCTCCAGCCCTTTCACCAACTTCGTAGATATGGTGTAGAGAGGCTTGCAATTGGACTTGATGATCTCCAAAGTCTTTTCCAATCATAATGATTCTGTGATTCTATGATCTTCTTCATCTCTGTTTTCACTGGTAAGACTGGACTTCAGGACAGAGTGTACCTTCAGGAATTTTGATGATATTGCAAAAAAATTGCAAGTCATAGCTAAGATATGCAATAAGATAAGCCAGTTTTATTTGTTTCTAATATTCCAAAATTTGGCCATGATGTTTGGGTTATGAATACTCACTGAAATTTACACACTGAAGTCTATGAGTTTGAATAACAGAAATCCCTTTGCAGAAAATTCCAGAAAAAAAAAAAAAAAGATAAACAATTCTGAAAAAAAAGTTTGTCTGCAATGAATTAGAAAAAAAAAAAATAGATTATGTAGTCTTTCTTCCATGAAAGACGTTACTTCAGTGGTCTTTGAAGTAGAACCTGGTGTCTGACTGAGGGTCACCCAGTGAGGGTTCCTCCTTCCCCACACCCTCCTAAAAAAAAAAATCCCTTAGATTTGGAAAATAATAGCGAGTTCATCTGCTAGTTAGAGCCATGCTAAGCAATTCGATTCTCTGAAGGTCCTATATATACTAGCTAGCTTGATATCTGTAACTGCAGCATCTACATTTAGTTTGCAAGTCTGCAAGTATGTTTTAATTTAAAATGGTTGTTTTCACCAGGTCAGAATAGCTGAGAGGTTGGCCTAGTATGAAAACTGAAATCAGGTGATTTTTCCTTCAGTGGTCTTGGTTCTGCCCTGATGGATCACTGGCAGAATTCAGGAAAAGGTGGATAAGCTTCACGGATGAAATAGAGAAGGCACGAGAAGTTGCAGGGAGGGCAGCTGAGTGGGATGCAAAGGGAGAAAAACAGAAGATACTCAGCATAATGATATAAGAGAAATAATAAAAAAAAAAATAAAGGGAATGAAAGTATTAGCCTAGAAAGGAGAAATGAAGAACTTTCAGTAAATATAATAAATCAAATATTTATATATACTTGTCAGTGGATCATTGTGTGTATCAGGTGAGGTCATAATCCACAAAACCTCTTGTTATGCCGCAGTTTCCTCTCATCACAGTGAAATACCAGGTGAAAGGATGAAAGGCCAGAGGCACAGACTGAGCCACAATTTTTTTTTCTGTGGTAGTTTTGAGCTGTGGTAGTTTTGAGCATTTATAGATTCTCTATCCTTAGAAATACTCAAAGGTGGTTTAGGCATGGTCCTGGGTCTGCTTTCAGTGGTCCTTCTGGAGCAGCAAGGTTAGAGAAGACCATCTCCAGATGTACAGCAAATAACAAACTAGGGGCTGATATTCCCCTGTATTTTTTTCAGGAAAAAAAAACAAACAAACAAAAAGAGAATTTTATTTTCAGTTTGCTTACTAGGTGGATTTTGACCTTTCTTCAGTGACTCTGAAGTGACTATTCAGAGTGGCAAAGTAAAAAAATTGTTTAATGATTGGTTCTGCCCTAATCTCACTAGCCAGGAGCTGAAACCAGAAAGTGAATACCTCTTATACTTCCCTTAAAAACACATCTTAGTAAGAAACCAGAGATTTAGGCTCTAGCAAATGAAGCAAAAAATACTTAAAATTCAATCACTTACCAGAGAAGCTATCCACAATTGTACAACAACCTCAGTTAACATCTGTGACATTTATACAAGACTTCAGGATGACTTCTGATATTGCATATACAGACAAATACTAGTGTAAAGTTGCATTAGTCATTTGTAGATTATTAATCATTTGATTTGTTAGTATTTTAGTTTTTTAGTTAGTATTTTAGGAACTGAAAATCACCTGAGTTCAGTACAGAATATTATTAGGCTCCACTTTGGAAGGAAGATTTACAAATAAGTCCTTACCTCATCATGGAGAAGAACACAAATCAAACCACAGTAAACATATAGAAAAAAAATGTTAATGTCCAGAATGAAAAACAGAGACTCAAAATCTTTTAGCATAACCAAGATTTATTTCTTTAATCTGTATAGGAACTATAAAGAGTAGTCAACCTGATAAAATCAGATTTGAAGTAAATCGCACTTGGGGCTACATGTAATGTGCTGGGTAATCCATTCTGGTTATCCACTCTTTCCAGGCCTGCTTTTTCTTTATACAGGAAGTGTTCTTAATTTTAAAATGAGCTACTCTGCACGAAGACCAAAAATTGTTCTCAAATTTTGCATGTTTTCTTAGCTCTTTATCTGATAAATGATGATATATGGAAACAATGCATGGCTTCTTAAACTGATCTCACATATGAGAGTTTTGGTTGCACTCCAAAACCCATGAAGGATGTCCATTGGTTTGACTGCATTCTGTATCAAACACTAAAGTTCATATTTGCATCCAGATTAGATCTGAAAGGTTCCCAAATGCAATATCCATTTTTAAAAGATGCTGTAAAGGATGATTCCAAAAAATAAAAATATGCAAGTGGTGGATTAAAATAATAGCAAAAATGAGGAATGACCTGAAAAGAAATCCCAGTCCTCCAGAATTTAAGCTTTGTGATGAATTCTGACATACAGATTTTCTTTCAATGCTCTCTGAAATCAATTTCTTTATGCTATTTCAAATCAATAGAGTCCAGATATACAGAATAAATCATTTGTGTAACTAGTGAACAAATACTCTTCCAAAGAGAGAATGCATTTGGGGAGAATCACTTACATTGAACTGCAGTAGACAGTGGGAGAAATATGTCACTGCCAGGAGATGGCGATGAGGACCATATTCTGCTTATCGAGCAGAAGAGTAGGGACTCCGATGTTTGTGGACTTGGGAAAAATTAAGAATTATATATCAATAGGATGATAGTAAAGTAACCATTCATCTAGACATAGAAAACTAGGCGTTCACCTCATTTAAAAAGAATGCTTCAGAAACACAGGAAGAGTGACAAGGTCATCATTTCCAACTTTGTCTGTAGTGGAAGACTATCTAAATATCACAGTGACTGGGGAGATCTTCTGTTTCTAAAATATTCATATCTGTTCTGTTGCTTTCCTCTGACTTCGGCTTCTGTCTGTCCCTCCATCCAGGCTGAGGCTCTTCTCATTTCTCTGTCAGATAAAATTTGTCCTTTTGCTTTTTGACTTTGTGATGATTTTGTCTTGTCTTTTCATACTCTTTTCTCATTAGATGCATGGAAGAAATGGTTTTCTATTATGAGTTTCTCTCCTGATTTGATCAGTACAGCAATTTTCAAATTTGTGAGGTGAATCTCTAAAGCCCTCGTTACACCTTTAACTATATTCCTAAGATTATTTAGTCTGTAGAAGGTGAACTGTTTTAATTGATAGCAATATAGGAACATTTCAGTGAAAAGAACATTTTAAAATTACCAGTAAGCCTATTCTCTGTCACAAGCACACATACAATCCTACAATGCAGGTAAAAGCTTTATTATACAAATGACAAGCCTCTTAACAGACATTCTTTCAAAAAAGTCATGTTTCCATTTGGTTGAACCATTTTGGAAAGCAATATTTTTTAAACCAGCTGTTGAGGAAAGTGAACAATTAACAGTAAATACTTAACTGCTCACAGAATGGCCAATTCACTGGAGGTAGCAGCAGATGGTAATTTCATTATGTGTCATTACCTCAGCCTAAAATAACTACCCTTGTTCTCCCTGATTCCCCCTTTTCTTTTTTTCTTTCTTTTTTCCTTTCTTTTTTGCCTCCCCCGCAAACTGTGGACTTGATGTATGGAATAGATTAAAAAATAAAATCAAATTTACGACAGTCTCAAAGTAACCGTTCCCCTTGCCAACAAATGCAACACTCTATAGAAAACCTGGAAGACACCTCAGGGTTTCTGAGGCCATATTATTTCAGCAGCATTTAGCAGAATCCCAAGCTTGGCAGTACTGAGATCTAGATAACAAGTTGTGCTACATTAACCCCTAGCTATTTCATCTCCCCTCTTTTTATGCATGCAGATAATTTAAATGCCCTGGTGCCAGGGTGCTTTTCAAATTAGGGCCTCGTGGTGGGAGCAACCAGTTAGACTCAGTCTGGTCCCAGTTCTAATAGTGCCTCTGAACACCTCGTTGGTATTTGGAAAGCCTATTTTTGAGGTACCTTAACAAATTAAAAGAATGGCAGACAGTTCTCTCTACACTGAGTTAATGTACCGGTCTTGTCATTCCTTTATAGATGAAGCAATGCAATCTTCAAGGAAGGTTGCCAAGGTTTTATTGAGCTGCAGTACTTGGCTCTTGCTCAAGCATTTTAAAAACTCACTCACCTTGCTGGGTCCAGTGAGAACAGTGACACTTCATGGAACATGGAGTACCCTGGGGTAAAGCTGCCAGGGAGACTACCGACCTGGTCCATGTTGGCAACAACAGAAGCAAGAGTCAGCAGGGCTTGCACGTGGGTACTGCTGTGCTCACCTGTCTTGTCTCGTTCTCTCTCACAGTCATATACAGTGGAAATGGAAACCTACTCCTTCCGAGGGTTGTATTCAGAGCTTTGGATTCCAGATTTAGACTTGCTTCACTAGAGTATTTGTGCAGATGGGGATGTAAATAAAACGTGGATGCTCCACATGTTTATGCAAGGAGAAATTCAAAGACTGAAAGGTCGAACAGAACCAACCCATGTTTAAACAGGGGTTTCATCGAGATAGCTTTGCTCTTTGGCCATAATTATTAGAGACAAAAGAATAGTAGTGTGGCAGATGCCTCCTGAATTACAAATAGCTACTAACTCTTAGAAGAAAGGGAATAGGAGAAAGGATCTCTTAAAAGGGCCTGATGATATTGCATTTAAAACATTAAGCACTGTGGAGTCACAAGTATATTCTTACAACAGAAGGCTGTGCTATGTGAGAGGGGAAAATAGATGTACAATAAGAAATCTTGATCTTGGAAGACTGAAGAATTTAAAATAAATACAACTAAATAAATAATTGTCCATCAGATACTGAACTCACAACCTTGTAAAGGTTGACATCCACTCACTTGCTTAGTACATTTCTATTTGTTATAAGTTGTTTCACAATGTTTGTTTTATTATCTACATGCATAAGGAATTGCTGTGCTAGCTAACCCTCTGTGCATTTACAGATTCTACATGATGAACAATATTATGCTCATTTACTTTATTGTTTTTTTAGAGATGTTATTTTCCAAATTCTTAGTATGGCTGCCATCTAACCACAAACCAAGAAATCTTATTTCAGTATTTCAGGGAATTGAAATTTATTAGCATAAAAGTGTCCCACTGAACCATTTCCTTTCCATTCCTGTTGTAGCTCCAAAATGACTATCAGAGGCTATTTCCTCTATACTGGTCTGGATCTTACGTGAGTGAGTGCTCAGGTCTCTGGTTAACAATTATTAAGTGAAAGAAAGGGAGAACTGATGTATAAGGAAGAACATGATCTAGCTTGCATTTCAAAACATGTTCAACTGGAGGCCCTCGCAGGCCACCGCCTGATCCTGTGCTCTGACTCTTCCCTTGGATTCACATTCTTGCTCTCCAGAAGAGATTATGACTTTCATATGGGAGAGCTCTGTGTAGTCACAGGGAAAGATGTTCTTGCTGTTCAGCAGGCAAATACGGTCTGAAAGCAATTGGGATGTGCTAAAGATAGACTGAAAGTACAGAGGATATAAAAAGTAGCCTATTTAGAGGAAGTTCACTACAGGTCTGGCTTGCATCTTTCTTAATGTAATCAAAGAAAAAGCCGCACTTTTTTTTTTTTTTTTTTTTTTTTTTCAATGCAAGGTGGAGAAATGAATCACTTTCTCAACCACCATTCTTACGAGATCTCACTAGGGGGGCACAGCAATATTTTTGCTGTGATACTAAAATTCTAGACATTTTCACTGAGTTACAGAAAGCATCCTTGGTGTGGTGGAATGTGTAATTATTAAAACAAATCCTTCAGTTTATTATTGTTTATCCTCAGAGTACATCATTTTCTCCTTGGAGAAGGTATTTCAAAAACACATTGTAGTGTACAGTGAGCACTTCCAAAGTCTTTTACCAGATTTTCTGCACTACAAGGTTTTCATATCATTAGCTCAACATTTTTTTGCAAGTAATACCCTTAAAAATACTCTTAAAAAAAAGAAAGAAAATGGAATGCAATCTGCTGACAAGAAGAGCCCAAAACAAAGCCTAAAATTTATTACTTTAGTCTTCTGACAATCCTCTTTACCAAGATGAAAATGAGCATAAATGTGCTACAGAACTGCTAGATATCTGGGTTTTCCACTGTCATAAACAGAATAGGGAACAAAAGTCTTTTGTGTACACTTCATAAGAAGAAGTATTAAAGTATTAAAGAATTCAAAAAAGTAATTCAAAAGTAATTCATTTTTAGCTCACTTTCACAAATTAGGAAAAATTAGAAACAATCTGACATTTCTAAACAGGTAGTTACATAAGATGCCAACCAGCTATGAAGGAGTAGCTTGGGAGGAGAAGAGATTAAACAGACATTTTCTTAGGAGTAGCCTTGTATCTAAAGGGACATCTCTTGTGCAGTTCACTTGAGCTCACTAGTTTTGATATGTTTAAACATTTTCATGTAGAAGTAGAGAATGCTGGTGTAGACCCTCTGCACATATGTCAGCAGCAGAAAGCTGCAGATAATATTCTAAGAAATGATGAGTGAGAGACTACTGAGAAACAGGTCTTTGTCCCTGGTCTTATCACTGTGCCCTTCCATTTGCTTGCTCTGCAGAATTTAGATCATTTTTTTTGTTGTTGTTGTTGTTCTAGAACACAATTTGCTGCTGCCTTGGATTTCCATTAAGTTGTTTGAAATAACATATGCTATTGATAGCATCTTAAAATTGTTTCCAAACATTCAATGGAGAGATTTGTACGCATAAGAAGATTAGAAGTGCAGCAGATAGCATTCATATGTCTGATTCTTTACTGACTCATGTCAGTGGAAGTCGCCTACATCTTGACAAAGCATATATATTTTAAGAAGCCAAAGCAATATTTTTTTGTACACACTGCACAAGGCTATCCCAGCTGCAAATCATACAGGACTTTTTCTTCCCCTTTTTAATCCCTGCTTAGATCAATCTTATTTCTAGGAGTTGACCAATAGTTTCCAAATTAATTCCCAATTTTTAGCTAGATTTGCATTTTGACACTGGATCAACTGAGAGCAAACTATAATTAGTTTGCTTGATGGAAGCACGCCTGAAAACCAAATGGGAAAAAAATTATGTTGCAGTCAAAACTATGTTATCTTACTGTTTTCAACATTTCTGTGACTCTTCTGTGCTATCCATTAGAACGGTGTAAGCCTTAATCTGTTTTTCTTTATCTGTTGAAGTAATTATCCACCAAAAGCATTTCTAGCAAAAATTCCATCCCGTTGCTTGCTGTGTAAGGGGCTAAAATCAGAAGTTTGTAGCTCTTCCAAGTGGGAAGATGGTGCATCTTCCAATGGGGCTTCTCTGGGATGCCTGAGAGTGATTCATATCTATGAAATTTAACTACCAAAAAAAATGTGATGAAATTGTAACTCAATGTGGATATAGAAACGGCAGCAGAGCACAGTCCATTTTTTGATTTCCAAGTGAAGAATTTGTCCAAAAATGTCACGTTTTAAAAGGCGAAAATTCCACTAAGAAAAGTTTTTGGTGCCTTCACTTCTGAGGTACCAACCTGGAAAGATACCCCTACAGTTTTGAAATTTTGCCCAGATCCTGGAACTTCTACACTTACTACACTTCCTCTTGAACACACGTTTTGGCAGGCTGGTTTGGTGAAAATGGGGAACAATCTCTTAGCCAGGAAAAATGGCCAGCTACTTACTTTAGTCTCAGCAGCCTGTGCCAAGCATTCTTTCATTTCATTAAAAATCAGAGAATTTCACCAGAAAGCAAATGATGTTTTTAACAGGTAGGACAGCGATTTTAAATTAGCGGCCAGCTGTGACTTTAAAATCAGTGAGTCTATGAACATCCTCTTCTTTAACCTAGCCGTGTCATCTGCTTCCTCCATTTGCACAGCACAGTGAAGACACAAGGATGAAACCCCTTGAGCACTACTAATGGAAAAAAAAATCATAACTCACACTATCCCTGAAAAAAAATAGCAAACCTGCACCCTATTCCCACAAAGACTTAACTAGCCTGTTTTCTTTGAAAAAAGTTTTTTGCTGATCTGATTCATATAATGTAGTGGTTTATATAGGTTGCTTTTCTATCCCATGCCAGTGACTAGTTTCGTGCCATAATTCATCAGATTGTGCCATGGAGCTGCTAAATTTTCAAGAGAAATTGTTCCTAACTAGAAAAAAAATAAGCAAGCAAATTTTCAAGTACTCAGTGTTGTGTACCAAGTACAGCCAAATAATGATATTTTATGAAAACCTTTGAAAAGTTTCATATAAGTACAGAGACTTTAAAGGACCAGCTCATTAGTTTTTACTGCTATAGCTTGTCGAGTTTTATTGCTCCAGCTTCAGATTTGAGAAGCTCCTTGTCATTAGCTTTCTTCCCAGCTGGTTATGTTTTATTCTCTCTCAAGTTCATAAAAATGACTGAAATGTAATGTCAAAAGTCAGGTATAACAGGGAAAGTGTATGCCACCTACACCTGGGCTCCTGTCCTGCCTTGAGCTTATATATAGGGACAAACTTTCCTTTGGATGTCACTGGCCTTCTTAAAAGAAGGGTAATCTCGGCACGACCCCACTGAGAAAGACTCTGTGTAAGGTTCTGGGACCTCTTCAAGCACTTCCAAGTCTGTTTTCTGCTTTATCAGAGTGGTCAAAAGCCAGAGGGAGCCTGTACTAGTAAAAAGGCCTGAGTCCCATTCTCTGGCCTTAAGAACAGCATGGAGTCTGGCATTGTCTGGTTCATAGAAGAAAAAATGTGCTTTACCCCACAACAGGGTATCCAGACTATCAAGGAGAATAGTCCAGGGGCTACGTCATCCCCCAGATCAGGCCTGGGTATTCTCTGAAAGAGTGGTCATTGGCATGGTCCAAATCTGCACCAAAAATTATGATAACATTTCAAATAATCTTGACAAGAATAAGGTAGTACCTGAGATTATGCTTAGTTCCTCTCCAGTCTTGTACTATAGACATAGTCAATATGCATGTCAGCAATGGTGCTAACATACTGTGCTTTTGGTTAATGTATGTTGCATATTTTTACAATGTGGGAATTTCCCATAAAATCTGCAATGGTTTTGATTCTTATATTTCATAACTGAAAACTTGTTCATTGTTCCAGATATTATTTTTAAACATGGTTAAATTTTTGAAAGAATCCTGTCTTCTCTATTTTTTTCTAAAAAAAGAAAAGAAACACCCTTTAAAACTTCTTAAAATGACCAAAGAACACAGTGACAATATATGTGTGAAGAGTAAGCTTTGATGATGGACAACAACAATCTAAGAGGTACTGACTTCATCTTAGTAAATCCCCAGCCAGAAGAAATCTTGCAACATGGCCTCTTCGCAGTAGGTCTTGCATTAGATTGCTGAGCTAAAAAAATGAATTAGAAGCAGTCACTTACTTCCGACTCAAATTCAAACAGGTTTCAAAAGTTGAATGATCTGTCGATTTACAAAACAAAATACTGCAGGATGAGAATGACGTAGAACGGAAAATCTCAATTAAGCGATGCAGCCCAAATAATGATGCAGCCTTGACTACATGAAACCTGTAAAATCTTCCTTGAGCAAAACAAATTAGTCTGTCATTTTTGTCATTTTAGTTACCCCTACCGGTGAAAAATCAGCTCCAAACAAATCGGCACTTCAGTGACAAACATCTGGGAGCCAGGGGTCCAACAGTAAAGAGCATCATGGCCATCCAGCAACAGTAAGTCTTTTTATTTTTACTCATTAAACTGTTTAAACAGAATGTTAATAAATGGACAGATGAAAGGTCTTGAAATAAATACCTGAGACTCATACATTTAATTAGTTCCATTATAGCAAGAAGGCTCAAAAATGGGAAATTTGACTTAATAAATAAATAAATAAATAAATAAATTAGTAGTAGCATCTGTTACTGACTCTCTTATTGGTCTTTGTGTTTAATTATAATAATTTGATCAAATAATTAAAAAAAAAACACAGTTAAACCCTGAGACAGGTTAACGAAGAAAAGAATGTCAAAGAATGAACATTTTTGGAAGATACCTGCAAAATAATAAATATTTAGAAAAAAAATGAAAAAAATCACAAAGCTATGTAATTTATAGCTATGTGAGCTATAAACAATTTTGGTAGGACAATTTCCTACCAAAATCTGAATTCATATGAAATATCTTATCTGAATACTTAGATGCTGAAATTATCACTTAACTCCTGCAAAATATAACCTATAAAAAAGGCAAAAGAGAGAGAAATTTTTCCTGTTTCCTGGAGAGGGATATATACCATTCCTGTATATCATTTTTATTCTGCTTTTTATTTTTATTTTTTAATTCTTTCCATAAAGCAATTAGAAGATCATTGTAGAAAAACAACTAACAAACTGTTGAGCCAAGGGGAAAAAGAAAGAAAAAAAATATTGGAGCACACACTGTTAACCTAACTTCTTTCAAGTTTTCACCTTCTGTTTCAAAGAGGATGCAGTTGCCAAAGTCAAATTCTACATTTTAAGATTATGAAATCTATATTTTGTATTGAAATAAAAGAATTTAAATGCACATGTCTATGTTCCTTACAAGGTTCAGCTATCTTTCGATTCAGGTTCATTTGCTTTGCTTCTTTATTTAAACTGAGGACAAGCTATTTATTCTTGTCTTGGTACGTCTGTGAAAGAGTTGAGTTAATCAGAAATTTGTCTACATGACTAAAATCACACTAGACTTCATTTTTCAACCTGACCTAATTATTAAAGCTTTACAGAAAGGTTTGGAGAAGTATTTTAAGAACTATCTTAGGGAAAGAGCAAAAATATAAACCTACAAGACAATGGAGATGCAAGCACATGACCATGGTGAAGTAGGTGGAAAATTAATATCCCAAAGCAAGGATTCTGCCTCAGAGTTGACCTTTATAAAATGTTGCTAACTAGAACTATTGTGTACTGAGAAATCTTTCCGTCTTTCTCTATCCAATTTATGCTGATAATTTGGATGAATTAGATTCCCTATCAGACCAAATGTACCTTCATTTGGTTTTGAAGGCCCAGTGAAAAAGCAGGGCAATGCTGAAAATTGCCTCTGTGAGAGGGACAGCTCCGCTGAATTCATCAACCTAAGGCAAAGAAGGAGAGCTCAGAAAGACAAAGGCGTGCACCTAAACCATCATTGTTATTTCCTCCTCTGAAACATATTGTTGTCTATCAATCACATCTACCTGCAAGTCCTTTTCCCATTTTCTTGATGTGATAGAAAAGAGATTCAGACTGCGCTGGTTACAAAGCCCTAGGACTTTTTTTTTTTTTTTTTTTTTTTGCCTTTTTTTCCCCTTGCAATTAACAGGATTTTCCCTTTTTTAATTCTGTCGCATTTTTGTGAATGCAAATGGAAAGTGAAAAGTAAGGTGTCAACCAGTATATGATTTCCCTCTTTTTATTTCTTTTGCTAGAAACCTATTAACATTAGCAGTTGAATAGCAGTCCACTACAATTTTCCAAAATACAATTTTTCATCAGAAAAATTGAACAATGTTCCAGTATGCAGCTGCTGAACTGTATAGTGTGTACTAAAAAATGGGACTATTACTTAGACCTTGACAACAAAGTAAAATAAGTATTTCGCAGTCTACAAAATGTTTTCAATGACACTAGAAAAAAAAAAATTAAGAGAAAACTATCAGAAATTTCTCTGAAAAGTCTGAACAATTTGGCTATCTGTCAGTAATCTAGGATCTTTACTGATCAAACTCAGCTTCATTACAGTGCACCATGATATATCAACTACCAAAGTATGTGTTTATCAGATTATCTAGATATAAGAAACAGCATTTTCCATCAAAGGGACCTCTTCAGTGAAACAGGCTATACTTTTTCTTACGGGAGTTAAAATAAATTTCCCTAGTATAAAAATGTCCCTAGAATATTTCTGTATAGAAAAAAATAAAGGAAAGAAAATGAAAGAAAAAGAAAAAAAAAAAGGGGGGGGGGGGAATATTTTACAGGGGGAATATCTAATACTGTAATTATAGGCAGTGCTATTTACAACAGTAAAAGTTATGCTTGCCTAACACTTTCCACTATATAAAGAATAAGTGATATAACAAAAGACAAAGACTTTTTTTCCCCCTAAGGGCTAAATGTTACTCTGTTGCAAAGTTTCCCAGAGACTAAAAAATCTGCTACAAATTTCGGGATACTATCTAACGTATGCATCCAACCTCAATCTTTTTACTTATGATTAAACCAAACCAAAAAGCTTACCCTGTTAGAAATAACCTTCCTTTCTTACCTGATGCCTTTTTACTAGTGAATGTAAATATTCTACTCTTGTTTTTTTTTTGTGTGTGAATAATTCCCTAAAATTCAGTAAGACTTATTCACTAAAGCAGAACAGGTTCAAAAGAAATTATAGAGTAACCAGTTTCTAGTCAGAGGATCTGCTCATTCATCCTGATTATCTCACCATCCCTTATGTCTCCTGAAATCTCACTTACTGAAACTTCATCAGCAAACACATCCCAGTTTGTGATCTGTCCATGAACTTTTCTGGCCCTGGTTAGAGCCTATGTTGAAGGCACTAAGGATTTCTTGCTCTTATGGGCAATCCTTACTCATCCTTTCAACTTTCTCCACTGGAGGAGTATGTTGTCTGGAGAACACTCAGGAAGGAGATATTGATTAGGGAGGGCATATGTGGCTGTGTGATAGATTTATCACCCATTTTGAACTTATGAGCAGCCCCGATTTCTACAGTTCTTGTTATCATCCTGCTCTGCTAATTCTGATTTAAGGAGATCCACTTTGTTATGACAGTGCTGCGGGAGACAGTAGCCCAAGGTTCCAGACACACTTTGGCTGTGAAAGCCCTGAGATGACACTTAACTGAGTAACCAGACAAGACTTAGTTTCAGTTCCAATGGTTATACACAGGCTAAAATATCCCCAGCTGTAAAGTCAAGGGCTTTCAAAAGAAGACTATGGAAGAATCAGGTCCTCTGCTGATATAAAATTCCACAGATGTTGGCAGATATAATAAGGGGAATGGAAAATGGTTGCCAAAGGAGCAAGAAAATGTTACAAGCCTTCTCGGGAACTACACACATGCTCTGAAATATGCACTTGGCAAAACTAATATATATAAACTTTATATATAGTACGAATTTGAGAGGATCAAACAGATATCACCAATTACCAAAAGGCTTTGTACATTTACAGTCTAAAAATTTGCTCCCAGCCTACCAGGTCAAATTTTCAAAGACTCCTTCGACGCAGAGAATTCAGCAGAGACGCAAAGGTAGATGAATAGCAAGTCTTTGCAAACGCTTGCTGGATATATTCTGCTGAAAGACACCTCTCTCTGCAACTGCCATTATCATCAGAGACAATGAATTTAAAGGGCCTTCTCATGTGTGGCAAATTGCATCTAACTCTCCTAACATCAAAAACCACGTCCTTTGCAAATGGCTATTTCTAAAACCCACAGAAGCATCAGTCAAGTGAGCAGTGGCACTCACCTTTAACAGGTTATTGTAGGAGTAGCTATTGCTCACAAATGCTTTGATTTTACAGATTTTATAAATCACAGAAATAAACTGAGCTAACAATATAAACATTTCTAAATGTGCAAATCTGCAAAAATGTGGAACCAGTTTTGGAGACTGAACTGCTAAAGGTGGAAAACAATGTGAAACCAATTCTGTAGAGCACTTCAGCCTTGGGCAGCATGGGCTCAGTGGTCTGAAATATACTGAGATGATTTTTATCCTTATTTGAACTCTGCAATTGTTTGGGGAAGATTTATAAATTCCAAGGTAATGCAATTTCATTTTTTTTAAAATAACATTTGTCTTCTGTTTATAGTCCTTTTCAGAAATATTTTTATCTTCAAAAACAAACTAAAAGTTAACTTCCAAACATTGGCAAAGGCTTTTCTTCTAAAAGACAGGAATCAAGAGACTGTTTTCAAGAAAACAAAAATTATTTTTCGTAGGCCTCATGGCAAGTTACTGTGTTTTATAAGCTTACAAATATCCATTCTCTCTTCCAGAACTAAGAAGAAATGTTTTGTTTCAAATACACAGCGTGGTTTCCATTACTGAAATGATGTGTTTTGAGAATTTGTCCTATGTCACCTGCCTGCCAAGCCACAGACTGAGATGGGAACACTGAGTGGTACCCACTGACAGAGGGCTCTGAGCCCACCATCACTGCTGCACCAGGGGCTAAATCAGTGGCCGTGGTCCCTCTTTAAAAACAAAACAAAACAAAAAAAGTGAAGTGTCAAAGTGCTTCTCTCTCTCTTTGTACCTAGATTGAGGATGCTGGTTAATAAGATGATGTCATGTTATGGTTCTTCCTTCTCTTTTTCCCCTGTGCATCTTAAATGGTGAGGTAAAGAGCAGATCCACATTTGCTAATCACTGTGCTCTTGAATGCCCGGTCCAAATGGAAGCTGGTGAGCTTGGATGCTGCTCAGTCTCCAGACTTGCAGACCGTGCTTAGGAAGAGCTCTTCTGGGAGCTTTTGCCACTGAACAGTGGTTTAGTGAGCCAGCCCCTCTGAGGCTCGTCTACCCTTACTTCAGAGTCAGATGCTAACGTGCTATGTCAGTGTGATTGCTCTCTCTGGTTATATCTCTTCTACGAAATCAAGCAGCACCAAGTCTAGTTCTCGACCCCTGAGGCCGGCTGGTAAAATCCAGCCTATGTATCATATAAGCCTTATAAGTCTTCTTACCAACAGGGTAGCTAAATTCTATTTTAGGGACAGTTCCTGAAACCTGTGAGAATGTCACCTGGAGCAAAGCTATGCTGAAGACAGTGCTACAATTAAATTTACAGACAATCATATTGCTGTGCTGAGGCTCAAGCCCTCATGCTGCTGAACTGATCAAGAAGGATCTAAACTCCCCGTGCAGAGACAAATATATGCTTGGGTGAGTTTTTCTGTGTCAGCCATGTGTGTTGTACACGAGTCTGAGTTGGAGAACGCGCTCACCCCTCAGTGAGTTTCTGATCAGCACCTCAGAGCAGAGAGAGATGCACGGAGCATTACAGTCTTGGAAAAGCACCTTAAAAGAGAGAATGCTTTCATACATTGGGAGTGATGGGGAAGAAAAAGAATTTTACCCTCTAGCTATATTAAAGGGAGTAAAAAAAAAAAGAAGAAAAAAGAATTAAATAAAAAGGAAGACAGAATACTGCCCAGCGTATGCACAGAAAGACCCTCAGGACCAAGTCACACTGTGACTCTTCTAGTCACACTGCAGGTGCCCTCTTGTCAGGTGTCTCTACCTTATGCATATATAGTTCTTTTGTTTTTTTCTTCTTGGCTTAGTGTCAGGATAAATAAGAGGCTTCTCACTTCCAGGCCTTTTTCAATACTACATATGTGTTAGGTATTCTTCTTTTTTGCTTTCTCTATTCCCTTCTGCATCGTGCCTTCTGGACAGTGAATCCTGCACTGGAATTATAAGACTACCTCTAGATCAGTTCTTGGATTTCATGTAGTGTTAGTTACCTTCTCTGCTCAAGTGTCTGCCATGGATTTAATCTTTCCCCAGGTAGTTCATCTGTCTCTGTTTTTTCAAAAGCATTGCTGGACACTAAATTTGTTTTTCTTCATAATAATTCTTGTATGCTGAAATCACAAGTACAGCAATCAATTCTGTCCTTCGGCTAGTGAATTTCACAGTATTTCTAATGTTACACGTAATATCTCAACTCTGTGTTCTGAAATGTGCTTTGGTTCCACCTCTGGTTCATACAGTCTCTTTTTAAGGCTTAATTTGTCTTAGGTCACTGTTTACATCTGTTGTTCCAATGCTTTTGATGTTATTCCTGGCAATCATATTTCATTCACTTCTCACCTTTCCTCTGCCCATGAGACAGGAAAAAAAGCTTTTGTCTTTTCTATTTTTTTTTTTAGATATTTAGATTTTTAGATCTGTAACCTTGAGTGCAGATACAATTCTTGCGTCCATTGCTTCCCTGTTTGTGTAAAGTTTGTCAAGAAATCCAACATTCCTGCTGACTGCAGGCTCTGCATGTTGTCTTTTTGCTTGATTTCCCCTTCTTTTTCAGGATCCCTTCTTTGCTGTGGGTCTCACTTTGCTGGCTCTATATTTCAACTATTGAATGCAAGGTGCTGGCACAGAGAATCGGGAATGACCATAGCACTTCCCCCTAAGGAGAAGGCTGAACAGGTGTCTCACTATAATCGTAGGAAAGAGTTGGCAGCAATGTTCCCTCATACATAAGGTCTGTATAATATAACTCTTTGAGACCAAAACTAAAGTTCTGACAATGGCACCTGGTAAAAAGACAGGAAATGTAAGTCCAGGTTTCTCAAAGCAGGCCAGTGAAGACTGTTTCTTATGGACTGGAGTTCAGTTATTGGATTCTCTGCTGGTTGAGGCCCAGAAATACACGTCTCCTGCTAGATCATTTCCCTTAATTAGGACATTGACAGTGTTTCTTCCGTGTGCCCAGAGAGTCTTTCTCATGAAATCCAGTTACTGCCAAATTTCTCTTCTTCTGTCAGAACTGGATGAAACTACCTTGGGAGTGTAACATTTGTAGAGAGGAAAATCACATGTATGCATCCACAGTACACTAAAATCTAAAGTCCCTTTTCATTGAGAACAGCTTGAAGAGGTGCTGCGTTCAGCCCAGGCCCCTGACCCTCCTTCTAAGCTGGCCCAAGGTCGGTCCCCCCGGCTGCCTCCAGCAATGACCCTGGTGCTCCGACCACCCCGGTGCTCCAACGTGAGCCTGCATTGCTTTGTGATGCCTAGTGGAAATCATGCACTCTCAGCTCCATGTGAAACAAAAGCCTGTGGAAGAGCACGCAGCTCTCTGTCGGGCTAATCCCGTTGGTGAATCACTCTGACCCCTTGCTTAAGCTCACCTTCTTTGTGCCACTTATCCTTAGCTGCAGGCAGGGGACGGATGGCGTCATCTGCGTGCCAGGCTGCCATGCCAGCAGCAGACAGTGGGCCTGATGATGTGCCCTCTGAACAATACGGTTTTAAGGACTAATACCCGCATCTCATGCCAAAAGCTGTATATGACTTGAAAACAGGGCTGGCCTGTCTTTTCACTGCTGTGCAGTTTAACACAGTTCACAAAAATATGACACAGAGCAGTCAGAAAATTCTCAAAGCAATTGAGAATTAGCAATAATTAGCAATAAAGGCATGCCCAGCCTCTCTCTCATCCTAAAATGTCTCTATACCAATGACCAATATCTCCGTGTCTCAATATGTCTCTATACCTCTGACCAATACCAATCATTTAAGGTAACATCCTAAAAAATGCCTTATCAGCCACAAACAGAGTCTACTAACCTGTGTAGTCTAGGATACTGACGACAGATCTTCAGCAGGACTAAACTGGAATGCAGCTGTTACAGGCTTATTAAATGTCTCAGAGGAAGAGATATACGTATACAAACACAAACGCACATACAATTTAAGTGCCTCATTAATCTGAGGAGATGCCCTCCCTTTAATAGGCTTCACAGTGCACAAACCCCTTCTTGCCAGAGAGAATTTGAGAGACAAAACTCTAAGTGCCCAATTAAAAATTACTGCTCCTCTAGGTTGCCCATTGGGCCTAAGTATTGGCAGATTTTGATACTGCCACAAAATACTGAGATACTTTTTTCTTTTTTCAACAAGCAATACAGCACCCCAAATGAACACTGCAATGCTGTGCCAGGGCTCTGCTTTCCTCGTGACAGAGGCAGTCTGAAGTGGTGAAAAGCCTCCCAGGATGATTTCAAAGGTCTTTGGCAAGCATCTGTATTTGCTGAGGCCCCAAACAAAGGATTCATCACCATAGTGGAGAACTGACTTTAAAACCTGTTTCCCTCATTATTACCCACTGCGCAAGGTACTAAAGATCTCAAATCAAAATACATTCATGAAAGCAGTTTGCTGGCGAGCATTTCCCTGTATGCATTCTCCTTGAAACTAAAAACCAGGCAAGTGAAAACTC
Organism: Crypturellus tataupa; assembly: GCA_034781795.1. Classification (NCBI taxonomy): domain Eukaryota; kingdom Metazoa; phylum Chordata; class Aves; order Tinamiformes; family Tinamidae; genus Crypturellus; species Crypturellus tataupa. Next base: position 1,834,628 of record JAWLRI010000700.1, on the reverse strand, counting down.
TCCAGATGCCCCGCAGCAAGCAATCTGATTAAAACCCGCTTTTCCCATTAGAAAAACACCATTCTTGATTATGTCAGTCCTGATTACAGAGCACTGTGTCACAGTAAAATATTTAAATATTTCACTTGCTTTTGAGCATGAACTCTAAAGGCCAATTCCCTGACGAACTAAGTGCACTGAATGACAGGACAAATTGATAATTCCATCCTCTCTCCCCTTCAAATATCATCAAGAACATTGCAATACTGTACAGTTTGTCAAAGCTGTTGACAAAGATTACAGAGCTGTCAGCCAACACTAAGATCTGCAGAATTCATATGGAAGAGTCTTGTCCTTTGACTCATGTTATATCTATGCCACTGGGGAGATGAAAGAAAAGCAAGTGTTGATGGCTGATTCTCTACAAAGCAAAAAAAAAATACAACATGCAAAAACATAGAATTCCTGATGCAACTTAAAAAGTGCTTTCCTGAATCACTATATTGCTACGTTTTGAATTCTGTGTTCAGAAACATGAATTTTTTTTCTGACTGTAACAGCATGTAACATCTAATCCTATGCAAGACAAATCACGAAAGGAACAATTTCTTCTTGGATGTCATTGGAACAATATATTTTTAAATAATTCTAAATCCTAGATCCAGACGTATGTTCAGTATGGCAACCAATTTATTTGAGAAAACATATATTTAGGAAAGTGTACTTCACAAATGAAGTCAGAAGACATTTTTCCCTCAGAATCTGGTGTGGTTATGAGATGATGGAAAAGACCAAACAGACCACTAAAGTAGCTGTATTACCCAGATGCGAACTGGCCTGAACAACAATCATATTTTATATCACATGTCATATTTTATTGCTCATATTTTCAGTGATACAGTGAAACAATGTTAAAATAGGAAAAGGCACAGACCAAAAAAGGGATAACTTCACTTCAAAATCAGATTGTACGGTCATTTTTATAGATATTTTAAATCCATTCTCCTTTCCATCCAGGAATGACTTCTGCTTTCAGTCACTGTCAACAGAGGCTCATGTCCAAGCACACCATCAGGACATAACATCCTCCACTTTAGTGCTGATAAGGTAATGCTTAGGAGTGTAGTTAGCAATCTTACCAGGGCCTGTGTGTTTCAGATAACACATTGTAATATCTCCCCTTCTTTTGCTATTTCCGGATGAAGTTCACAGCAGAAGGCATGTGCTGCCATGGGTGTCTCAGCCTAGATGGCATGCTGGCAGCACGGCCTGAAGCCCCACGTTAAGCGCTTAGACTGTGTGAATGGAGCCATGGAGGTAGAGACAAATGGGTTAATGTCGAAGGCCCTTTTTCTCTGTAAGCCCTGCTGTAAGTGTCCTCCACCCTCAGGAGCTGGTGTATGGAGCCTGCCAGTCCCAACTCCAGGAGGTCCTAGCTGCCTAATTTGTGATTCAGACCGCTGAGGAAATGCTTTGAGGATGTCTCCAAAAGACAAGGAAGGAAAAAAATACAAACAGTGGCAGCACTGCTGACAGGGTTCTTCAAGGATTCAAGAGTGAAAATAAAAGTTGAAAGATATAAAATTCTACAAAGAAAAGATAGAGAACCTAGTGAGGGGCTAGTCAGGGGCTGTGGGGAGACTGAGGTAAGTTGCCAGGGTCCTTGGTGCCAAGAGATGGCAACTCAGCAACACTGGGAATCCATGTTAGGGAACTCTGGAGGCCTCCTGAAGATACTTGCCTGGCCAGCAAGTCTCTTTTGAGCCTTACAAGGGTTGGTAAACACACAGAATCACAGAATCACAGAATAGTTGAGGTAGGAATGGACCTCTAGAGATCATCTAGTCCAATCTGCCTGCTCAAACAGGGCCACCTAGAGCATGTGGCACAGGGTCACATCCAGGTGTGTTTAGAAGATCTCCAAAGAAGGAGAATATGTTTAGCCCAATAGCTCATGAAATCTCACCTCTCTTTTGTGTACCAATAAATAATTGTGTCACACTTTTAGGCTGGGTATGTCTTGCAGGCCAGGCCTCTCTGCACATGGTTAAAAATGCCTGAATTAATACAAAGGGTGACTGTAACAGAACCTGTGTGAATTAGGAAATGATGAGGTAGGAAATGTGGCTGCAGTCACTGCCATAAAGAACAGTTCATTTTCCAGGGAACTTCAGGGAAATTCCTGCCTTCCCTCCAGAATCCAGCCATTCTCCTGGAATTGACACTCTGCTTTATGCACTGCTAAGTGTTTTTGAAAATGCCTCTCAAGTCTCTGTGGAAGGTGCAACCTCTCACCTTCACGTTTTTATAAGACAAAAGAGTTTTCTTCCTCGTTAGAGACAACATGTACTTCAATATCTGCATATTCCTCTGTTTTGCTGCCCACTTCTTTCAATAAGAGAGTCTCTGTAAATATGCACTTTCCATGAACCCGTTTGACTTTTGTCAGTAGCTGTATTTTTTTTACATTTTACGTCAATATGTATGTTAGACCAAGCTAGTCTTTAAGGGACTGTTGCACTAGCTGAAAGGCTTTGGACAGCAAACAGGAATAATTGTGTTTATCCGTTGGTGAAAGAAGTGCAGAAAGTCAGATTAAGTGTAAATCTAAAAGAAAAGAAAGATTAAGTAACTCTGCAAATAAAGAAGAAGAGGTTTACATGTTACTTGCAGTACATTTATAGCTGATTTAATTTGATAAGACGCACATTTTGCCATACTGAATCCTGGAACATATCTAAGCCCTTTCCATATGCAAACACAATGAATCATTGGCCCTTAGTGACATTTAAGTCAAAGGAAAAAAAAAAAAAAACCTACCTGGCTGCAGTCTGTAATTTATTGTTCTAACATACAAACAGGCAAAAATATAGCCCTTATGGGCTTTGTGCATTTCCGTAAGTAATTTATTCCAGTATACTGTTGACATTGCTACTGAATGTATATAACCCTACTGAGGAGCTAGAGGCAATTCTTATTCATTCAGTAGTAAATGAGATCATGACCTGACATTGCATGATAGCCCATCTCAGTCTGGGCTCAGCTCTTGTGCATTTGCAGGAACAATGAGCAGCTAATATTTAGGTAGAAGAAAGGCTTTGCCTGGCTTGTGTTCAGTATCATGGTGTCAGCTGGACAGAGAAAGATGTTATTGCCATTATAAAATCATCACAATGCATTATCTAAAAACTATTCTGTTTCTTTCTTTAATTTGTTAAATGCCTCCTATTTTTCCTACTCCTGTGCCCACTGTTGAGGTTACACGTTACTGCTACTTAGTTTCCTCTGCTGATTCTTCCTTTCCATAGTTTACCTCAGTAAATAATTGCTTAACTCAGCTTACCCAGAACAAGGTTCTGTCTTCACTTCTGCTTCCTATATTATTAGATTGATGCAGTGGGACAAACTGAAAAATTTCCATTTCCTATCATTAATATTTTGCCATCACTTTAACATGCAGCAACATTACTGGCTGGAGAGGTCTTTAACCTTTCCTTTCAGAGATTAGTACATTCATTGAACGACTGGATCACTAATCAGATTTTAGATTTTGATGTGAGTCTGACTCAGCACAATATGACTCAAATATGACTCAAAAGACTGATTTTTTTTATAGGACATTACAGCTTTTTGAATCTTTTTCCTGCATACTGGAGATCTCCTATCTGAAAGCTTTTCCGGGAAAAAAATGCAGTTTCTGAAAAATGGAAAACATTTGCAGGAAATTTGCCAATTGTATAGACAATTTGAATTTTCCACTGGGAAAATAAATGAAATATTTTCTTTCAAGTCAGATTAACCCAGATAAGGAGTAATCCAAAACATTTAGTTATGTATCCGTTCAGAAAGCAGCCTGTGCACCGCTTCCTTGAGGCACTACTTTGCAGCAGTTGTGATTCTTGGTCTCCAAAGGGCAGGGGGATGGTGAAGGATTACCTCTTCCTTCTTGCAATGTGGAGCCGCTCAGCTTGAATTATGCTCCTAAACTCTTGCAATAGTACCCTGAACAGGCTGATATACGCATGATACATCCTCATAACACTTCGCTTGTGTTTATGCACCAGCACTTTTATTCGAACTCATGCCTTTGAAGATGAAAACCTGACACCATGGTGACCAACATTTTGATTTGGCTGATAATCATCTAGGGACCAAATAATATCACTTAGCCTAACAAACAGCCATCTGATGGTAACTATTTTTATCTGTATGAAAACCAGATGTCTTTACACCATGTCTTGAGTGAAAAACACATTCCTCCCTGGTTTACCACCTTGGAAAATTTTGAAGAGGAGTCGCATCATTGCGTAAGTCATTCCACTGCCTTGTCAGATAACATTTGTGGAACAGCAACAGCACCACCGCCTTTTCACAGGTGTTGAATATGTCTGACAGCGCAATACACCTCTCGGGTATATTCGCCTCCCAGCTAAGGAGTCTGCACAGCTTTGGGTTATAAGAGAGTTGTCAGCACTTACAACACTGTGATTCTCATGCTTTTGGGTGGTGCTCATGAGAAAGCACAGTTGGCTTCAGGAGCTTGCCAGAGCTCCCGGCTGTTTCCACTTTCTAGCCATGAAGGACAGCCACTCTGCTCCTGTTGGGAACAGTTTTAGGAGCTACCAGTAAACCTGCAGTTTCTTCATGGTCTGTGAGCAGTGCAGAGCCCTTAAGAGGAGCAAAGCTGTTTCAAAGCAAAACCAAAAGATTTCCACACCTCTCAGAAAATAACTGTCATATTTCCATAAGCCAGCTTGGGATGTCAGTATCATCCACCTCGCAGACCCAAGTACTCGTACATAGTGCAGAGTCATAGGGGATGGATAGTCATATAAACCAAGATAAACTAATCACCTTTACTGAGGTCCTCAGAGATTCAGGATCACTGCATAATACTTCTGTGCTTACATGGAAATGTCCTGGTAAAACAAAAGGAAAAATTATTTTCCAAATGCAACTTTAAAAAGAGAATTTAATGAGAAAACTTGTTCAAAGATTTACTGCTAAAGCTGAAAGGAAACCCCTAAGAGGAAGTTGACTTCAGTTCTACTTCAGATCTCTTATCTAAAACTTGAATATCCGCCTTCAGTTGAACATCCTATTTGCAGAATATAAGGACCTTGCACGTAAGTCTTCTGATGCAGTGTCTGTGTCGCTTTAACAGACTCTCCCCCAAATTATTATCTTACCTTTTCGACACAAAAAGCTGCCGGCATGCATGCTCTGATGAGTGTCTGTTTACCAGCTGTGTTCAAAGGGTTTGATAACATGTTATAAAACTACAACAGACTGAATAGCAGCTGTTCCCCATCAATTTCATATATTTGGTCCGGAGAAGGGAAAGGGTTGTACTAAAGAGAAAAACAGACTGGCCAATAATACCACCCAAAATAAAAGAATAATATCTATTCTTAATAAGATTTTAAATAGCTAGTAAATCCTTTCGGAGCCCAACAGGCAGTTGTTCTCTAAGTGGATTTATCAATTCATAATTTCTGTGAAAAGCAAAATGAAAGAAAGTGTGTTCTTTGAAGCTGAATACGGCAGAAGAATGCAAATCCAAGGCCAGCATAATGGAACACAGTGCATTCCATGTTGGTGCCCCACAAAATCCACTCTGTCGACATGATTATTTGGAATTTTGCTTCATAAATTTTAATGTGAGAAACATGGCATTCTAGACAAACAAGAATGCAAGCGTATGCTCTGCATAATATTGGCATTTCAAACAACCCCAGCCTTGCTCTTCAGATAAGAAAACAAGGAAGGAAACGATTACTGCAGGATCTGCATAATCACTGAACCCAGCTGATGTGATGATAATAATAATAACAATACTCCTTTCTTTAGAGTGATCTTCAACAGGAGAACTCAAAGAAGTCATCTGTTCACCTTTTTATTTCATAGAAGACATTTTTACCTTTAGTCCTTTTAATTCTGCGTGGTTAAGCTGAGGCATGGAGGAGCGAGCATTGCAGACAGGGCCAGGAAAAGAAATCAGAATTTCTAGCCCCAAGGTCCAGCCCCCTATACACAAAATTTCATTTTCATATGGTACAAACGACCCTAGCAGAAAACCTATAGTTGCCTTCTTCCACATATTAGAAGTTTAAAGAAGAGTTATATTAGGGATTCCTTTTTGTAGCATAAGCTACGGGGTAGTTTGGGTATCTGTGCACCTGTTAGAAGAAAACATGTAACAACAAAACAAATAAAAATGCAAAAACATCCAGTATTAAATGGACAAATCTTTTAGCTAGTCAAAATATTTTGACTTCAGAAATTTCTGTTTACTGTTTCAATTTTAAAAAATGCTCTGATCCAACTTGTTAAAAAGCAGTGGTATGTCCTAAAGGAGTGTTTGGCTACACATCATTCTAAATGCTGTGACTGACTAACCAAGACATGATAGTACACACTGCGATTTATTGACAACTTTGGAAAAATGTTAAATCACAAAATAAAAATAAAATAATCTTCTAAATTGATATTTAAAGTCATATGATAATGTCTAAAATGCAGTGATAGCATCTGAAATGAACTTTTTCTGATCATCCTCCAAAAGCGGTGGAGACACAGGCAGAGTCTGTGCCTACCAGAGCAGTAAGTGGAAACTCCACACAACAGAAGGTTGGAAGCTGCTTGCCCAGTCTTAGATCTGTGGAGATCTAAATGTGGAGAAACTACCAAGGTTTGTCCAGCCTTCTGACTATTACCCACTGCTGTTATTCCATGTGAGCACCAAGGATACTTCCAAGGGCAGCTTTGCCATTTGATTTTACCACCAGAACTCTTAAACAAGATAAAAAAGGATTGAAATGGTCTGAGTTGAACAAGTCTCCCTTTCCCCATCTCTAGTCCCTGCTCCAGCATAATTCCCCATTGCTAGTTTTGAGCAAATGCTCTGGAATTATCATGATTAAAAGACACAGCCTCCCTGCTCTTCTCCAATCTACAGTGGATGTCACGGCTTCTTTTGCACTAGATCTAATGAATGCATAATAGAAGAAACTTAGTGGAAAACTATTTAAAAAATAAATAAATAATAATAAAAAAGAAATATTGAAATGAATAGATCCATTACAAATAACAGGCAATTTGTGTTAATTTTAACAGACTACTTCAGCTTAAATCTTCTTGGAAATATTTGAAAAATTGAGGAAATTATGTCACTGGAAAATCCTCACCACGAGGACTTTCATAGAAGTACTTAAAAGTGGACACGGTATTCCTCTGAGATGGAGATACAGAGTTTTGGTTGTAAGAACATTACTGAGGTGCTATGGGGAAAAGAAAAAAACACAAAAATAAGTATGACCACTCGAATAAATTCAATTACAACATAAACGTCCTGTTTTGTCACCCTGTGATTCATAATCAATGACGAAGTTGAGACACTTTCAATTACAAAATGTCTTAGTAGCAATATGTCACCTGAAGACTGCTATTCCTGGTCAGGTTTTAGACCTGGCTAGTAGCAATCACTTGCCAGTTTTTCAAAAAGTCAGGATGCTCTAGTTTAAATAGTCCTTATGCTGATGACACAGAAGGAAATGAGCATTCCTTACTCTCAGCAGGAGTTGTAACTGAATGATCACACAAGAAACACAATGAGACCTTCCCCTATTCTTCTCATGTCAAGAGTCTTGACTGAACTCATTAGTCACACCGCAAGACCAGATGCAACTAAATTTGCAGATATTTCAGGGAACGTTTGGTTTAGTATTGACAAAGGAGTTTGTATCGGGACCATTCATGAAATATAGCACCGAATTCCTTTCATGAGTCTGTCATCAGATGTCCAGGCAGACCACAATGTAGTTCATTGAAGGGCTATTAAAATTTATTTATTAATGAAGGTAGACTTATGCACACACTAAGTTTTAGTCACTATAACTTATAGCTTTGCTACTAAAGGTCAAACTACAGACAGATTAAAAATATACTACAAATTAGCTAGGTATTGGAAAATTTAATGAAAATATTTATCCACTTCATTCCTGAACCTGATGGTTCCAGTCTCCTCCAAAATGCATGATCTCTGGTAACAGGTCACATCAGGCTGGATTTCAAAGTGTGCGGAAAGCTGGAATTGTATTTGCAGGGTTTCCTTTATTTTTCTTTTTTTCTTTTTCCTTTTTCCTTTTTTTTTTTTTTGTCCCAACAACGCATACAAATGGATTTTGCATCTTTGCTTCATTGGAAATCAGAACTCATTATTGCTTTCCTGTCCTTATACTTTTGTCAGTTGGAGTCTTAAGCTGTCCCTTATCATCCAAAAAATTTATTAAGAATAACACAGAATTTTGGACTGAGATCCTCAAAACTGAAAGACAGAACTGCACATATGTTAAAATAGACTCAACAGCCACTTTATATAAAGTATTTTTCACTGTGTTAAATCAAATATTTGAATCAGTTTTATATCAAATCTCTTATTTTTTCATAGTACAATCTGCGCACCCTGAACAAAACTTGAATGCTAAGGGCATTCTTTGTTATACTGAACAAAGCTAGGGGAAAAAAAGAGTTAAGTCAGTCAGGAGGGAAGAAGAGTCTCAGATCTTGTTTTGCTGCATGTATTTCTATTACCTTAAGACATACCTGGGAAAAAGCTATATGTATCACTGATTTTGCTGCTTATATTCCTCTCTTTTTTGCAGTGGAATTACAGAGGTGTAAGCTTTTTTGCAGTGGCCTTCTGGAAATGAGTCCTGTGGAATTTTTTTGTTTGTTTTATTTTGTTTTTGTTTGTTTGTTTTTGTAGAAAAAAAAATAAAGCTCTATAGGTGTCAAGATTTATTCTACATGTCATTTAAGAAAGGTCCCACAAGCCACTGATGCATTCGTTATTAGAGATGAAGGGAGGTATAAACACTAGATTAAGGATTAAATAGTACACACACCAGGGTAATGCTTGTTCAGCAGAACCATTGTATGCTTTAAAAAGCCGAAACTATCACCTTAAGATATTTTATTCCTGAAAAAGCTCTAATCACCTACCATGAGCCATAGGTGGGCTGGTGTTGACTTTGGAAGGGATATGGGATACATCGGGAGCATCTTTAAGTCCTGAGACTCCTAATATAGGTGAACTGATAAGAGGGCCTGTCCTGTGAGAAACACCAAACATCAGTGCAGCCAACACATATTCTGTTCCTGTTGACACCCAAATACTCTGTTTTGCCTACGTGATAGTGAAAAGTCCATTGAATGAGAAAATGACACATGACAAAAAAAAAAAAAAAAAAAAAGGTATTTAAAAGGGGAAAACCCCCAACAACAAAATGTTCCCTGCACGCAACAGTCCTTCAAGTTTTACTAGTTTTTCTGGACAGTGAGACCAGTATCACATGTGCTGAAAGCTGACACCATCACGTAACCTGGTTGTTGGGTGATGGCTGAGCCATTGCACAATCTCTACCCGGGGCAAGGTTCCTGAGCACCAAGTGCTGCCTCGACTTCCTTCCCGGCAACGGACAAGGTCCCTGTCTGGGGCATCAGAAGGGACTGTGCTGCTCCACATTAACTGGTATGTGGATAAATCAGAACGTAGCCCAGCTTGCCTTGTTGGCGAGTGATGCCTTGCCCCGTCTCCCTCACTGTCCCGTCCACGTTCCTGCTCCTCCCATCTCATTCCCTCAGCTTGCACACCACCACCAAACCAGAAAGGAGCTGGTGGTGGCTGCTTATGTGCTGTCCCCATTTCCCTGCCCTTCTTTCCCTTCTCTTTCCTTGTTTCGTAAGCCTCCAAAGGCAAGGAGCCTCTGGAGATAGTCTTGCACAAAGTCTAACATGACATGGGCCGCAAATTAAACCTCAGGTACAACTATCTTCAGAGAAAAAAAAAAGAATGCAAGTATTTTAAAATCTACTCCAAAAATTTTTCTTGAGTCTTATCCAGTTAAAATTCTTGAGCATTCATAAGAAAACAGCACAGAAAGCACAATAAGGTAACAGGAAACATAAATATTTATGAAGGCGGGAGAGTAAATAGCTGCTAATTTCATCTTCACTACTCTAGGGTTAAAGATGACTGGTTTTCAAAGGCAACTGAAAAACTTTTGTGCTGAAAACAAAGTATTCAATAGAGAAGTTAAATAGGCAAAAAGTTACTGTCTGTCTATGCCACACAACAGAGCCAGTTTTGCTACTGCTAAACCGAAGGTGAAGCTCCCGTAGTCTCCTGTGGCAATGAAAGTCAAAATAGAGCAAACAAAACAAGTCTGCCTTTTATACATGAATCCATGGTGAACAATTATGGTCTAAATAAACCAGATGATATATTTGCTGTAGACTCACACTACGAAATGGTTCTGGGCTCAATGACAGCTGATAGTAATGGCACAGGAGAGGGTTTCTAATCTAATTTAGTTGAGTGTGATTCAGTTAATTCCTTCAAATGAAAAAAAAAGTAATTAACATGGAATGTAATTACTTGCCACTTGCAAGGCAATGTGTTTTCATCTCAATACCTGTAACAGAGGATTATGTGTTAGATGTTGGTATTTAGCCTTTAGGACTTATAGGAGTATTTCATTTTGGTACAGAACTTGATGCATTTAATTAAATTATTATTACTCATTATTACTTATAGTAATAATGAGACAAATATTCTGTATTCTTCTGTGCAGAACTGGAATTTACAGCACAAGGGAACAGACACTGTGGAAGAGAGTAGACATGCCACATGCTAAAATACAGTAGTTACAGACTGTAGAGGACCCTGTGTTTGATAGCTGTTCTTCTGCTAGAATTCCCTGTTCTTTTATAGTTTTTCACATTAGGGATTATATTGGTCCAGCATTGTAGAAAATCGGTAGAATTCGTCATCTGTTCAGTATTTGTTCTAGCTTAGAAAAAAAGATCACAGGTATACAGGAAGGAATCTTTAACATCGCACCATTACTAAATAAATTAAAACAAAATAAAACAAAAAAGAGTTTTCAAGTAGATGCTTCAAAAAAGTATCTTAAAAAAAAAGAGAAATTATAATTGAAGCTGTTTTCTGTCTAATAGGAAATCCCAGAAAACAGATTTTGGAATGAAAGGATGATTTTCTGATGATTTTGCAATAACATAATAATTAACAGTACATTATTATACAATGAGTAGTAAACAATTAAAAGAAGTGGCTTTTGGTACAGCGCAAGTATGATTACCTGCTACTTAGAATAGAAGGTGTTTATTTTAAGACAAGAATACTAAAGGGATGCATACAGAAAAACAAAATGCAAGTGAACATGTCATCACAGTAAACACTTATTGTGCAAACTGCATTGAGTCTATGGGACAATATCTCAGCTGTCTGTGAAGTGGTTTGGTCAGAAGAGGTGATGAAATTGTGGAGTGCAACAAGAGATCTGCTGAGATGCTGAAAGCCAGCAGGGTAGTTATCCTTCTGCACTGGGTCCTGGCATGGTTGCATTCACTGGCATCCTTGCATTCATGATCCAAGCAGTGATGAACTGGAAAAGACTCAAATAAAAGCCATGGGAAGGAATAAATGACTGGAAAAATTACTTTCAAATGAAAGAGTCCAGTCATCCACTCTGTTCAAGTAGGAGTTTGATATATCATTAAGTAGCTACACCAGAAAAATCATGTTTCAGAACTGAGAGCAACTGAATTTCAGGCATGTGTAAAAAGTGAATTTAATAAAATTGACTGAACATATTATTTTTTTTCTCATGCTGAAATAAAAATTGGAAACCAGCAGCACTTTGGCAAATGGCCTGAAGCATCTCTGCTTCAGTTCATTCTTGTTATAATAAGTACCATTATTGTTTGCTGATGTATATTTTGATACTGCAAAAATCCTAGTCAGCACATCACAATAGGGAGACAATAGTCAACCACTATGGAAACATCATGCTGAGGGAACAGAAGATTTTCTTTCCCCCATGCTAGTACAGCACCATTTTCACACCAACCAAGGCCACTCTGAAACTTTCAGAGTTGTGACAAAGAAAATATTACACCTAGATTTTTTCTATGTTTCTATCTTTTCTATGCTTGAGATGACTCCCCAGTACTGAAAAAAACAAGATGCCAGTAATATTCATGCAAATTAAGGCATAATAATAATAATTATAGCTTGGCCTGTGTGTTTTAGGGGCTTCAGTTGAAAACATAATTGGTCAAAGAAATTTTGACTGTCCTCATATGAATTTTTGCTAGTATAGTCATGTTTGCTATAAACTTAGGTTTTTATTACACTTCTAACCAGTTTAAGCATGTTGGCAAAATTTAAGTTTAGGTCCTATTAATCTTAACAGGCATCTTCTTCTCTTGGTCATTACCACTCTAAATGGTCTGGACCCCATTATAAGAACTCAGGCCATAAAGCTCATTGATTCTAGCATTTGGAAGGCTCTTGAAAAAGTCTTAGTGAATTCCCACTTAGGCCCTGTTAAAGATATCAGGACCTTTATTATGATTTCAAATCTGGTCTAAGTCTGCATAGTTCTTGGGAGGTATTTGCGATTCACAGCACTCCAAAAGAAACACACAAACCTCAAGACTTCAGAAAACCAACGTTATATTTTTGCACTGTGCCAAAATAAAAATTCTACTGGCAAAACCAAACAAGGAGGAGATTAAATCCCGTCTGTCGGCAAGGAAATACAGAGGAAAATATATTATTAAGTGGATCTTCTTTTTGTCACTTTGTTAAATAAACAATTCTTTAGATTTTATTACATAAATGTCCTTACTAGCATCACTTGCTAATATCCATCTTATTTTTCATTAGAGACCAATTTTTTTAAAACTTTCATACTCCTGACCTTCTAGGATGTAAGATTATGCCTATATATGCTTATTTTCAGTATGCATTAAAGGTACTCTGATAGATTCTGCACTCCCATTACAGTAACAAGAACTTGAGATAATACTCTAGAGAGCTAAGGAAATTACATCAGAATTACCGTAATTTCAGTTACAGCAGAAATTAAAAACTGAATCTGGACCATTTGGCATGCTGTGCTGTAGTCCGTATTCACTACTGCTGCGCTAAGCACATATCTTAGGGAAAATCCACCACAGAACATCGGTTACAGTAAAGGAATGTTCTCCTAAATTGTTTACCTATCATGCTCCAAAGGAAATTTAAAGGCTCACTTAGAGATGCCCTAGCTTTACTTTTAAGTGTTGCAAATAGCCTAGAGGCTGAGACAACTCAAGTTTGTAACTAATGGAAAAACAACTGTGGAAAGGCTTCATTTTATGTAAGTCACTTTTGATAACATTAGCTCAAAAGCATTGATTTTGTTTTCTTCTCTTAACTTCCTTTAGCTTTTGACTTAGGAGAGATATTTCAAGGCCCCTGCTCAAAGTGTATGCCTCTACTGAAAACTTTATATAAGCTTAGTGCAAATCTAGATCTGTGGCAAAGGCTAATATTGCTGAACTCATGAACTCAGTAAAAATTCAGATAAGTAAAGAATCAAATTGAAAGTATCATGTATTACTCTATAATTTGACTTGATAGATATAGGAAGACTATTAACATGCGAGAAAAGGCTGTAGGTCCATGCAGTACAAGCAGATAACTGGGCTAGAGAAAGAAAAGACTGGACAGTAAAATGAACTTGCTTTCCCAGGGACCCACAATAGGACAGTTTTTTTTTTTTTTTTTTTTTTTAATGAAAATAGGTAATTGAGATTTGAGCACAGCTATAAAAACTGAGAAATAGAGAATGAGAAATAGAATACTGTGTGCAAAATGGCAAGATGAACAAAAAGAAATCTAAAACAAAAAAAGGTAAGAAGACAAAGAATAAAAAGAGAGGAGGGAAAAGAAAAGAAGTAAGGAGAAGGAGCAATGAAAACTTTTATCTTCTTCCTTTGTTGATACTTCTTTTTATACTCCTCCCTTCTTGCCCTTCCTTGCTTGTCTAATTGTTCTTTGCACTTCACCTACTTTTAATGGGCAAAGATATATTTGAAAGCAAGCATGCCAGACTTCGAACTCTATTTTAAAAAGAACTCCATCTACATTATTTCAAGCTATTGAGAACATTTTAAGAATAAATCATCTAGATCCAGAAGTTTTTTTGATTGATGACAATTGAAATATTTTCAAATCAGTTTCCAGCCTATACATTATTATAAAATATGCACAACACTGTCAGCTGCACCTCTCTCAATTCGTGGCTCAAATAAAATACATTCCACATGAATGCCAGTTAAGTTTGGAAAACTTGCCAAACTGAAACTGCAAGATAATGTACATATATTTCTTTACAAGCAAGACAGAGGAAGCACGTCTCACATTATTTAGAATATATTATTTGAAAATAATGTTAATCTCCTGAAAGTAGGGATTGAAATACAGCTTTTATGTGAAGTCTCTATATGAACCCACCAACAAAAGATGAAACAATCTCCACAATATTTAAGAAATACAGTCTTAAGAAATACTTTTCTTTTTTTTTTTTTTGTCTTCTTGAGGACTACTAGAATACTTAATTGGGGGCATTTCTTCCCCTTCCATATAGGTCATTTGAGTAGATAGTTCCAATATAAAACATGTGGATATGGTTTCTAATCTCACTTCTGCTTCCAGGCAATGTATTTCATATATTTACTTCTCCTAACAGATTCCTCTTCCTGGACCTATCCACCCTTCAAAAAACAAACTGATTAAACCACTTAATTGGTCATGCCTTAGGCTCACGAGTCTTCTCTAACGCCACTCCAGTACATCAATCCTCAATACTGAACTAACATCAGCAGGAAGGACTCAGTTCCCGCTGTCAGTAACCCCAGTACATCATACAGAATAGGACCAGATATGTCTCTCTGGTAGAGAGAGAGATAATTTAGTAAGTTGCATTTAGCAAGTAGAGAGCAACCCCTACTTCATGTGCAGTTGCTTTCTTCTATCTTGTTAGAGGGCTAGAATTGTTATGTTTTCGCTTCCTTCCTTCCTTCCTTCCTTCCTTCCTTCCTTCCTTCCTGGCTTCCTTCCTTCCTTCCTTCCTTC